>LOEQ01001024.1:26774-45896 GCA_001685075.1 Bramus lutescens | reverse complement strand
GCTGCTGCAGGCCAACCCTATCCTGGAGGCCTTCGGAAATGCCAAGACCGTGAAGAATGACAACTCCTCACGATTCGTGAGTCCTGGCTGGTGGGGCTGTGGCTGTGGCTCTTGGGACATAAGGGAGCCTGCAGACGTTTTGACACCATGACCTCCTACCTGGGTGCTTTCACCCCAAACAATGAGGATTTGAGTTTGTTGCTTCCTCCTCCCAGCTTTGGTGCACATGTTTCTGTCAGCATCCCCCTCCCCCTCCACGGTGACTGTAACGTATTTCACAGAAGATGGGAAAAACCAGGGAAGAAGTGAGGAGTTGTCTGTTGGTACCCTGCCATACCAGTGGCCACAGGGTCAGGTCACATGGGAAGGAACACTGTCCATTACAGGTCTCTCCTTGCTGCCTTCTCTACTGCAAGGAACTCACCTCAGGCTGGGCACATTAAGTAACCTAGTGCCTCCTGTATGTTGGTTCAGCTTCTAAACACGGAGCTTTTGGCCTTTCTCAGCCTTCTGGGTACAGGGGCAGGGTCGGGTGGGGCCCCTTGTTCCCTATCTCTGAGATTTGTCTCCTCTGTATTTGTCTCCTCAGGGTAAATTCATTCGCATCAACTTTGATGTCAATGGTTACATCGTGGGTGCCAACATTGAGACCTGTATCCTTGTGGCTGATGAAATAAGAGCTGATGGAGCCGGGGGAGGTGGTGCCCTCAGGACAGGCTGCTGCTCCGCTTTAGCACTTTCCCTTCTTGAGCTCATTGTGTTGCCACTTGTGTGGTACTGGGACAATATCAAGAGCTGACTAGAAATGTGGCATGGAGCTCAGGATGGATTCTTCTTGGATTGGCGGGAACTACTGAAAAATCACTCGTGGCGTCCTAAAGCAGTTCCACGTCGTGGTGGTTGCTGTTTTCTGTCCCCTTGCACCATCCCGAGGTCTTTGTGGAGTCTCTAGTCTGATGTCACTCATCAGCAGGGTCCTGTAAGCAGACCGGGCTCCCCAGCCTGGTTGAAGGCTGGAGGCAAGGGAGTTGGCTTTGCCCTGCTTTGTTGTTTTCTGCCTCTCTTCCTTTCTGGTGACATGCAGTTCTTTTTGATGGAGGTGGGAGCACGACAGAGTTCCCTTCCCTCCAGCGTGTGTGTTGCTCTTTAACATGCTCTAAGATCTTTTGGAGAAATCTCGTGCCATCCGGCAAGCCAAGGAGGAGCGGACCTTCCACATCTTCTACTACCTGCTGTCTGGGGCCGGGGAGCATCTGAAGAGTGCGTCGGGGCCTCTCTGGGGTGTGGGAGTAGGACTGACTTGATCTGGGGAGAAGTGGGGGTGGGCTTCTGTCTTTGGGTGTGTCCTAGCAGAGGTCTGGTTTCAGAGCCTTGATGCTCTGCTACATAAATGCTAGCTGCACACGCTGAGTCAGTAGAGAAGAGGGCGTCTAGGCCGGTCGACATCCCCAAGTCTTGGAGGTCACAGCATTGTCTGGAGCCTGCCTCTCAGACTTCACTGAACCCATGCCTCTCTTCCTCTTTTCACAGCTGACCTCCTGTTGGAGCCATACAACAAATACCGCTTCCTGTCCAACGGGCATGTCACCATCCCTGGGCAGCAGGACAAGGACATGTTCCAGGAGACAATGGAGGCCATGAGGATTATGGGCATCCCAGAGGATGAGCAGATGGGTAAGGGCAGGGCCTCCTGTGGTAGAGGTGGTGTGACTGGTTAGCCTGCCCCTAGGGGCCTTGAGGCAGATGTGGGACCCATGGATAACTTCCTGTTGGATTTGGTGCTGGGGAGCTTTGTGTCTTTATGGAGTAGGCTTGAGTTTCAAGGGTTTGCTCTTGGTGATATCACAGGCATTTATGGAGCTCTGGCTCTACGAAGTGTGGAAGAGGCTGACGGGCCAGAGCATCTCTCTTTAGTCACAGGAGCGATTTAAACAAATGGCTGTAACTGTGTTCCAAGAAGACATTGTTTATAAAAGCAGGCAATGGGTCTTGGGCCAGAAGCATGTCCTTACTGTAAGGTTGAACCTTGGAAACGTTGAACATGTTATCAGACCTTGTTTCTGAATAGTTTCATCAAGCTGAGGTTTGGAAGAGACAGGCTTGGTGAGCCCCCAAGGCTGGTAGCTTCCACACACCAGGGAGACGAGGCCTGGTGTTCCAGTACCTCAGGAAGTACGGTACCCCTGATTAGCCAAAGATCTCTTGTGGATTTTATAACCTTAATTGGGGCTTCCTCCAGCCTCTGTCTTCTCTGACCTATCTTTCCCAAACATCATAGGCTTGCTGCGGGTCATCTCAGGAGTTCTTCAGCTTGGCAACATCGTCTTCAAGAAGGAACGGAACACTGACCAGGCTTCCATGCCTGACAACACAGGTAACACAGGCTCTCTACTGAGCTGTGGGTATACTCAGGAGAAAGTCACCAGACTCCCAACTCTTTTGTCCATGTTTATGGGTGGGTAGCCCTCTGGTTTTTGGAATTTCTTGAGTTGGATTCTACTGTGTTCCTCAGGCTGGCTGTGAGCTTACGGCACAGTCTACTCTGCTGTCATCCATCCTCCAGTTGTGTTGTTTGTACTTGTGTAAAATACACAGCAAGTGATAGTGAGCTAGGGGATCTTCTCTCCTGACCTGAGTTTTGCCCACTTGTTCCTGAAGACAAACCTCTTGCCCTGGTTGCTAAACGCTGTTTCTGCTTGAGGGACAAAGTAACCTGAGCCTTGCCCTTATGTGACACCATGTAAATCACCTCAGTTAGCCACTATTTCCTGTTTAAGTCCAGTTTACAACATGGACTCCTTACAGCCTCTGAAAACATTCAACGTGGATTTTGTGGCTCGTCTTGGTTACTTCTTTGGGACTATATATGTACTGCTGTGCCTTGGGTGGGCCTGCACACCCTTGAAGGCCTAGTCTCATTGGTTCGGAGGCCCAAGGCACCATGTCCATAGGCCTGCACTGAGGCTAGATCCAGTCAGTGATGGCACATTCTCTTTTGCACCTTTCTTCTTTGCTCACAGGTTACATGTGGATTTAATTACACCATTTCTCACCCCTTTCCTTATTTTTTGAAAATGTTAGCTGCTCAAAAGGTGTCCCACCTCCTGGGGATCAATGTGACCGATTTCACCAGAGGCATCCTCACTCCACGCATCAAGGTGGGGAGAGACTATGTGCAGAAGGCACAGACTAAAGAACAGGTATGTTATTGTGTCTCTCTGTGTGTCACATGACAGTTCTTGGGATGATGTTCTTGCAGCTGTGTAGTGCAAGGCCTATTCTGGGCTGCCTGCTGTGTCAAGAAAGTTGAATAGGGCCTGTTGTTCAGACCTCAGCACTGCTAAGATCAGGGTGGCACTCTTGAGAACATCAGAGTGCTGAGGGACGTGCCAAGTCCACATTTGGAAAGTGCTACCTTGAGGCTGCTTGGTGTTCAGGATGATGTCACATCCTGTCTCTGCTTAAAATGAAGCTTCACTGTTTCTGTGCTGTGGTTTCTGGTTCCAGCAGTGGCCCCATCATCTTTGGAACTCAGGCCAAGTCGTTGTTTCTCTGCTACCTGCTGCCTTGCTGCATGTGCTCAGAGACAAGCAGGGGCTTTCCTGTCTGTGCCAGGCAAACGTGCCTGTCATTCCTGGGCCTGGTGCCCTCTGCCTTTTCTGTCGACTTTTTCAATGGCTCTGGTCATGGAGTTTTACGGCACCAACACTTGGAAGATGGCATCAAGGCTCTTCCTAAAAGATCCCACATGATAGCTGTGAGCCTATGGCTAGGCTACTCTTGCATAGGGCCATTGTAGGAAAGATAAGAACATTGTTTTCAAAAGCCATTGTGTGTAATTGTCCTCAACTGTTTATGCCCACAATATTAAAGAGAAACCTTGACACCCCCCCATTAGAAAATGCTACACAAACACTTCAGAAAATCCGTCAAAGCCAGGAGAAGTAACAGTATTGTCTTACCCATGAAGATTGTTATTTCCTGCAGATTTGCTTTCCTTTTAACTTAGTTTCAATTCTGGCTTTTTATTATGGAGCTTTTGAAACAAGCAAAACTAGAGAATAATGGAATGACCCCTTTGTGCCTGTCAGGAGGCAGCTTTAGCAGATGGCCAGTCTTGGTCAGTCTTCACCCTTCCTCCCACCTGCAGTGTTCTGAAGCAAGTCTTAGGATCTTACTACTTTTGTAAATATTTCATGCCTTTGTTCTAGTAACAAACAAAGGTCTTTGCAAAGATGGGTATGCTGTGAGCTGAGCATGGAGGTGTTTCAGCTGTTGGCATTGTACAGCCCTACAGTGAGAATCTGGGAGGCTTTCTCCATCTTCTGTCCCTGGGCAAAGCCTCACAGTGAGGTAGCTGGGGCCAAGGCACGAGGCTTCCAGACTTTGCATCTGACTTCCTTTCTCTCGGGTATTGTCCCTAGGCTGACTTTGCCATTGAGGCTTTGGCTAAGGCTACCTATGAGCGGATGTTCCGCTGGCTACTGCTTCGCATCAACAAAGCTCTGGATAAGACCAAGAGGCAGGGCGCCTCATTCATTGGGATCCTGGACATTGCCGGCTTTGAGATCTTTGAGGTAAGCTCACCCCTTCACACCCTCTGGCTGTCCTGTTGATTTCTCGGTTGCCATCTTCTTGGGTCCCGAGTCTTTTTTGTCATGATTTTGTAGCTGCTCACAGTGGTAATCTTCACTGCAAAGGAACACCGTTGGTGTATGTTTTAAACAACACAGGTGTATTCCCATTGACGGCTAGCAGTTTTAGAGGGGCAGACCTTTCAGGCCAAGCTCTTAGAGACTTCGTGGGGGATGGTGCCCGGTTATTTATTCTTCCAGCCAGCCAAAGTTTGTACTTGTGGTCATACATTGTTCCTGTTCGTGAAGACTTTGGGATCTAGTAGGGAGAGCTGCTGAGATCCTGCATCTGTTGCTCCCAGTCGATCTTAGCTAAGCCAAGAACTTAGATACGGGAAACATGGTCTTTAGTTTTCACTAACAGTGAAGCGTTATATTTTTTTACTTGTGGCTTGAGTGTAGTTCACAGCCACAGTGGTATTACTAGCAGTAGATGTCAGGTGTTTTCATGTCACAGTGGAGTCACAGATCTGCTGCTGCCACATGCTGGAGATGGAGCCCACAGCTGGTTCTTGTTCATAAGGAGCACAGATGCATTTCATAGGCTAGTATTTTAATTACCGTAGTCAACAACACACCTCTCCTTGCTAAGCCACTTTGTGTCTCATAACTTTATCCAGAGCAGGGTGTTGTCAGCCTGTGAGAGGGCTCCTCCTGCTGTGGAGTGAGGCAGGGCAGACCCCTGACGCTGCTGTCCAGGCAGTGATTGGACAATCAACAGCATCCCTTCCCTGCACTCCCCTTCCCGGTGGTCCTGTACCTCTCTGATGCCTGTGTCTCCCTGCAGCTGAACTCCTTCGAGCAGCTGTGCATCAACTACACCAACGAGAAGCTGCAGCAGCTATTCAACCACACCATGTTCATCCTGGAGCAGGAGGAGTACCAGCGCGAGGGCATCGAGTGGAACTTCATCGACTTTGGCCTCGACCTGCAGCCCTGCATTGACCTCATTGAGAAGCCAGTAAGAGCGAGCTGGTCTGTCTGGCTCCCTGCTCCTCTCTGCAGTGCCTGCTCTGCATCTGCAGCCCCCAGTTGATCTAGTTCTCCCTGCTGTCGTGCTGTTTAGAGAGCTCACAGCCTGGGCCCTTGACCCTCAGCAAAGACATCCTGGTCGAATTGGAGATGTGACTGGCCCGTGCATTTCATTTTCCTCAGACCTGTTTATCTTTGAGAAATAGCATGCTACAGCACAGAACTGTGCAGCCATTCACACAAAACCCAGGTTTCATGTTCTTGGGACCAACACAGCTCTACAGCATTGACCCTGTGGCCTTGATTGTTGAGACAGCTGGGGCTAGAAGAAGCCACCCCCTCTTTAAAGCAGGTCATGTTTATAGCTCTTGCTCGGTGGAGTTAGGGCCACCTGGTTGGGCTTTTGGGTTTGTGTACTCTATCGAAGCCTGACTTGTTTCTATCTCTGGGTCACTTCCTGAATGTCGTTGGATGATCAGGTTTTGGTGTCCTGGACATTGAGCCACATAGAAAGTTGGATAGTCAGAAGGCCTAGGAGAAAGTCTGTTCACATTGAAAACAGTGTTATCAGCAGCAGGATGTGTAGTTTGGTAATGTTGACTTTTTGAGGTTTTGTTTTTCCTTACTTTGAATTTGCAGTTGTCAAGAACCACCTGGCTCCAAAGTGTCAGACATTCTCTAAGATGTCCTTGACTTTCTTAGAAAGTTCGGTGTCTAGCAGGCGATTGCATCTCTTGGGCCCTCTCCTCTTCAAAAACCGCCTTAGGTGTCTCTTCTCAGTTTGTGTAGACACAGTGTAGGGGCCAGGGCTTAGTCAGGGCCCCCTGTAAACTTTGGCAGTTCCCGTGCAACCCAGAAGCAGACACTTGGGGTATGTGTGGTGGTGGAGCTGTGCATTTGTCAGTCTCACTGGGACTCCCTAGTGATTGCCAGTGTTGCAGACCTGCTACAGTGTGCATCCTCTCTCCGCCATAGCCCGGACTGCAGAGGCACCTGGAAACAGTTCTTCACTTTCTCTAGTGCCGCTCTTTTTTCCCTCTGTGGGAGAAGTCTGGATCCCCTGGGTGGTTGGAGCTCTACACTCTGCTCTTCCTCCAGGCGGGCCCCCCAGGCATCCTGGCCCTGCTAGATGAGGAATGCTGGTTTCCCAAAGCCACCGACAAGAGCTTCGTGGAGAAGTTGGTGCAGGAGCAGGGCACCCACCCCAAGTTCCAGAAGCCAAAGCAGCTGAAGGACAAGGCTGACTTCTGTATCATCCACTATGCTGGCAAGGTGAGGCACCTGAAGAAGGAGTCAGTCGCTTTGTGCCGTGATGTAGGGTCATATCCAGGCATAGAAGCTAGGCAGCCCTGGGGTGGGGGCGTGGGCCAAGCAGTTTTTGGTAATATAGTGGTAACTGTAGTAAGCCTACACATGGCTTTCATAGCACCTTCACACAGGCCTAGCGGTGGTGTTGGAAGCTTGTAGAATGTGTGGTGGGGGCATGTTAAGGCTGTGGTGTGATGTGTTTTAGGGGTGGAGGAACTGTGGCTATAATCTGTAGCTGAAATGAGAGCCCTGAGAGTTAGGAGCTATGTGACTTTGGACAAGGTGCTTAATCTCTCTGAGTTTCCATTTCCTGAGCTGGGAGCAGACAGGGATGCAGTGAGCTCTCCTGGGTCAGTAATGTAGGGTAAGGCTTCTCGGCCTCCTGTAGCCCTGTTGTCTGTCTTGTGGAGATGGACTGGCACTTGTTGTAGTGTTGAGCAGTGCTGTTTCTCCCGTGCCTCACGCCTTGCTTCTCCCACAAGACTTCCAGCTGTAGTACCCTTCCGCACTGTCTTCAGACATTGCTGGTTGTGTTCCATTATGAGGGGAAGGGAGTTGTCCCTGCTGTAGATAGCAGCCATTGTCCTGAGGCTGCACAGCTGGTCTGTGGTGGAGCTGTGCACGACCCTTGGCTAGCACTCACCCCAATCTGTGTCCTCCTGGGGCTTCAGCCTAACTGAGCCTCCAAGGTGTGAGCTGAGAAGCTGCTCCTTGCTCAGCAGTCTCTGCTCTTTGCAGAGTCTCCAGTACTAACTGGAGCACACAGTCTGGGCTGAGTTGGCATCTCTTCAATGGTGACCTCAAGGCTTTTCTGTGTTCTCCTGGCCTGTGTGGCCTGGCTCCTTCTGTGAAACAGCTCTCTTAAAACTCCCCAGAAAAATACAACAAAACCAAAAGCACTATTTACACAGCTACCCATGGAAGGCTTCCTCGCCTTAAGTTTCCTTCCAGTGGTTCCCAGGTCCAGCACAGTAGCTCATAGGATGCTTCTACTACCTTGTGATGTAGGACATGGATGGCAGGGACACCCTACCTGTCATCCAGGGTCTGAATGATAAAATATCTGTGCCATGTCTGCCCAGCGGGGCTGCTCAGCGCTGCCTTTGGATTGCCATCTTGCGGCATGGAAAAGGAAGCCCCATCCTGTTCTTCCCTGGCAGCGGCTTCATGTGGGCTAGAGAGCAGAAGGCCAAGATGCCTGCTGCTCTGCTTGTATTGTTCTGGGACCTTCTGCAATGAAAGCAGGACTCGTGTCAGGGAGACTCTATTTGTAAAAGGTTAGAACAGTGCATGCAATTACAGAAGACATGGGTGTTGTGAGCAGACAAGGAAAAGCAGAGGTTACTGGCCTCATGACAAAGGAATATTAGTTAGCATGGAGTTTTGTTCTGTGGTGGACATTTGCTTATGATCTTACTACTTTTAAGAAGATAGCATTTTGTGTCATGGCTGTGACATCATTTTCTCAGCTGTCTTTTGTTGGCTTCCTGTGTTATTTTTCATGCTTGGCTTCCATTTGCAACACTGCAGAGAACATCTTATCAATACTTTCTGTCACTTGCCACCTGTTTCTTGGGGATGGCAGTACTAGGCCAGAAGATGTTCACACAGGGCTCTCCGTGTCCCTGGTAATGGTATGATCCCCAGAGCAGCTCGTGATCCAGTCTGTCTTCTTCCAGGTGGATTATAAAGCCGATGAGTGGCTGATGAAGAACATGGACCCTCTGAATGACAACATTGCCACACTGCTGCACCAGTCCTCAGACAAGTTTGTCTCTGAGCTGTGGAAGGATGGTACGTCCTTTGCCCTCCACCCCTGCCTCACACATGGCCCATCATTCTCCCCGTCTGTGGTGAACCCAGCTACCGTACGCAGGGTCTGGCACCAGCCAGGTGTCATGTCCTTTGTGGCCCTCACAAGGAAGTCTTCCCTGAGCTAAAAGGGAAAGGTTGTCTGAACAGTGGCATCGCCATGTCCTCTGAGGCTGTGGCCTTTGCTGGCTCTCTGGCTCTAGAGGCTCCTCTGGCCAGGCACCTTCCACAGGTGACCAGCCTCCAGGTGGCTTCAGCCTTTGTCTCACAGGTCTTCAGTCTCTACATTTCTGCCTTCCTCCTTGGTAGACTGGTTGCTTTGAAGCCGTTCTTTTTCTGTCTCTCCTTTTCTCCCTCCTCTGCCTGGGTCTTGCTTTAACCTCTCTGTTGCAGAGATGCAGAACACTCAGAGAGCCTATTTCTATTGCCGCTTTCCCATTCTCCACCTAGAATCAGGTGACTGGCTGCCCGGAGTCGGGTCTCTTGTGTTGCATACCCAGGACTGTGCATGTTTCTGTCTTATTTTCCTTATCCCATGGCTCCGAAGCCTGGCTGTGCCTGTTCCCTGTGCTGCCCTGGGCTCCTGTCCTCAGTATGCCTGTCGCAGGCCTCAGTAAAATGCCAGGTTTCTAAGGGACTGTTGGGTTGTTAGAAGTTTTACATGTAGGCAAAATCATGAAGACCTGGTTAGAGCTCCCCCTAGAGGCTGTGTCTTCTGCTTGAACAGCTGTGTGTCTTGCATGAGGTTCAGATGTGCATGCCGCTGTGTGTCTGTAGCTGAAGGGCAGCTGTGTGATTCTTCAACCCCTACTTAGAGAACACTGGCTGTGTAGGCCAGCAGTAGGACACATGCAGGGACCAGTCACCATGGGGCCACATTCATCTTCCTCTCTAGGACTCGAGTCTTTTCTCTAGCCACTTGCCCCCAGGCTTAGGTAGCCAGTAAAATGGGCACCATGGTGGGTGAGATCAGAGGACTTGCAGCTCCACTCTGGCTTCCATTTGAAGCAGGTGTGTTTTTGTTTTTTGTTTGTTTTCAAACTCTTCTCATGTAAATAAGAGAGATCTGGTCACACGGGAATAGGCACACGTCTTTGCCATAGAACTCATCTAGCCATGGACACCTTCAGGTTTAACCCAGCACTTGCTCAATACTGATGTCAATGGCTGCTGCTTTGGTTCATTTGGTTTTGTTGTTACCCTGGAGAAGGCAGGTCACTTTAGTGCTGCTGGGCAGGTGCTGTGTCTTTTTGGATTGCTCTAGAGGATGAAGGCCCCTGGGCAGTACCCAAGTACCATATGATACCGGATAAATGTTCCAAGGAGAACCTTGGGAAGACTTTGGGCCAGCACTAGTTTGTTTTTCAGAACTTTCTAATGCCGCATGCTGCCCTTAGTGTCCTCGCTTTAGAGGTCTCTGCTGGGGAGGACCATATGCATGTCGAGAACACTGAGCCCTGCCTACAGTGGCAGAACATATCTGGAGATCCCATTGCGTGGCTCCTAGCACAGTGCCTATATTCAAAGGTTACTGTGAAGTCAAGATACTATTTCTTTTTCATCTAGGACCACAGGAACCCACATGGCCTAAGCCAGGGTTTAACCCCAGAGTCAGCCTTAGGGAATTCTCTTTATTTCAAACACATTACCAACTTCATTGATTCTCCCAGAGTTGGCTAGGGCAGGGGACATGAGCATATAAGGCCAGCCTTGGAGATGCACTAGAGATTTGTCTCAGGACTCTGCTGTTGCCCCCGGTACCTCTTGCCCAGGTCAGGTCTGTCCTACCCAGAGGCCTTTGCACTTCTCAGCTCTGATCAGAAGGGCCCTGCAGCTCCATACTGACCATCCTTTTTGTCTTGATGTCTGTCTCTCTTGTCTTGTGCCCCCTGATCCAATAGTGTGGCACTGGCTCCTTTTTGTCTTGACATCTGTCTCTCTTGTGCCCTCTGATCTGTCAGTGTGGCATTGGCACTCAACAAGCTTTATGTTCTTCACAGTGGATCGAATCATTGGCTTGGACCAGGTGGCTGGCATGTCTGAGACAGCACTCCCTGGTGCCTTCAAGACACGGAAGGGCATGTTCCGAACTGTTGGGCTGCTGTACAAGGAGCAGCTGGCCAAGCTTATGGCCACGCTGAGGAACACCAACCCCAACTTTGTCCGCTGTATCATTCCCAACCATGAGAAGAAGGTGTGGATACTTGTCGCGGCGGGGCAGGACAAAGCTGTGTCTCACCTACCCTTTTCTCATGAGCTCCTGGGTACAGTAGTGAGCCCATCTACATGTGCTTTCCTCACCAGGCTGGCAAACTGGACCCACACTTGGTGCTGGAGCAGCTGCGCTGCAATGGTGTCCTCGAGGGCATCCGTATCTGCCGCCAGGGCTTTCCCAACAGAGTGGTCTTCCAGGAGTTCCGGCAGAGGTGAGCTGGCCTGAGCCCTTTGCTTGGCCTAGGCTACATGTAGAGTAAGCCGCAGGTGGACAGCTTCCTGAAGGAACCTTTAGCTAGGGCTGTGTTACCATCTATGAACAGTAGGGTCTGGCCAGCTCTCGGCGTCGTTCTTTGTGCCTTGCGGGGAGATGGTTTTTAGTTCTGGTTTCACTGTCTTGGTGGCTTTCCTGTTAATAAAGCACCGTGGACAAGGCAGCTTAAACAGGGAGAGGGTTATTTGGGGCTCATAGTTTCAGAGGATTGACTCATCACTGTCACCTCCAAAGACCACACTTCCTAAGCCTCCCGAATGACCACCAACTGGGGACCTAGCATTCAAATGCTGAGAATACAGGAGGTATCTCTTTCAATCCAGCACAGCCACTTCCGTGAGAAGAGTTGTCCCCATCTTGTTACTGGAAGGAATGTCACTGTGTCGGTTGATGCTGTGCTAATCCTGTGGCTGCAGCGACAGATGCAGCCAGACGCTAGGGCATTGAAGGGGCTTTGAGGAGGTGGGGCATAAAGTGCTGCAGCCTCATCTTGCTGTTCTGGTGACTTGGGCTACATGACATGTCTAGCGACAGTTGGTGAAGATTCTGCCCACGAGCAGCCATTTATTTCTTGGGCTGACTCCCAGGGAGGCTATGAGCATGGCTGTCCCTGGGTCCCAGGTGAGGATTCTGTGCAATTAGTAGGGTGCAGGCACTGCCTGTAGCTTATACTGGTGGCCAAAACGTTCCAGTGTCCTTTCTAAACTCACCCCTCCTTGACCATTTAGCCAAAGAGTGGGGTGCGACTGGGTAGGACCCCCTCTTTGGAGCTCAATGAGTACTGCACTCCTGCTACACCACCTGGTGACCTTAGTTTTTGACTGAGCTCTAGTCCATGCCGAGGTGAGCCATGGTAGAAGAAACAACTTTTCTTTCCTTCCTCAGGTATGAGATCCTCACTCCTAACTCTATTCCGAAGGGCTTCATGGATGGGAAGCAGGCGTGTGTCCTCATGGTGAGTCCTGCGGCAGTTCCCTGGAGTGGGTACCTTTGGCAGTTGGGTCCCAGCTGTTCATGTGTCCATCCTGTGGGATGGTCATTTTGATCTGTGTGCATCTGTGCTGCATGTTCTCTGTTTGTACTCAGGTTCTGAGTTTTCTAAGTGCCTTGAGAGACAGGTGGCCCTCAAAGGCCTTGAGTGGTCAGGGATGTGTTGGAATCAGAACACACAGCCAAGGACTAGGCTGTAGGAGATAGGATTCTGACAGGAGTTAGTCTGTTCCATTCAGGGAATATTCTGTTTCTTTCTTGGGTTCATTTTCTTTGGCCTTGTGCTCCGTGGGTTCATGGCAGCTCACAGCCAGGACTGTGAGTGGTCCTGAGTTTGACCCAGCATCTGGAATTTGTGCCTCTGGACTTTTCTCTGTATACCATCCTGCCCTGGCTTGATATACAGTGCACTCTGGGTTTTGGTTTAATGACCAATGGTCCCAGTGTCCTGTAGCCATACTTGGGGTTCATCTTACTCTGGGCCCTTGCCTGTGTTTCTTATGTATCTTCTTATTCCCAGCCTGGCTTGTGTGAGCAGTCACTGCTTGCTGGCTCAGAGTCATGGAGGCGGGGCTACTGGAATGAGCCGTTGAAAGAAAAAATTTTTCCATGTGCAGATTTGTTAAGTGATGGGGAGATTGAGATGGGAAGGAAGTGAGGCAGGGGGATACTGCCTGCTATCCCGATGTTTGTCAGCCATTAGTGGGCAGGGCAGGGTTGGGGAGGTGGTCTTCTCTCCTGGAGTCTGGACTACCTCTTCTCCAAGGACCCTTGGCCATTTTCTCACCAGGTGGGCTGACTGTTCCTTCCTGGCTCTTCATCTTCAGGGAAGATGAATATGGCTATTCCTAGGTCTTTTCACATGGTCAGAGATCTGGGTTACAGGCAGGGAACAGGCCCACCTCCTCTCCTAGTCTTTGGTCTTTCTAGCAGAACTTATTGCCAGACTAGCAAGGTTATTTATAGGAGCAGAGGTCTCTCTGAGCCCATGTAGAGTACTCACTGACCAGACAGACAGGCTGGTGGTTCACGTTGCTGACTGTATTGGTAACTTTTCTCATTGCTGGGACCATGGACTTGACAAATGGCAACTTTAGGGGAAAGCATTTGTCTTGACTCAGGGGGAGAAGAGGGGTTGTTGGGAAGACAAAAGCAAGGCAGCTGGTCCCATGTCATCTGCATCAGGTAGGAGACATGAATGGCACTCAATTGCTTCCTCCTTCCTCCCTTTTAAATCAGTCCAGGACCCCAGTCTTTAGGATATGGTGTCACCTACCTATTCCATCCTCAGGTAAAGTCTGGAAGCATCCTCACATAGACACCCAGAGGTGTGTCTCCTGGGTGATTCTGAATCCAGCCAGTTGACAGCAGAGAACATCCAGCATGTGGGCTTTCTAAGAGAGCCCTGCTGCCCTGGCACCCACTGGTGCTTTCACTCTGTGTAGAGTGCTTCTGACACTCTTGGGCAGTGCCCACAGCCCTGCTGGGAAGGAGGCACTGGTATTTGCTGTGTGCCCTCGTTTCTTTTTTAGCTGCAGCACCCCTCCCTTTTGCAGTTGAGGGTTGTGGCCTCAGAGAGGGTACAACCCAGGCTCTCCAGGTGGTGTGGGTCCTCCGGCCCAGGAGGGTGCTTGTTTTAACCTTAGTGCCAATATGCTGTAGCTGCTTCATAGTGGACAGTGTCCTGGTTGAGCGTTTGTGGAGTATGACTCCAGAGGGTGCAGAGGCAGCAGGTAGAAGAGGTCTCAGAGGAGTCCTGTGTTTGCCAGTCTGATTTGCCACTTTACTCTGTGCTATTCCTCCTCTTAGTGTCCCTGAGTCCCATGTTCTCTGGTCCTGGAGGCTCATAGAAGAGGTGCAGCTACCCTCTAAGGACAGCTGTGACGTCTGGGCTGAGGTGGGTCCTCGCCTTTCCTCTGTGGGTACAGAGTGATACAATTTGCTCTCCTCCCTCTAGATCAAAGCCTTGGAGCTTGACAGCAACCTGTACCGCATCGGCCAGAGCAAAGTGTTCTTCCGGGCTGGTGTGCTAGCCCATCTGGAGGAGGAGCGGGACCTGAAGATCACTGATGTCATCATTGGCTTCCAGGCCTGCTGCAGGGGCTATCTGGCCAGGAAGTAAGTTGCAGGGACCCTCACTGTGCTCCTGCTGAGGAGAGCTTAGACAGCTGTAGTTGAAGGCTTCTGGGTCTGGGCAGAACCTGTCTGGGGATGGGCCCTAGGCACTTCCTGGATTTCTCACGTCTGTGGTTGAAATGGCTTTTTGTAAAGGAGTTTAGAGGGACATATGAAAGTCAGGCAACTGAGCTTTGATTTGTCCCAAATGTCTGTTTATTGTAATCCTCACTTGGCACCATGACATCAGGCCCATCTTTGCCTGTCCTCATGGAGTTGTATGCTCCACAGAAGCACCCTGAGCTCAGAATGTAAAGTCAGTGTCTTCAGATTCCCCTGCTATAGGACAGAAGGCAGAACAGCAACATCTTGGTCCCCGAGTGTCTGGTTATTCTCCAGGGCATGTGCCAGTGTGAGTTCTGAGCCCCCGAGCATGAGTGTGGGTTTGTGATGTTGGCAGAAATGGAGCTCCCCTGCCCCCACCATACTACCTGCTTTGGCAGCACATCGGCTGCTGATACTGTGTACCCCTAGCAGCTCGGACAGGAAGGCAGCATAGGCAGATACCCCAAGTCCAAGTTTTCTGAGCACAGCTGGAAATCATGACCAAGGTCATAGTTACACCTTGTTCTGACTAGGATCTGCCACTAGTTTTTGTTGGTCCTTTATGCATGTGAGTGCCTTAGTGGAGGGCAGTGATTGAATGACCTGAGCCCTTGCCAGTTGTGTGTTTGGTGACTCATGAGCCAGGGCTGTTGCTGTGTGTGTGCTTTCCCTCACTCTGAGTTGCTAACTATGTCCTTTACCTGCAGGGCATTTGCCAAGAGGCAGCAGCAGCTGACCGCCATGAAAGTCCTCCAGAGGAACTGCGCCGCCTACCTCAGGCTGCGCAACTGGCAATGGTGGAGGCTCTTCACCAAGGTGGGTGCTAAAAGGCTGTGGCCTGGCGCTCCACAAAGAGCTTGGCCTCCTCTGCTCATGTAGGGGCTTGCTGCCTACACCACGAGTCTTTCCTACGGCTCCCCAGAGCCCAGCAGTGAGAGCCTAACCTGGTGCTGTCCAGAGTGTGTGCCAACCATACCACTTGTTTGCTGTGGATGGTAGAGCCTGGGCTGGGCCAACTTAGAGAGCAGCTCTAGTAGGTAAGGCCCTGCCTAGCACTCTGGCCCCAATTGAGAGACTCTAACCTCCTGAGGTACCCCTCAGAAGTTCTACTTTATACCCTAGTCTTTAAAA
Source organism: Bramus lutescens (assembly GCA_001685075.1). Lineage (NCBI taxonomy): Eukaryota > Metazoa > Chordata > Mammalia > Rodentia > Cricetidae > Bramus > Bramus lutescens. The sequence continues at coordinate 30,341 of LOEQ01001024.1, read as the reverse complement.
GCTGGGCGTGGTGGCATGTGCCTTTAATCTCAGCCGTCAGGAGGCCGAGGCAGGCAGATCACTGTGATTTCAAGACCAGCCTGGACTACATAGTGAGTTCTAGGACCACTAGTACTACATAGAGACCCTGGTTCCTTTAGTTTATAATACATGATAACTGCAGAATGTTAAGTACGAAAAGCATTAGGAAGAGTCTAAAACTTCATGGGCCCGCCCCACTGCACCAGCACTGATGTTTTTGTATTTACTCACACTCTCCCTTTCACACTTGCAGTAAATGTCAGCTGTGTAAAGTGCATTCTTCCACAGTCTTGTACTTTGCACTTTCTATGTAAAATTCCCATCAGCATCAGTTTTCAGGATTATTCTTTAGAGGCTAGCTCTGTGTATCATTCCTAAGTCTTGGTGCTATAAACAGTGCTGTCATGAACATCTTTCTGCACACGTAGAGATGGTTTCCCTGCAGTGTAATTAAGCGTGTCAGAGGCCTGTCGAGTGTTGTTGCTCCAGACTGACTTCCAGGAAGGTTGTACCTGCATGCACCTCCATCCCAGATAGCAGGTCTGGTGGTCTCTCATCTCTAGAGCTTGTATTCCAGAGGCGAGGGAGCTGTCAGAGGTGGGCAACCCTAGCGGCCTTAACTCTGCCTGTCTTCTCTCCCAGGTCAAGCCCGTGCTGAACTCAATGCGGCATGAAGATGAGCTGTTAGCCAAGGAGATGGAACTGACAAAGATGCGAGAGAAACATCTGGCTGCTGAGAACAGGCTGACAGAGATGGAGACTCTGCAGTCTCAGGCAGGTGTCAGAGGCTCCACCCATCAATCCCAGCTGCTCTCAGTGCTGCCCTCTGTTGGTCACCAGTAGGCAGGCTGGTTTGCAGCTTTGAGAGCATTTGCAGTTCAGTAAGAGAACAGCCTTCAGCATCTCTTTATACCACCCTGGTACAGATGCGTGTGCCGGAGGGAGGCTGCTCAGTGGAGTGCAGCGTTCAGGAGTGCAGGTTTAAGCGCCCATCCTACCATATAGCCCTTCGGCCTATTATATGGACGTCTGAAGCTCTCAAGGGAAGGCCCAGAGGGTAGAGGATGTTAGGGCTGTGTGGGAGCTTGAACACTTCTGGTTGGAAACTGTTCTTGTCCATGGAGGCCGGGGGCCTGAGGCATAAGCACCCACCCTGGAGCTGCTTGAAGATTACACATCGGCTTTCTGTTGCTGTGAAAGTGTACATGAGATAGCGAACCTCAAAGAGGGATTAAGAGATTTAGCCTGTGGTTACCAACTGTTGTTTCTGTTGAGGCAGAATGTCCTGGTAGAGGGAGTGTGGCAGAGCAGAGCTACTCAGTCCTTTGTGCCAAGGAAGCAGAGGACAAAAAGGGGCCAAGGCTTTAATATTCCCTCCAAAGGTGTGTCCCAGTGATCTTTTTGCTTCAGATCCCAGCTCCTAAAGTTCCAGTGGTTCCTAACAGTGCCCCCAATGGGCAACCAAGCCTTTAGTGCCTGCCTTGGGAGACATGTCCCATTTGGATCGCAAGGAGGTCACAGGGAACTTAACCTTTACCTGTGTTTTTTGCAGCTAATGGCAGAGAAGTTGCAGCTTCAGGAGCAGCTGCAGGCAGAAACAGAGCTGTGTGCCGAGGCTGAGGAGCTCCGGGCCCGCCTAACATCGAAGAAGCAAGAACTGGAGGAGATCTGCCATGACCTGGAGGCCAGGGTAGAGGAGGAGGAAGAGCGCTGCCAGCATCTGCAGGCAGAGAAGAAGAAGATGCAGCAGAACATCCAGGTACTACCTGCACCTGCTGGGCAGGGAGGGGCACACGACAGACACGTGGATTCAGTTGTCGCATCAGCCTTCTTTGTCCACTTGGCCGTCTCTGTAGAGGCTTGCTGTTTGCGATGGTTGCTCATAACATGCAGCTCTCAAATCCCTAAGAGCTCTACCCAATTGAACGTTGAGGCCATTGAGTTTTTCCTCTTTGGTCCCTGCTCCATCAGCCTTAAGTAGGTAGCTTTAGTGCATGGCCCTCTTTCACGTGCTGGCTCAAGTAGCCCTGGGAGCAGAGTGAAGCTGTTAGTCTTGTGCCCCAGTTCACATGCAGGTTCTCCGAGTGAGTGCCAGCCAAGTATGTCAGTCGCATGTCCTTCTCATGTGTCCCCTTCCTTTAGGAACTAGAGGAGCAGCTGGAGGAGGAGGAAAGTGCCCGGCAGAAGCTGCAGCTTGAGAAGGTGACCACCGAGGCCAAGCTGAAGAAATTGGAGGAGGACCAGATCATTATGGAGGACCAAAACTGCAAACTGGCAAAGGTGGGGCCTGTTGTTCCATGCAGTCATGGGGAAAGCAGGGCAGTGCAGGGCTGTGCCTGCCTGCCTGTTCAGTGCAGCGCTGTGGCTCTGCTCAGCAGTCAGTTGCTTCTCCCAGGGTTCCCAAGGTCTCTGAGCACCAGCTCCTTGTGTAGAGGGGTAGAGGGTTTGTTTTTTTGTTTTTGTTTTGTTTTGTTTTTGTTTTTTCATGAGTAAGGAGCCTGGGGAAAAGGCATACCATTTTTCCTTGGTAAAGCTCTTAATCCCAAAACTTTTGGGATTGAGGAAATACCAGGTGGCAGCCTCTTATAGTGGCAGGGATGGATGGGGCCACTTATCCCTCACCTAAATCAGTTGATACCCAGAAGCCTTTCTTAACCTGACCTTAGGAAAGTCTTGGATGCCTATGTTTTTAGTATCTAAGGATGTAAATTTACCCAGATGTCTCAGGTGACCTGCCAGCTACCTCTTAAACCCAGAAATCCTTATGAACTTGGCCCAGTGTTTAAGGTTTAAGTGTTTACCCCTGGCTCATAGATGGTCTAGCCTCCTTTGAATGAGCTGAAGCATGTGTCCTCAGCCAGCACTGAGCTCTGGTACTCTTCCTCCACTTCCAGGAAAAGAAGCTGCTGGAAGACAGAGTAGCCGAATTCACTACCAACCTCATGGAAGAGGAGGAGAAGTCCAAGAGCCTGGCCAAGCTCAAGAACAAGCACGAGGCGATGATCACTGACCTGGAAGGTGAGACATGCTGGGCACGAGCGTTCTGTGCACCTAGATTGCTGAGCTGTGCACAGCTTATAGGCAAGCTGGGCCCAGCGCAGTGCTAGGCCCCCTCAAGACAAGGCCTTCAGGCTTTAGGGACAGTATCTGTTTTTCTTGGGAATCTGGGCTGCAGACTCATCTCTGCGTGACTGTATAGCTGTCTGTGTGCAGAGTGATAAGCATGAAGCTTGATACAGCATGTGTTGGGCTTGGCTGTCTCAGAAGTTGTCAGACTTTGACATCTCTGAGGGGAAGAAAGAAGGAGGGATCCCAGGTGCTGGGTTGCTCTGGAGACACAAAGGCCTCAATAGCTTGTGGAACTATTTCTTCATCTCAGAGTTAGGTGCATGGTGTCCCTTTAAACCTTCCATGTGTCTTACACATGCACAGTGTTTGGTTTTATACAAGTAATTCAGAGCAGGCAAGAAGCCTGTGGCCCCTGAGGGCTCAGTCTCTTCTCCTACCCTCCCTGTCAGAGCGCCTCCGCAGGGAGGAGAAGCAGCG
>LOEQ01001024.1:16469-26745 GCA_001685075.1 Bramus lutescens | reverse complement strand
AGGGAGACTCTACGGACCTCAGCGACCAGATTGCAGAGCTCCAGGCGCAGATCGCTGAGCTCAAGATGCAGCTGGCCAAGAAGGAAGAGGAATTGCAGGCTGCCTTGGCCAGGTGAGACCCAGCTAATGGCCATTGTTGCATGTACAGTGGCTTCCTTCCCTGTTCTTAGTGCTGCAATGCACCATAAACATGCTCTCTGCTCCTGCTGCAGAAGAGCCCATGGTGAGATACTTCTGATCTACAGTGTGGTCTAGGGTGTTTAATCCTCAAACAAGTCAGCTACAACCCACTCTGTAGTCCCCCTTCTCTGCCCCTTCCTCCCACATCCCTTTCCTCTCTCTTTCCTTCCCCTCTCTGGTCTCCTGCCCCCTTTCCTTGTTTACTTTGTGGTTATAGGCATATACTAAAAATAATTTTTGTACTTTTTAAATTCTTTTTTTTAGATTTACTCATGGGGGTTGCACAAGGGCTATGTGCTACAGCGCAGGGGAGGTCAGACGACATTTTGCCAGAGTCAGTTCTCTTCTTCCATTGTGTGGGTCCCAGGGATTGAACTCAGCTGTCAGGCTTGGTTGCAGGCACTTTTACCCGCTGAGACATTTCACCACCCTGTATACATTTTTAAAAATTTATTATTTTTTAAGAGCAGCTTTAGATTCACGGCTAGATTGAGCAGAAGAGAAGGTTGAGATTTCTCATACATGCCTTGCGCTTGCATGTACAACCCCTCCCTCCCTCCCTCCCTCCCTNCCTACCTCCCTCTACTACTGTCTTGTACAGTAGTCACAGCTGGTGACCTTAATGCTTCTTAATCATGTAAATTCAAAGCATATCCGCAATTTTTACTTACCGTCACTGTGAACTATAATGTTTTATTTCTTTTTATCTTTTCAGTAAATGTTTGAATGTTATATATTTAAGGTCATCTTAATTTAGAAAATGAAATAATTCTGCTGTCCAGTTCTCAAATGGTATTTTTCCTTAATACATATATTTTTAAGTGTGCGTGTGTGGCGTCTATTTGGGGCCCAGCAGAAGGCTTTAGCTCCTGGACCTGGAGTTGTAGGCAGTTGTGAGCTGCCATGTGGGTGCTTGAAGTTGAACTCAGGTTCTCTGAAAGAACAGCCAGTGCTCTTTTCAGTCCTTGAGCCACCTTTCTGGCTCCACATGGTATTGTTCTTAAACATCCTGGATGGTTGAGCTTTGCTGAGGTTGACACTCAGTCCATGATTGTGACTGCCAGAAGGTGCTTTGGCTGCACCTTCCTAAGGTGGCCTCATACTGATGTCACTGATCTCTTTGGCAGAGTGGAAGAAGAAGCTGCCCAGAAGAATATGGCCCTGAAGAAGATTCGAGAACTGGAAGCTCAAATTTCTGAGCTCCAGGAAGACCTGGAGTCTGAGCGAGCCTCCAGGAATAAAGCTGAGAAGCAGAAGCGGGATCTTGGAGAGGAGCTGGAGGCCCTGAAGACAGAGCTTGAGGACACTCTGGATTCCACAGCTGCTCAGCAGGAGCTGAGGTGTGCCACTTGGCAGGTTGGACAGGGAGGTGCGGGGAGACCTGGCAAGGTGCTGTCCCCTGCACACATATCACACACACTGCACAGTCCTGCATACCCATGGTGGCCTGACTTTGCATGAACCAGGCAGCATGCACACTGATGGTTCCTCAGCAGCTTCTTCACTGAATAGAGTCCCTGCTGAAGAATCTGGTGAGACAGGGAGGACCCTACTAGGGCTGAAAAGGCATGAGTCTCTGCAGTGTGCATGCTAGATTGGGCCTGAGGATGGATGAATGGTTGAGAACAGAGGCTAGTGGTAGAGAATCTGGGAGTCTGGGTGTGGTGCTGGTCACTTGTAATCCAGCACTTGGGAGACGAAGCCAGAAGGGTAAGGAGTTCAAGGTCATTCTTGGCTTCACAGAAAGTTTAAGCATGAATGGCATAAAAATTTGTCTTAAAAAACTAGGAGAGAGAAAGAAGCTGTGCGAAGTGCCTCTGCCTCTTTCAGGCCTCTGCAGTCAAGATGAGCCAAGGGACAACAGTGTCCTGTGATCCTTGGCCTCCACTCTAAGCGTGTTTTCTTTCCAGGTCAAAACGTGAGCAGGAAGTGAGCATCCTGAAGAAGACCTTGGAGGATGAGGCCAAGACCCATGAGGCCCAGATCCAGGAGATGAGGCAGAAGCACTCCCAAGCCGTGGAGGAGCTGGCCGAGCAGCTGGAGCAGACTAAGAGGGTATGGGGGTATGGGAACTCTGGGAAAGGCAGGCGCTGTCTGGGGAGGGCCCCGATGGGTCTTGCAGGTGTGGTGTCGGCTGCCCCAGACCTGTGCCCGGGTCCCGACTTTGTCAGAATGACCTGGACAAGTAAGTCCCTCCATGCCTTAGTTTTCATGCCATTAAAGGAGGATGGTGGCTGGTCTGTCTGTCTTGTTATCTGAGGTTGAACTGAGCATGCTATATAAAGCTCAGTGTTGATTCTGTGATGATGACATGACCAAGAAGCTCAAGGAATACCCATGAACTTGACCCTGAACCTGAGGGGTACTCATACTCTCTTCTGAGTAGAAGATCTTTTCTTATACTAGCAACAGGAAGCCCTGGTGATGTCCATCCAGGCAGTTGATAGCTGATGACCCCTTCTGGACAGGTTCTGCCTTTTTGGCTTCCAGCTCCTACCACTATTGGTGACAGCTTCAGCAGTCCAGGTCTCTTCCATGTGACAATCTAAAACATGTAGAAACATACCTTGCTGCACCTCCACTGTCACTGTGAGATCTGTTCCTTAGTGTTTTTACCCAGCATGGCTTTGGACTCAGGGTCCTGTTACCCTTGGCCTTGTCAAGCCCTCTCTGCTGTGTGAAATGGAGTTCTTTTCATCTGTTTTATGAGCTGCATGTTTTTAGTTTTGTATTTTTGAGACAGGTTTTGTTTATGTAACTTTGATTAGCTTAGAACTCACGATTGGACCTGGCTGGCTTTGAACTCATAGAGATCTACCTGCCTCTGCCTCTTGAGTACTGGGATTGAAAGTGTGCACCCCACACCTAATACCTTCATAGTTCTTAAAATATTATCACATCAATGCTTTGAACATTAGATTTCAAGTTTAGGATCAGTTTTCTTTGTTTTACAAATGTTGCTAAAATCCCTACACATGAGCCACGAAACTTCATATAGTAGAGAGGAGCTGGGCAGTATTTTTACCTACCCTTAGGGATTTGAGAATAGGTGCAAATGAGGCTTTCCTTCCTCAGGGCTCCTGAGACAGAGGCAGCGGTCCTTGGCTCTATCGACGTCAGAGAGACCAGGCCCGTACCAGACTCTGGATGCCCATTACACCCTTGTCTACTCCACCAGGTAAAAGCCACCCTTGAGAAGGCAAAACAGACCCTGGAGAATGAGCGAGGAGAGTTGGCCAATGAGGTGAAGGTCTTGCTGCAAGGCAAGGGCGACTCAGAACACAAGCGCAAGAAGGTGGAAGCCCAGCTGCAGGAGCTGCAGGTCAAGTTCAGTGAGGGAGAGCGTGTGCGCACTGAGCTGGCTGACAAAGTCTCCAAGCTGCAGGTGAGGCTTCTGTGGGACCCTGAGCCTGGGCCATTTTCACCTGCTGCCCCATAAACATGCTTCCTCATACCGCCTCCTCAGCCAGGTCCCCGTGGTTCAACTCAAGAGGAGTCCGGCTTTGTCAGAACAGTCCCAGGCGCTCAACCCTTGCCTTTCTCTTTCCTACCCAGGTGGAACTGGACAGCGTGACCGGTCTCCTTAACCAGTCTGACAGCAAGTCTAGCAAGCTCACGAAGGACTTCTCTGCGCTGGAGTCCCAACTTCAGGACACACAGGTGAGTATGGTGTCGGGACCTGAAAGTCCCAAGAGCCCTAGCTGCCACACCTGTGCGTCTTGTTTGCAGACACTCTGACCATTCCTCATCCCATATCTGGGTTGTGGGTCCTCAAGGCTGTGGCACTGCACCTCCTCAGCATCCCCTTTGTTCTCTGAGTAGGAGCTCCTGCAGGAAGAAAACCGGCAGAAGCTGAGCTTGAGCACCAAGCTCAAGCAGGTGGAGGATGAGAAGAACTCCTTCAGAGAGCAGCTGGAGGAGGAAGAGGAGGCTAAACGCAACCTGGAGAAGCAGATCGCCAACCTCCATGCTCAGGTGCGGTACCTTCTACCACCTGTGATGAGGGAAGTGATTGAGGCCGGTCAAAAACTGTGTTGGACCCCTGGAACTCCCATGGTGCATCAGGCTTGTTCCCAGTAGTCCTGGAAAAAGATGTGTACAGACCAGGTGCCGATGTGTGTGTTTGCTTAACTTCTCGTCCTGCGCAGATGACCGACATGAAAAAGAAGATGGAGGATGGGGTAGGATGCCTGGAGACGGCAGAGGAGGCAAAGAGGAGGCTCCAGAAAGACCTGGAAAGCATGAGCCAGCGGCATGAGGAGAAGGTGGCTGCCTATGATAAGCTGGAGAAGACCAAGACACGGCTGCAGCAGGAGCTGGATGACCTGCTGGTAGACCTGGACCACCAGCGGCAGAGCGTCTCCAACCTGGAGAAGAAGCAGAAGAAGTTTGACCAGGTGTGGTCTCTACACCACCTTCTGTGCCCTCCCTGGGCAGGGTGGTGGGGTGGGCATGTCCAGGTGCCTAGTCTGCAACTTGCTGAGGAGCCCAGGGAGGAAGTAACCAGAAACCAGAGGAGGAGTTAGGATTTAGATTTTAGCCAGTCTGTTCCACCACGGAGATGCAGACACTGTGGTCAGATGGAATAACGGAATAAAACACATTGTCAACAAGGAACAGACAAAGCCTGTCCCCACCATGTTTTCTTAAATACATTTAGTTATTTGGTGTGGCTGTGTGTATGCATGTACCACTGCGCATGTGTCAAGGTAGAGGACAGCTCGCAGAAGCCTGTCTTCTGTTATCAGGCTTGACATTACACGCTGAGCCATCTTCCTGGCCTCATGTTAGATAAAGTTTCACTATTCATAGCCACAGCTATTTATATGCTGCTGCTAGCTCTGCCACTAAAAGAGCNCAGCGCTGCCACAAGAGGCTGTGTGGCCTACCACGTCTAAGTAATGTACTTTGCCTCTCTGGCCCTATTTGAAAAGTTCCCCCAACCCATGGAGCCGGTGAAGAATGAGCCAAAAGGACAAGGAGGGCAGGAAGATGAGGGATAGCGAGGTTGAGTCAGCATAGAACAGGTGCAGAGGTTGCACCCATCTTTGGATGAGGGCCCCATATGGGATCTGAGCTTTAAGAAGCCAGGCTCGCATCTTTTCAAGAATCCCGTCAGCCTGCTCTTTTTGAGATTGGCCACGTTCAGGGTGGGTGGTCATTTTGTTTCTGGGCTGTCTTCCAAGGGGCACCTGGTAACATAAATCATAGACTTAAGCAGAGGGGTTGCGGAGATGGTCAACAGTTAAGAGCAGTTACTGCTCTTTTAGAGGATGTAAGTTCGATTCCTAGCACCCATGCCAGCCAACTCAAAATCGTCTTTAACTATTGCTCTATGGAGTCCAGCACACTCGTTAGAAACCTAAGCAGAGGGTTGGAGAGTGGCTCTGGCTGCTCTTCCAGAGGTCCTGAGTTCAGTTCCCAGAAACCACATACATGGTGGCTCACAGCCATCTGTATTGAGATCTGGCCTCTTCTGACCTGTAGGCACATGTACAGACAGAATACTATAAATATAGTAATAAATGTTTTTAAAAAAAATTTTAAAAACCTGACCCAACAATAACAACAAAAGCAACAAAAAACCTAAGCAGTGATCTAGTATAGTTCTAGAGGAGTCCTTGCTCTCATTCTGCTGGGACACTGCTGGAGCCAGACAGTCCTGGGCAGCAGCCTTGGGCCTGTTTGTTGTGGGTCTGCAGTCTCAGCCTCATAGTATGACCTCTTTCCCCAGCTCCTAGCCGAGGAGAAGACCATTTCTGCCAAGTATGCAGAGGAACGCGACCAAGCTGAGGCTGAGGCCCGTGAGAAGGAAACAAAGGCACTGTCGTTGGCCCGGGCCCTCGAGGAGGCCATGGAGCAGAAGGCAGAGCTGGAACGGCTCAACAAGCAGTTCCGCACAGAGATGGAGGACCTCATGAGCTCCAAGGATGACGTGGGCAAGAGCGTGAGTGCTGGGCTAGGGTCCTGGGCCCAGGAGAGCCGGATTGGTGTGGTCTGAGTTTAGGATTCATTGCTGTCGGTGCCTCTCAGTAACTTGGGCTCTCTGCTAGGTCCATGAGCTGGAGAAGTCCAAGAGGGCCTTAGAGCAGCAGGTAGAGGAGATGAAGACCCAGCTAGAGGAGCTGGAGGATGAGCTTCAGGCCACTGAAGATGCCAAGCTCCGTCTGGAGGTGAACCTGCAGGCCATGAAGGCCCAGTTTGAGCGGGATCTGCAGGGCCGGGATGAACAAAATGAGGAGAAGAAGAAACAGCTGGTCAGACAGGTGTGTGTGATCGCCCTACCTCTGGAAAAGACACAGGGACTGTCTCCTGCCTTCTGGAACATCTGGGCCTGGGAGGGGCTCCTGGACCACCCTCCTATTGCCTCATTTCCCAGTCTTCTGTCCCAGGACTCAATGACTTACTTTGTTCTTTGACGGCCCCCATGGCCCCCTGGGATCTTTCAAAACTGGCCTGAGCCCATCTGAGCTCAGCACTTGCAGTGAGCTTCAAGCACGAGGCCTGCCTCCTGAGCTGCTGATGTTCCTCAGGTACGGGAGATGGAGGCAGAGCTGGAGGATGAGAGGAAACAGCGCTCTATGGCCATGGCGGCACGCAAGAAGCTTGAGATGGATCTGAAGGATCTGGAGGCTCACATCGACACAGCCAATAAGAACCGGGAGGAGGCCATCAAACAGCTGCGGAAGCTCCAGGTGAGGCAGACCTGGGTTGGCCACAGATGGGGTGTTCTGTAGAGGCAGGGAGTCAGGGCCTGTCCCACTGTGAGCCTGTATGTGGGAGCTGTAGGTTGTCTCATGTTTCAGAATGGAAATGGTGATAAGAGAGGCTGAGTTTATTAAACCAAGGAGAAAGTAGTTGGACATGCTGAAGATCAGGATGGTGGCCACCTAAGAGCAGGCTTCCACAAGAAACCAGGTACCGATGGTTCAGGTGCTGAGAGGAGGCTTAGAGCCTGGGGCATATACATGGAATTTTCACTCACCAGTGATTAAAGACTAACATTAATAAAACAGCTACTGAGTGCCCCTCATGCCTAGTGTGTCAGCAGAAGGAAAGATTAAATATCGCATGGCAAGTTGGTGAGGCATAGAGCGTCAGCTTGTTGGTGGCATTTTTAAGAGCCACGTATAACAGGAGTCACACTGCCTCTGAGAATGCCGTTGTGAGAATTATCTGCAGAAGGAAAAGGCTATTATGGAGGATCTTCAGATTGGGAACAGATGGCAGGAGGGTGACAGGGGACTGAGTTTTCTTCCTCGTAGTTGCATAATCTGGCAGGAAGCATGCTTACTCACCTGGTCACTGACTGTGTGTCATGACCGCCATTGGGTGATGCCTCTGGCATCAGTGTCAACAGGAAGTTATAAGAAGTAAGTAGCTTTGTAAGTCCTTAGAGGAAGAGGCAGGTACAGAGCCACTTTTCTTTGGTTACTTTTCTGCCCGTTTATAAAAAGGTTGGTCAACATGGTGCCAGGCTCAAAGAAATTCCCATTTGGGGACATGGTCCCTGAAGGCTACTCTGTAGAGGGCAAAGCAGGTGTGAAGTAGCTGAACATGGCAACCTCTCCTGCACACAGGCCCAGATGAAGGACTGCATGCGGGAGCTGGACGACACGCGTGCTTCCCGAGAGGAGATCCTGGCGCAGGCCAAGGAGAATGAGAAGAAGCTCAAGAGCATGGAGGCTGAGATGATCCAGCTGCAAGAGGTGGGCCAGCGGTGGGGGCACAGGGCTGCTGCCTTTTGGTCAGCGAGTGGCAGCTGGGGCCTTTTCCTGTCAGTAGGCCTCAGCCACGAGGGGAAGGGCAGAAACAAACCGAGCAGCCTCCTGGAGAGAGTTAATAGAAGGGTCCCCACCAGGCCTTTACCCCTTACCACACACCTTGACATGGTGTGATGTGTGTGTTCATGCATGTGCCCTTTTGTAAAGGGGAAAAGGATGAGATTTAGCACTCGAGAGCTGGGCAGTGGACCCCACCTCTTAAAGAAAATGTGACCATTTAGTCCCCAGTCCATTTCATGGGCCAGTGTGTTGATCATGAGCTCATAGCACTTGCACCTGCTGACCAGTAGGGTCCTGAATGGTTTGGTTACACATGAAGCCCATGGTGGAGGGGGGTGTTTCCAGTTCTGGTTGACTCCCACGAAGTGCCGTTGCTGGTTTATGAAATGCTCGGTCAGACCCTCTGCTGGCATGGCTCTTCTCTTCTTATGGGTATGGGACTCCCTCTGTTGTCACCTTCATGCTTGGTTCTCTGGAGGCCCACCTGCCTCCCTGAACTCAGCCTACTCCACAAACCTTCTCAGTAGCTGGTCTGACCATATGCAGAGGGACCAGCACTGCTGATCTGTTCACACAGTTGTCCCTGTTAGGCCTTGGTGGTTCCTGTTTATAGCCTGGCTCTTGGCTTGATTCCAAGTACTTAGACACAGAGGCTTTATCAACATGCGGCTAAAGGTGCCCCAGGGTGGAACTAATCCTGTCAGCTAGAGGAGTTCCGGGGAAGGGTGTTGTGGAGGAACAGAGAGGATGTGTGTGGGCTGCTGGCACTGAAGGTTGTGTTGGTCCCAGTGGGTCACATTCTGGGTCCNGCCGCTGAGCGTGCTAAGCGCCAGGCCCAACAGGAACGGGATGAGCTGGCTGACGAGATCGCCAACAGCAGTGGCAAAGGGTGAGCAGAGGGAGGAAGCACAGGGGTGCCCGAAGGACCTCCCTACTTGTGCAGGCCCTTACTTCTCCGGGTCCCCAGGGCCCTGGCGTTGGAGGAGAAGCGGCGACTAGAGGCCCGCATTGCCCAGCTGGAGGAGGAGCTGGAGGAGGAACAGGGCAATACGGAACTGATCAACGACCGGCTGAAGAAGGCCAACCTGCAGGTGAGCGCCAGGATAGCAGCTGACCTTGCACTCTGGGTTCCAGACTCTTCATTTGAGCTCCCTGTGGTGAAGTGCCCATGGTGGGCAGAAATGGGATGAGTGCCCACTGTTCTCGCACTGCTTCTGACTGTGAAAGCTGTGGCTGTAAGACCAGGTTTCAGGAAGTTTCTGGGTCCTATTTGTCAGCAGATTCCTTTCTGAGAGAGCTGGGATGTTTGTTGGTCCTGGTGTCTGAGGAGAGGGTCCTGCTGGGTCCGTGCAGGTGAGACCCAGCCTTGAGGTCACTGTATTCCCTTCTTGCAGATCGACCAAATAAACACCGACCTGAATCTGGAGCGCAGCCATGCTCAGAAGAATGAGAATGCACGGCAGCAGCTAGAACGCCAGAATAAGGAGCTCAAGGCCAAGCTGCAGGAGATGGAGAGTGCTGTCAAGTCCAAATACAAGGCCTCCATTGCTGCCTTGGAGGCCAAGATTGCACAGCTGGAGGAACAGCTGGACAACGAGACCAAGTAGGTGCCCCACCCAGACTGAGGGCACAGTGGTGTTCTTACTGTTGGTGCAGGTTAGGTCAGGAACGAGCTCTGTCTTCAGGCCCCACAAGCCATCTTCCTTTGTTCAGAGAAGTATGTGGAGTTTGGATGGGAACCCATATCCCACACCTAGAAATGGGGACTTTGTGGGCTGTTCTAGTGAGAGACCCCACCTAGCTGTGTTAGGGCTCAGAACTGATATTTGGAGGTAATGAGGATCGTTCTGGGTCCCAAGCTTTAGTTTCTCCATAGACTAGCTTCTTCAGTCGTCTCATGTCAGCCCAGGTCCCACCCTGAGATGGCAGCTAGATGGTGCCTAGAAAAAAAGACTAGGGCCTCAGTCTCCAGACCTCCATGTGGTCCAGGGAATAGCGTTTCCAGCTGCTGTCTCATTGGCTGTGTCACCTGGTAGAGAGGATCCTCCTTCAGTCACCATGTCTGTCCTACCCAGGGAGCGCCAGGCAGCCTCCAAGCAGGTGCGCAGGACCGAGAAGAGGCTGAAGGATGTGCTGCTGCAGGTGGAGGACGAGCGGAGGAATGCGGAGCAGTTCAAGGATCAGGTTTGTGCTCAGGCAGAGCCGTGTTCTGGGTGGGCTGCCCTTTCTGAGCCCCTTACCGTACCGCGTGTCTCTGCAGGCCGACAAGGCGTCCACCCGCTTGAAGCAGCTTAAGCGGCAGCTAGAAGAAG
>LOEQ01001024.1:0-10610 GCA_001685075.1 Bramus lutescens | reverse complement strand
TCTCTCTCTCTCTCTCTCTCTCTTCCCCCTCCCTCCTTCCGTCCCTCCCTCCCTCCCTCTCTCCTTCCTTTTTATCTTTTTTTTCTTTCTTTTCTTTTTGATTTTCGAGATAGGGTCTCACTGTGTAGCTCTGGGGGTCCTGGAACTGGCTCTTGAAGACCAGGCTGGTCTCAAGCACCCAGAGATCTGCCTGCCATGGCTTCCCGAGTCCTGGGATTAAAGGTGTGCACCATTACCACCTGGTTCTTGTGCCATAGTTTTGGGGTTGTTTCCTTTGCATTAGGATCCTGGTGGCAGTAATTTCCGAAGATTTGGGCTGAGATACCGAGCCCTATGCTGTGGGCAGACATCCTGGAAGACTGCTTTGGATGGCAGCAGTAGAGTTGTGTAGTAGATCTTCAGGTGTCCATGAGTTTCTGGGGTTCAAGACATCTATGCCCTATCCCGCCAAGTAAGTCTGCCACCCAGTCTAGGCTACTCCACCTAAGACCGCTTGAGAGACTTGTTCTGGTCTATTCCACACTGTGGTCAGAGGGTCCTCATCATTGTAGACTTGCTGCTCATATAGACATTTACCTGGTTCTGCACCTTGCAGTAGTTTTGTTTGGCTGTTGAATTAATTAATGTCAATCCTGGTAAAGACTTGATGGAAGGGAAATTCAGAAAAAAGAAGTGACCCAAAATAACCATAAGCAGAAAGGGGGCTCTCGAGAGCCACAATGTTAGAATACCCGCCTACATCAGTTTTCATCTTGACTCCGCCCCTGCTCCTCTGATGGGGACAAAGTCTAGCTCCTGAGATACAAGAGGCCCAGAGGGCTCCTATCTAAGTCCTCCTTTGAGCATCTATTCTGGTTCAGGTCCTGTGGGGGAAACTGAAGCCCCAGGTGATTTGCCAAGGGGTCCAGACAGCCCTGCATCTCCTCTGACTCCTGGTGTCAGTCTGTGGGTGATGGAGGCAGAAAGCTGAAGCTGTCCTGGGTGTCGGGATAGGCAAGGAGACCAGGTGTGGGGACCGAGAAGGGGCACATTGCCAACCATTGTCCACAGAGCCATCCCGGCTCTGTCAACATAACATTGCTGGGTGTGGAGAGGGAGACCAAACGTAAAGAGGCACAGGCTAACTCAGAACTTGGATTGCTTTCTTGTTTTTTGAGACGGCATCTCCCCAGGAACCCCAGACAGACCCGGGGTGCCCCATTTGTCTGGCTTTAAATTCATCGTCTTTATGTCTCAGCTTCCTGAGTGCTGGAATTCTAGGTGTATACCACTAATGCGGCTTTTAATGGTCACACTTGGTGCTTCAGTCTCAGAGTGAAAGGGTCAGTGTTGGCCTCCACCTTGCCCATCAAGAGCTTGTGCTTTCAACTGATGGACAGAGCACCTGTGCTGCTGACCCCCAGAGGCCACTGCCCGTCAGTGGGATGGGTTTGGAGTCTATACAGTGGGAGCAGGAGACAGCAGGCTTTGGGAGTCAGGTGCCGTGGAGACTGTGGGAGAGTGAGGGAGCAGGAAGAACAGAATGGAAGCGTCTCACTATGGAGGAGAAAGGGCGCTGCAGGGTCAGTCATAGCAGAGGCATAGAAGTGTCCTGGTCCCTGAGGCACGATGGCCTTGAA
Organism: Bramus lutescens; assembly: GCA_001685075.1. Classification (NCBI taxonomy): domain Eukaryota; kingdom Metazoa; phylum Chordata; class Mammalia; order Rodentia; family Cricetidae; genus Bramus; species Bramus lutescens. Next base: position 8,991 of record LOEQ01001024.1, on the reverse strand, counting down.
GGTCTATGGTGGAAGCAGGTGGGAGGGAAGGAGGGAGGGGCCGCAGCAGGTTGGAGGACTGGTGTGCTGACTGAAAGGGCTTCAACTTGACCCCGAGAGGTCACTGAGGACTCCTTAGAGGGAGCAAACTGTCTTCACTCCTTCCTTCCCTGCCCAGGGAGGATGCCCCAAACTCCTTGGCCAGGGGAGGAGTTGCTGAACTCTGCTCAGGCCGCAGCTGGGGGGAAAGAGGGCTCCTATCAGGGCCACACAGCTGGCCAGGAGCAGGGCAGGGCTGACACAGGCTCCACTTCCCCCAGTGTGGCCTCTACCCTTCCTGGAACAGCCATCTGAACTGAGCCACAGGCCCCGTCAAGAGATCCACTGTGCCCACATCAACACCCAGCTGCGGTCCACGACCAGGTCAGTGCAGGGTTTTACCGAGGGGCCAGAGGATGAAGGATGGGGGCTTTCCTTGCGTATCAGCTTCTCTGCCTTGGTTGGAGTGCGAATAGTCACAAAAAAAGAGTAACAGAGCAGAGAGAACTTTATCTGGTCACAAAGGGAAAGAATATTAATCCACCTCCAGAGAACAGGTTGAGAGACTAGGAACTCTGGGGCCTCCTCATTTGGTTGCTTCTTGCATGAACTGGGGTTCTCTGTCATGGTGTCTGCTAGTTGCCTTGACTGAGCCCTGAAGAGGCTGGGAGCTAGGCAAGTCTTGGTTAAATGAACCCTGTGGAAGTTACCCTTGTAATGGAGCGCTGGACCAAATGGGCCTCAGTGCACCCGTGTGTGTGCGGAGCCGAGCAGGTTCAAGTCTGAAGATGAAGGTAGCAAAGACACAGTCGCACTGTGAAGGAAGGTGCCGTTTCATCTCATCTGGTTACTCGGGGGACATCTGCAGGCCTGTCACTGTTTCTGCCAGGCCTCTGTGTGCCTGGAAAATACTGTCATAAATGAGTCTTCCTGAGTACACCATCCCAGAGGAATGGAACTGCTTTTAATGTTTAGTTTTCTGCGTAGGAAGTAAGTCAGTTTCTTTTTCCTTTTTTTAATTAAGTTTTTTTGTTTTTGTTTTTTAGTTTTTGTTTTTTTGTTTTTGGTTTTGTTTTAGAAATAGGGTCTCACTGTGCAGCCCTGCTGACCTGGCATTTGCTCAGAGATTAAAGGTGTGCACCACCACATCAGCCTAGATTTATTTTTCAAGTTCATACACACACATACACACACACACACACACATGCACACATGCACATGCTTACATGTGTGTGGAAGCCAGAGGACAACTTGTGGGAGCCAGCTCCCTCTTTTCAGTATGTGGGACCTGGGATTGAACTCTCTTCATCAGCCTTAGCTGCAAGCACCCTCGTCTGCGGTGCCATCTTGCCAGCCCTCTCGATAGATCTTAGTGAAATATTCTGAAATGGTGGCAAAGTACTATGCGAGGAGCACATTTCTTGGCACTATTGTTCATGTAGAGGGTTGGATATGATATGAGGTCCATTGATTAGGGAGGATGGAAGATGGGCTTGGGCAGCCCAGAGCAGGTACAGAAACAGACAGGATGTGGCAGGAGTCTAGGGCCATCTTGGATGCAGGATCCTGAAGGAGTGAGGAGCGCACGGGCCTTGGGAGATCCCAGGGGCTCTGGTGAATCTGCCCCTTGCAGGGCACAGGCATCGCTGTGGGTGGGAAGCTGTTCGTAATATACCGCTCATGGGTAGTAGGACCCTGCTGAATAGTTAAGGGACCCAAGCTTAGTCGCCAGAGGGTAGGGCATGGCTCAGAACGGTTTGGGTTCGTGAGCTAGCTCTAACACTGTTCTGAAGACTGGGGATGTTAGCTACCCTCGTGGCCTTCCTTCCACATTGTGATGGGGCCACAGTGCCCCTCATCTCATGGCTCGTGTGCAGTGGACGTCTAAGGAGCCCCGTGTGTCCCAGACAGTAAACATCAGTCTCTACCATTAGTTCACACGTGCGTTCCTCCTCTTGGACAGCTGCCAGAGCGTCCCCCTGCTCTTGCCTTCTGTGTCCAGATGCAGTTTCCCTCCCCCAGGTTCCTCATCCACTGATCCTACCAGAGCGGGAGGCCTTTGCCTTGTCTGGAGCAGGGGTGGGCCGTTAGAGCCATACGACCGGCTGGTTTCTTATGTAGTCCATGGAAGAGAGATACTTTGGGTAAACTGATCCTTGCCAGACACCGTGGAGGGACCTGAAGGACCCAGTTCCTAGTTGCCTGCCTTCTCGGCAGTTATTCCCCCTCCATCGCATGGTTTGCTTTCTCTTCACAGCTCGGACCCGAGACCCTGCAGTTGACACCATGGACCCACCACCCTGCGAGGGCACCCCAGGTATATTTGCGTTCCTCTGGCTTCTTCTCCTCTGTGGCCTAGACCGCCATTCCTGAGTGCAGAGAAGTTGAGAACAGAGAAGGGAGACCCAAGGGGGACTACAGGAACCCTTCCAACACCAGATCCCTTCCTGGGGCGTATAGCCGGGCCTCACCTCCTCCCTGTCCTGCCTCCTCAGATGGGACCAGGACAGTCTGGGAAGCTGAATCTGTGGATACCGTCACTCAAGCTCTTCCGTTCTGTCCTCCAACCTCACTTTCCTTTCCAACCAGGGAGCAAAAACTTCATCGAGGAAACCACCGAGTACCTTCAGCGCTCATCAGGGAGAGGGGATCTACGGTTGCTGCTGACTGAAGATGGAGCCTGGGAGGCCTTCGTGGCTGAGGCTGAGTTGTCCAGGTCACCTGCGGTTGGGCGCTTCCCCCCCTTTTCTGGTTTCTCTCCCTGCCTTTGGATGGTGTGGCCTCATTCGCCAGTGCCTTCCCCACCCAGTGTCCTTGTTCGCATGCTAATTGTCTCCAGAACACCCTCATGGATGGTACCCAGAACTGGGCTTTGTGGGTGTTCCATTGTCTCACAGAGAACTTGAGAGCCCCCAAAAGGCTGGACTGCACACCATCTTCAAGGCTGACCTGGGATCTTTCATTCTCCTGGAGGCCAATGCCTTTAGTCTCCAGTTCCTTGGGGGTCAGAAATGACACCAAATCCCCCACCACATACTGTCTGGTTAAAACTGAGCACCTATACAGGACGTTCCTGGGAACAGAAGTGGTTTGGATCCTGAATTTTCCTGATTTTAAAATATTTTCAACTATGATCCCTCGTAGGAATGAGATCCAAGTCTCAACATGAAGCACACTTCTAGATTTTTTACACCTAACGAACATCTTAACTTCCTATGCTCTTGTTAGCACTCTTGTGTTTCAGTGTGACCTGTCCCCTGAGGTCAACTATGGGGTTTTCCACTGTGGCATCATTTTGATGCCATTCGCACTTAGAATAGTCAGTCAGGGTTGCTCAGTTCGAATGAGCTTTCTACCAAAGTCCCAGCCAGATGCAGCTGGTCCTGGCAGGCAGAACATGACCCAGATGACCCAGCCTTCTGCTTATGTCTCAGTGGCTGAGGGCTTAAGGGAGGCAATTCACAACACACTAGCAAAGATTCCATGAATTAAGGATGACTTATGTTCCAATCTTGCCTCCCTGTGTCCATCAGCAGAGTTCTCCCCCACCATCTGACATGTGTTGATCACCACAGTGTTACCCTTGAGTAAGAAGCATCTTCATCAAACACCTGACACTAAGAGCATTTCTTTGAAAAGCTCTAGCTCACATTGGCCTTGAACTCAGACATAACCAAAGATGACCTTGAACTTCTGATCTTCCTGCCACTACCTCCCAAGTACTGATACTACTGACTTGTAACATCATTCCTGGTTTTACACAGTGCTAGACCCCAGCCCCACTCATGCTAGGCAGACATTTTGCCTATAGTGCTAGTCCCTAGTCCCTAAAGAACATCTTTTAAAAGGTTTTTAATTAAAAAAGACTCATTTCTATTTTATATGTATGAGTCTTTGCCTGAATGTATATGTGTGTGCCTGGTGCCCCCTGAGGCCAGAAGAGGGCATCAGAACCCTTAGAACAGGCAGCTGTGTGCTCCTATGTGGACACTGGGAATCAAACCTGGGTTTTCTGGAAGAGCAGACAGTGCTCTTAGCTGCTCAGTCATCTCTCTAGCCACAAGAGCATCTTGAGCAAACCAACAAAATTTATATTATATTATTTATTTATTTTTGAGACAGGGTCTCTCTATATAGTTCTGGCTGTCCTGGAACTCATTCTGTAGACCAGGATGGCCTCAAACTCACAGAGATCTGCCCGTCTCTACCTCCTGAGTGTTGGGATTAGGGCATGTGCCACCATGTCTGGCAATTTATTTACTCTTTATATGCGTGAGTACATGCACATTCCCATGGAGGCCACAAGAGGTCGTCAGAGCCTTTGGATTTGGAGTTATAGACGATTGAGAGCCTTTCAATGTGAGTGCTGAGATCTAAATCCCAGCCTTGTACAAGTTCAACAAGCTGTCTTAATTGCAGAGTTGATTCTCCAGCCCCTCCTGAAGAGCATCTTAACATGGCTTTTACTCATTATCCTCTACTGATGAAAGGCCATTTACNCTGTAGCTTTGGAGCCTGTTCTGGAACTAGCTCTGTAGACCAGGCTGGCCTTGACACAGAGATCCACCTGCCTCTGCCTCCCAAGAACTAGGATTAAAGGCGTGCACCACCTGGACTGTTTTATCTTTATTTTTGTAGTACTGGCCATGGAAACCAGGCCCCATGCATATTAGACAAGCAGTCCAGCCTTGACCTAAACCCACAGCTAAACTCTCTCTCTCTTTGTCCCTCGATGCCTGTTACAGAGCTGATGCAGACGCACTGTGTGATGCTCTCAATGCCCTCACAGCAAACATGGCCGAGGAAGACCAAGACAGGCTCCAGCGTGAGCTGCAGGACATGGAGAAGTTTGCGGAAACATTTCCTCAGGTGAAACTGGAACTTGAGGAACACATCAGGAAGCTCCAGGCCCTTGCAGATAAGGTTGACAAGGTTCACAGGGACTGCACCATCTCCAAGGTGGTGGCCGGCTCCACCAGCACTGTTTCTGGGGTCCTGACCCTCCTTGGCCTCACTCTGGTACCTGTGACAGCTGGAGCCAGTCTGGTGCTCTTGGCAAGGGGGCTGGGCCTGGGAGCAGCAGCGGCTGTGACTAGTGTCTCTACTGGTATCGTGGACTACACAAGTGAGTCATCGGCCAAAACACGAGCCAGCCACCTGGTGTCAAGCAGCATGGTCAAAGTGAAGATGGTTGCAGAGGCCGTGGTTCATTCATGGCCCCGAGTCTATGAGTTATCTGAGAATTGCTGCCGAGTCCTGTGATGCCTTCAACAGAGCATCTGTGCCATCAAGCTCACCAAAGCCAACCCTGCCTTAGCAACCAGTGCCAAGCGCCTCTTGACCATGGGGAGCATCTCTGCCCAAAGTGGAAAGCAGGTGAAGAACGCCTTTAGGGGCACTGCCCTGGCCATGAACAGAAGAGCATGGGTCATGAATGCAGCCACCACAGGTGTGTCCCTCGTTGGGGATGTGATCGGCCTTGTGAAAGAATCCAAGCATTTGCACAAGGGCGCAAAGGCGCAGTCGGCTGAGGAGTTGAGGCAGCAGGCTCAGGAGCTGGAGGAGAAATTGGGGGTGCTCATCCAGATCCATGACAGTTTGCAGTCAGGATCAACTCAGTAGCATGCTCCCTCTCCCAAAGTAGTGCAGAAGTCTGGGGAGGTGTTCCGGGCAGAGACAGGCGTTTTGTTAGAGGAAATCTAGCTCCTCTAACTTGGCGTTCAGGACTTAGCATCTCTTCTTTTCAAAAACTTTGTTGTGTTTTTATCCCAATTTGTCACTCCCCTGTACAGCCTGTCCTGCCCTCAAGCTGGCTTCTCCCAGCAGACCTGAGCCAAATCACCTTCTGGCCATTTCAGTAGTGTCCCACCTGGTCACTTCTGGGGTTGAGATTCATTAGGTGGCAAGCCAGCCTCGGCGGGACATGGGCCTTATTATGTGGATAAGCACAGCCTCTCTCCCTGGTTCCAAAACCTCTTTGGAAACACTATGTTGCTGGGGGGTGTAGTCATGTTTTTCTTTGGGCTGCCAGCTCACAAGTAATGACATGGAGCTCTTAAATTAACTCATATTTTTAAATCTTATATGTGTTCTTATATGTGGTTCGTTACCCCATCTTTGTACTGTTCATCCTGCTTCTGCCATGTATGACTGCTAACTCTTCTTCCCAGAGTTCTCTCTGTCTATAAGTCCCAACTATACTCTCCTGCCTAGCTACTGGCCATACAGTTTCTTACGGCATCAGTCACAGCAACACATCTTCACACTGTATAACAACAGGGAAGGACAGAGACCTGGTGGTCACAAAGGCATGCTCTTCCTTTGAGTATAGTTTCTTAGGACTGGGCATGGTAGCACATGTCTGTAATCCCAGGACTTTGGAGGCAGAGGCAGGTGGATCTCTGTGAGTTTCACTAGTCTATATAGTGAGTTTCAAGACAGAAAATGCTACATGGTGAGACCCTGTCTCACACACCCCCACCTCAGAAAAAAGGGTCTCTTATGTGGTAGAGATATTCAAGAGAGCATTCACATTGGACAAAAGGCTTTTCCAACTCTGGCCTCATTTTGGCCTCCTCCTTTCTCCTGATATCTTTGCTGCTAAGTCCCTGACCTTTTCCCACTGCAGTGCTGGACTCCAGCCAGACTCTTCACTGATATCTAGGACACAATGCAGCTAACCCTTCCGGTAGAGATGGTGGGAGATGCTCTCTACTTTTCAGAGTCCTCTCCAGCAGGCATTCCCTAGCTCTCCCAGTGCTGGCTAAAGCCTGCGTGTGGGCTAAACTCCAGGATGTCTGAGCAAGGCTGAACACCAACAGTGAGGTGTTTAAATCTGAATTCAGCCTTCATGGTCTTCTCAGGGTGCTCACTGCTCAGTGCTCAGTCATTCAACTCAAGGTTTTGCAAACTGAAGATTGACAGTTGCCTGTCACCCATGCTTGGGGCCCCGTGTGATGGGCCTGTTTTACAGGACAGAGCTGCTCCACCCCTGCTCTGCTCTCCCCATCCCCACTCTATGACTTCCCTAACATGTAATGTCACTGAGGGGAGGATGGCCCCATGTTTCCGACATGAAGAAAAAGAGATGAAATGTTTCCTCCTCATCCCTACCCTGGTACCCATGGCTCCTAAACCACTTGTAGTGGGTAAGTGGCTGCCCCAACGTGGGCTCCCAAATCTGGAACAAGTGAGGAAATGCCCAATGGTGTTGGAACACATTCTGAGGGACAGCAGCTGACCTTCTCCAAAGGGGGTGGAGGTGGTAATGGGGTGTCTGTGCTCTGCCTTAGATGCCATGTGACTTTTTTGGTTTCTCCTTATTTCCCAAGTTTTTTCTCCAGCTTCTTGCTGCTTTAGGGTACCTTAGGTGCCACCCCAACACATTTCTTGCTGTTTTCTTCATACAATACTGAGGTGGTCACTTGGCTTGTACCAAGAGAGCTGATGGTTACATACCAAGAGCCAAAGGCTGTATTGTGCTAATTAACAGGATCAGCTTTGTAATGACAACTTGAATATTGCTTCAGGCTCAGGGTCTTAATGAGTTCTTGCCTTTATTTCCCAAGACACATGACTGTTGGGCACTGGCCAAGCCACAGAGGTGACTCCTTGTGTTATGGACGTCCTTGTTCCTTCCCTTTGAGCCTCGGTGATGACACTGAGCCTTTATAGATGCTGTTGATTTTGTTTTAGAAATTATTTTAGAGACATAAAGATCTCGTGGCCTCCACTGGACAGTCTCACTGGAATAGCCCGTGTGGTAGTTTGAATAATAGCCCCCTAGAGGCCATTTGAATATTTAGTCATCAGGGAGTTGTACTACTTCAAAAGGATTAGGAGGTGTGTCATTGGAAGTGTGGCCTCGTTGAAAGAAGTGTGTCACTGGGGTGGGCTTTGAGGCTCAGTGGCTCTCTCTTCCTGCTACATTCGATTCCAGATGTAGAAGTCTCAGCTCCTTCTCCAGCACTGTCTGCCTACTCCCTGTCATGCTCCCTACCATGACAGTAACGTACTGAACCTCTGAAACTGTAAACCAGCCCCAATTAAATGCTTTTCTTTATAAGAGTTGCCATGGTCAAGATGTCTCTTCATAGCAGCAGAACATTGACAGCCCCCACCCTCCAATCACGGGGCTGATGGACCATCTGCAGCTTCCCAGGCCACCAGTGTCAAGAACCTGAAGCGTGACAGTCAGAGGAGAGGAGGGTGTGAAAAAGTTAGTGCAAAGTAAGGTGAAGTCTTGTATCCTTTGTGACTTGTGCCTCTCTGAAATCAAGCAGAGTTGCCTTCATGCGTGTCTTCATGGTCTTAGGTACTTGTGCATATTTGGTCAGTGTCCAACAGTCCTGGCCACGTGTGCTTCCTTTAACTCAGCCATATTACCTGAAGGATGTTCTAGGTCCACGGAGAATGGAGAAGGCATGTTAGTACATAGTACATGTGGCCATATGACAGGATTGTTTTCAGATTTTGTGTCTCTTCTTTCAAGGGCACCAGGTCTGCCTTATGATGCAAGTCTAAGAAATGGATCATGATAAGGGACTTTCCAGCATGATGTCCTGTTTGGGTTTTCCAAAGGAAAGCCGGAGTTACCTACTCCACAGGCAACAAAGGAAACAGCCCATGGTGAAAAATACTGGGACCCCTCATACAGCAGAGTGTAGTTTAGTTGCCAGCTGGCAGGACGTCTACCAAGTCAGTAATACCTCCAAGATCGGCTACTAGCAACTATGGCCAGGGTTAGCAGCCAGCAGACAAGCCAAAGTCCATAGTTACCAAAGCAGTAGTCAAAGCCAGATAGACTTCAATGCATGGCCAACCTGGGTGAGAGCATGGGAACAGCGTGTGATCATTTCTCCAGCTGGGCTAAGGGGACATGCCAAGAGCATGCAGGACTCCATTGGTTTGGCCCTTGATATACTTAGGAAATAAACCAAGCTCAGTAAAAATGAGCTCACTTCCTGGCATCCA
>LOEQ01001023.1:400955-417414 GCA_001685075.1 Bramus lutescens | reverse complement strand
CTATTGGCTGAAGGAGCGGAAGGTGCTCCCGCAGCACCATCCAAATAGCAGCTGGAGCCGAAAAGATGGCTCAAAGAGTTAAGTACATTCAAGCATGAGGACCCAAGTTCAAATCCCAGCACCTACATAAAAAGGCACAGTAGGATGTGCCTGTAATCCCAGAGCTGGAAGGCAGCGTGAGAATCCTTGAGTCTTCTCCAGATAGCCATTCTAGCCATATGGGCAAGTTTCTGGTTCAATGAGAGACCCTGTCTCAAAAAGTAAAATGTGGAGCCATAGGAGGAGACACCAAACACTGACTTCTGACTTCCCCACACAACCCCAAGTACGGACACACACATGTGCACATAGACCACACACTCATGAGCAAATCGTCCAAAAACGACTCAACTTCTAGAATTATGTCTGTGAACACACCTGTTACAAGACAGTAAGTGGTGAAAATTATCTCGGGATATTATCTTGAGGGATTATAGCAAATAACAAAGCTTTATGCCAAATAATCAGTAATATTGCAGTAAAAGCAACAAGGGTGTGTGGTATCTGAGCACACTTCATCTCCCCAGCCTCCTCCAGCTGGTGGTGATCCACTCTGGCTACATGGTGCTTTGTGCTGGGTATTTTACAGAGTTCCCTCCCAACTTAGCATCCAGCCAGCCCAAAGCTCCAGCAGATTCAAAGGAGAAAAAGGCCACCACCCTCCCATCTCTCCAAACTTTATGTTACAGAAGATTTATTTCAGGGAGGACCAACTGAGAAGTCAGTCTTTCTTCCTGTAACTACATGCGCGCATTCACACACACACACACACACACATACACACACACACAAAACTGCATGTGTACATGCTTGCGCACACACACACAGCTACATGCACACATGCACACACACACACACACACACACACACACACACACACGACCGAAGATGAGGAACTCAATAGCAAAAAGACAAACAGCCCATTTTGAAGTAGGTAAAGTTTGACTAGACCAAATAGAATTTCTCCAAAGAAGAAGTGCGTAAGAAAGGTGCTTATATTTACTTGTTGGAAAACAACAAAAATCAAAATCATAATGCGATATCACTTCACACCAACCATAACAGTTACAAATGAAATGATCCATATTGACAGGTCAGCCCAGTTCATGCTCATATAAAGAATTTGGAGGTGACGGAGATTATGTGGAATAGCTGGGGCTGGGAAAACAACTCAGTGGTGAAGTGCTTCCCTAGCTTGCCCGAGATCCTAGGTTTGATTCCTAGCCCCACAAGGAGAATGGGAAGGAAGAGCTACAACTGTCCCATATTGCCAATGGGGTGTAAAATGATATAGTGGAAAGCAATTTGTTGATCCGTCAAAAAGTTACACCTAAAGTTACCAAATAATACAATTCCCCTCTTAGACATATATCCTGAGGAACTGAAAGTTTACATCCATAAAAGAACCAGTGCCCAAATCCTCATCCGAGTAGTACACATAACAGGCAAACCCCAAAACACATGAAAACCCCTGGAAACAATCCTAGCATCCACTGAGAGGTGAGACGGCCAGTACAATGCATGGAACAGAACAGTGGGTATTATTCAACACGCTTTAGCATGGCTGAACCTTGAAAGACTTACATCCGCTAAGTGAAAGAACACGCGTTGTGCCATTCCCTTTATACAACACGTCCCAAACCTGCGAATCTACAGAGACAGAAATGAGACCAGTCGTTGCTGAGGGCTGGTGTGGGAGATGAGCTGGGGAAGGATGGAGGAGTGACATCTAAAGGAGACAGGGTGCCGTGGGGAGATGACAGATTTTAGACCGTGGGATGGTTTGTGGCTATGGATGTTACACGGCTGAAAAGCCTTGGACTGTATACTTAAACTAGGTTAATTGTATGGTAAGTGAATGACATCCCAACAAGGCATATTATTAAAAACCCATCCAATGTAGGCAGGTGTGGTGGCAATTACCTATAATCCCAGAACAAGGGAAGGTGTTGAAAATTCAAATTGCAACTTTGAGATTAACCAGAAAAATTTAGCAAGACTCTGTCTTAGAACATAAAAGGGCAAGCCGAGCAGTGGTGGCATACATCTTTGATTCCAACATTTGGGAGAGAGAGGCAGGTGGATCTATGATTCCAGGACAGCCAGGGATATTCAGAGAAACCCTGCCTGAAAGGGGAGAAAAAAAAAAAGATACAAAAGGCAGCAACTGAAAAGATGTCTCAGCTCTCAAGAGCACTGATTGCTCTTCCAGAGGACCCAGGTTTGGGTCCCAGCACCCACACAGGGAGTCAAAACTATCTATATCTCCAGTTCTAGGGAATCAGATACCCTCTTTGGCCTCTGTAGGCATCATATATGCATGTGACACAATACATACATACATACATACAGGTGAAACTCTTACACACATCAGATAAAAATAAATAAATCCTTTTTTTTTTTAAAAAAAAGGGGGGGACTAAAGGTGTGGCTCAATCTTAGAGCATTTGCCTAGTGTGTACACAACTCTGGTTCAATCCCCAGGACCAGAAAAAAAAAGTATTTGAAGCATTGAAAGAACAAATGAATTTAGAACCAATATGAAGCCTTTTTGCCCAATGGCCATTTAGAAATAGATGGACTAATTAAGGGTGGCCCAGCAGTTACACAGCTGTATGGTTTGCATAAGTTTGCATACCTGCCCTGTCTTGTCTTCTATTTGGTAATAAATCAGATGCCATTAGCTTCTTGTCACTGGGAACTTACTTGCAATGCAGCACCTGCTTGGACTCACCCATTATTATAATAACCCTGAACCTGTTGAGGCTGGTTATTCTTCTCGCTTTTAGGTAAATCTAATCTTTAACAGTTCTAATGTTAATTGTTGAATTTGCTATGTCCCACACTGGGTTAGAGAGGAAGGTACCTGACCCTCTGTAAAATGTGGATTTCCACTCAGATCAAAGCACTTTTATTTACCCTAGATTGGCTCTGAAGGCCAGAGCCACGGAAGAGCTGGGGAAGCAGCCAGTAGTCCCCAAGCACACTGATATGTCCTTGCTGGAAAGCATCATCAGTAATTATAGCAATCCCGAGCGCAGAGGCCCCTAAATAATTAATTCATGCCTCTATTTGTCTCTTGTGTTTTGAGTTCCCACAGCTTCCCCAGCCTGTGCTAAGAACCACGGAATGGGAGGGCAATTCTTTGTCCAGAACAAGTACAAAGTTAGTGTGTCTTGGAATCCTGGAGGGGAGAAAGTCGCGGAATGTGTTGTGAGGACAATTAGGAGCACACTGAATCAAACTGTCCCTTAAGCTGTGTGGATTAAAGTCTTCCTGCTTTGGGAAACCTCAGGGATTCTCCTTCTCACCTAAACAGGCCTGTCCCTCCGTGCGTCTGTTTTTAGGAGTGTGCCAAGCCCATGGAAATAGATTCCATCCAGTCTTGAACTACCATGGCTAGTGTCATATTTTATCTAATTAGAAGACTTCCATTGAAAAAAGTTGCGTGTGTGTCTGTACGCGTCTACAGGTCCACACACACATTAAGGTCAGGAGACAGCTCTGGATGTCATTCCTCAGGTGCAGTTCCTCTTTTCTGTCAAGCAGCATCTTTCATTTACTTGGCACTTGCTAAATAGGTTAGCCTGGCTGGCCCGTGCTAGGCTCGCTAGCCAGCAAACACTGAGGAATCTTCCTGTCTCCATCCTTTCTGGGGATCTAACTCAGGTTCTCATAATTGCTCTTCTACAAACTGGACAATCTTCCCGGCTGTGGTAAAGAATGATTTTAATGTCTAATCATTTGTCTGTACATTGAACATATGTAGGAGAAGTTGAGCATGATTTTTCTTCATGTTTTGGTGGAAGGCTGTGGAAGAAAGAGAAAGGTTCAATGTTGGAGGAGGCTTCTGTCCTACCCTGTCCTGCAATAAAGACACAGAATCTATATTATTTGCAATACTGTTTGGCCAATAGCTTAAGCATATTTCTAACTTGTTCTTATATCCTAAACTAACCCATCTCCATTAACCACTATGAGGTCGTGGCCTACCAGCAAAGTTTTGGCGGGCTCCACGGAGGCGTCTGTCTCTTGCAGGCGGCTACATGGCTTCCCCTAACTCTGTCTTCTCTATATATCTTCTAGCCTGGCTATATTCTGTTAAGCCCTTGGCCAAAAGCAGCTTCTTTATTAACCAATAAAAGCAACACATATACAGAAGAACTTTTCACACCAGTTCATGAGGCAACATGTATTTTTATGTAGCTCAGCCTAGCCTTGAACTCATAATAGTCCTGCTAAGACTACCCAGGGCTAAGATCATAGATATGCACCAGCGTGACTTAATCATTACTTAATCATTACTCTTTAATATCATTTTCATTCAGGCTTGAAAAATGTATATATTTGGCAGGTATTTGTTGTACATCTATACCACTCCAGGACACCCTTAGGCCTTGTCTAAGTAATCATACAGACAAAGCATCTTCACCCTTTGAGGTGGACATCTCAGACATTAGTAACAGAAATAATAGGTGAGTGTGTAATTTATAAGGAGGTACGAGCCCTGGGGAAAATGAAGAGGGAACGGGGTACAATTTTAAACTGCAGGCTCAGGCTAAAAATAAGAATGTGCTACAAAAAGCATGCACAAACCTGGCCCTGTGACCCTGGAAGAAGTGACAGGGATTTCCAACATCAAATGAGCTCCTCTTCCCCTTACAGAGGTTTGCTTTCCCTATTACCCTTGCCTCATCCACCAGCATTAGTTTTCTGCCTAAATATCCCATTGTTTCCTAAAGGGAAATTTATCCCCAGCACATAGTAAGTAGGCACAAGGAAGAAATACCCCAACACCTGCTTGAAGAATTACAGCTGGACTACTATTAATAAGGCAGCATCTTTTTGTTGTCTTTGAGAATTTCTTGCATGCATGCAATCTATTTTTAATAATATTCAGTCCCCCATTCTTCCTCCTAAGGCCTTCCAGATCCACACCTGCACCCCCTTTCTTAGGGTCCACTGAGTCCGACTTGTACTGTCCATGTACTCATGGGTACAGGGGCATCCCGTAGAGTGTGGCTAACCCACCTGGGGTCTCACCCTTAAAGAAAGCCCCTCTTCCTCCCCGGAACAGCATCTAATAACGACCCTTCTCACTCTAGGAAATCGTCAGGCTGGGCTCAGAGTTTCTTCTTGGCCCTTTCGGCAGCGGTCTGGGATTGTGCATAGTGTTCTCAGGGGTTGTACACAAATAGTGAAGATCTGATTCCCCAAAGGCAGTACCTCTTGGAAAGTAGAAGGGAGTCTGAGGGGAATGAAACCTCGAGAGCCCATCCTGGACTAATGGAAGCACTACAGAAAGGGAACAGAACCTGGAGTCCCACGGGTCAGCTGTGGAGGCTGAGGGAAAAGTCACCACCCCGCTGTTCCAGATTTCTGCCTGGTTCCATCCGTCCCCGGGAAGCCCTGCTCTAATCACACAGAGAAGGTGTAGCAATGTTTCCAGAATAGAGCTCTTCAAGGTGTGGCTTAAGAGGAGCAGGGAGGGAATTTTGTAAGTCAAAAGGAACATTTATTTTAGCCTCAAATGCAAAGTGTGTAAGAATGGTGAATAGAACTAGAGACTTTTTTTTTTTAAAGAAAATCTGTTATAAATGGGACATTAGAATTCTCATTCATTTATTTAACATGTTTTAATTAAACAGCTACCGTATGCCACTCATGGAGAAAAAGACATGACAAAGAAGACCTTACTCAAATCTCTTTCTTTCTAGACTGTGTTGTGTGTATGGTACTAGGAACTAAACAGGACTCCATTCATGCTAAGCAAGCATCTTGCCAACTGAACTATATCCCCAACCCAATACACCACTTGCTACAAAATGGATGAAGAGCCCAGGATAAGACTTTCAAGATTGGGCTGCCCTACCAACCCGGTTCTGGCGGCCTTTCTTCACCCCATTCTATGCCCTGGTTTACCCACTACTTCCTTGTCAGAGCATTTACCACACTGTGGTGAGATACCTGACCCTCCTCTCAGGAAAGCAGCCTGGAGAAAGTAACCTTGTCAGTCTTAATGAACTGTATTACCCCTCTTATGTCCTTGATACCTTTTGTTAACTGAAACAGCTAGGGTGGGTGGATGGATGGGTGGATGGGTGGGTGGGTGGATGGATGGATGGATGGATGGATGGATGGATGNNGGATGGATGGATGGATGGATGGATGGACGGACGGACGGACCAACAAATGGATGATTTGCTGGACTGTGATCAAGTTCTTTGCAAAGCAAGTCAGTGTGTTAGGGTAGTTCAGAGTATGCACTCTGCATTTTTGTTTGGGTTTTGGGTTTCTGTTTATTTGCTTGCTTGCTTTATAAAACTTAGGGTCAATTTTAAAATTCCCTCATACTGCCACTTCCATATTTAAAAAGTGAGTGCAGAAATACTGCTATCCTTACAGCATTGCCAAGTGAAACCTATAAGGTCCTACCTAGAAAGTACTTAGCAAAATTCTAAGCTATAAATTGCTCAATAAATATCTACTGCTATTATCAAAACAGCTTTCAGGCTGACAGTCTTGGGTTCCAGCGTTACGGCCCTGCTCCTGCACCTCCACTATAAGATCAAAGGCTCTCAGTAAGTAAGGCCTAGCTGGAGCCATCATGCTGCCGTCAAGGTCAGTGAAAAGATTTAAAAAGAAAATTTGGAATGAAATATAAGTAGCATATTGAAGAATAAAATGAAAATGACCAGAAAAAAAGGAAAAGGCTCAAGATGACATACACAAAGCAATTTTTCCAGGATTGTAACCCCCCTGTTCCTGTCTACCTCACAGACCAGTCAAGTACTCTTCCTGATACACACTCAGCATGCCTTGCAGAGTGTGTCAGTGATGTAGAAAAGAAAGAGACACGAAACCCATCCTGCTCAAAACTGAGCCTTGCCTGTATCTCAGGGCACTGAATTGTCCTTTTGGCATCTTTTGCAAACCTAATTATCTTTCTGGGGTATGCCAGACCAATAGTCAGTATTATCACAGCGCCATCTCAAGCTATCTATGACATTCTAAATTAACCAAAGAAAGGGCTAACTGGACCAATTAGCAAAATCTAGAAACCTTAATAATTACCTTTAATAAGACTAATAATTACAAGGAATAGAATACTCTGGGGCTCTTCTCCAACTGGCGGATCCACAGAGAATCTTTAATCTTACATAGACATGTTTTAATTACTGGACTAGAGCCTCTGTGGTCCTGGGAGCTCAGAACTGACAGGCATCAGCTGTGGCAGAAAGCAGCAAGGGCCAGCAAGAGGGCTCAGCAAGTCAAGACACTTGCCACCAAGCCTGACCACCTGAACACAATCCTGGGAACTGTTTGTGGGGGATGGAGAGAACAGATTCATGCAAATTGTTCTCTGGCCTCCCCGTGTAAGCCATCACACACACACTAAATAAATATAAAAAGTTTTAAATATTAGCACGAGCACAATTGTGCCTGGCACACACCTCCAGGCCACATTAGAAGGAAGGAAGCTGTTCTAGTCAACAGAGCTTTGTTTGGCTAAACTTTCTGTTGTCATTAAGATGTGACTGCTGTATACTTCCCTGGAGAGGGATTTTTTTTTAAAGGCTTTCTATGTGTAATAGATTTAAACCTGACACATTATTTATCCAAGCACGTGTACATACTTCTGCCTACCTTCGTTGATTGTCGGCAACTAAATGAGCTACTTAAGTTTCCGACACAAGGAAGCAAGAATAACACACTAGGAATGGAAAGGGTAGTTCAGAGGTACAGCCATGAGCACAAAGCCCTGGGTTCAAACCATGGCACCATGAAAGTTAATGGCCAAATTTTATACTGTGAATTTTGTTCATAAATCATGTATGCATCCTCTACCACCCTCCCATAGAATGCACAGCACCCAAACCAGTGTTAGGTTCATACAAGTCACTCAGGAAATATTTGTGATATCAATTGAACATATTTGTATTCACTTAAAATTTAGATCTATATAATCCGTAAAGAAGTAATTTTTCAAATCTACGTAGTAACAAATGAAAAAAGTCATTTGGGTAAAATGAATTGAAAAACTCAGGGTTCAAAATTAAGTACATATTATGCCTTAGCTAGAGTTTCCATTTCTGTAATAAAATGCCATGACCAAAATCAACTTGGAGAAGGAAGGATTTATTTGGCTCAAATGTCCTAGGTCACAGTCCACTGAAGGAAGCCAGGACAGGAACCTAGAGGCAAGAACTTCGACAGAGGCTATGGAGAGGTGCTGCTTACTGGCTTTCTCCTCATGCCTCAGCCTGCTTTCTTATATCATCTGCCCAGGGATGACACAGCCAGCAGTGAGGTGACCTCTCCCCCATTAATCACCAGTCAAGAAAGCATCCCCACAGACTTGCCTACAGGCCAGTCTGATGAAAGCATTTTCTCGGTCAGAATTCCTTCTTCCCAGGTATGTCCAGGGTTGTGTCAAGTTGACAAAAACAAACCAACAAAAAACAAGCAGCACATATCACACCAATCACAAGTCGGTTTAAAAGGAAAAAAAAACCAACAAAGTAGACACTATATATTTAATGTGATAATTAAATATGCCTCTATTTCTGGGCTACTCTGATATTCTCACTGTTACATTTCAGCATTTTATTTTTTCACAACTGGTGCAGGTTTAACAGCCATCAAAATTGTTAGCCAAGAAATCTTTCTGTGATTCTGGCTGACTCAAACAGGATGAGGCAAGGTGGATTTGAGACAAGGGCTTCATAGCCAAGACTGTGTCACCAACACCCTCCCACACGCCCCCACCCTCCCCCAAGGACTATTCATTCCCAAAGCCACAATGCCACAATGTTTCTCTTAAAGCTACAAACTCTGTTAGCTGGACACTATTTGCATTCTTCAAAGCTGAACTAGTGTATACAAATATACAGTATTTATGACATTGAGATAGTCATGACAGTCTGATTACCTGAGCTGTTTTAAATAATATGCAACTGAGGGAAAAGCTGTCACATCATGGAGATTTGCATGTCTTTAGCTCAGTTAAATGATAAATGACATTTTCCTGAAATGCTTACATGTGTTCTCTGTGACATTCATTCCATCTAAATACTTTTGCATGAGTCAGGCAGTGGTGGCATGCACCTTTAATCCCAGCACTTGGGAGGCAGAGGCAGGTGGATCTCTGTGAGTTCAAGATCTATGAGAGCTAGTTCCAGGACAGCCAGGGCTGTTACACAGGGAAACCCTGACTCAAACAACAACAACAACAACAAAACTACATGAAACATGCTGTTGGCAAACATAATGAGCATAAAATCTAGAAATAAAAATTATTCTTAGTATAGCAATGATAAATATGAAGAAGCACAAATAACTAATCCCCTTCTTAAACCTCATAAAATAATTCTTTTACTTTTAGATTGACTCCTTGTATATCCTAAGGATATACTATTTATGTGTGTGTGTGTGTGTGTGTGTGTGTGTGTGTGTCTAAATAACGAAGACATAAATAGAGAAAGATGTGTAATCTACTAGTATTATAATATATATAAAAAAATTAACTTCTCACAAGCATGCCTCAAATTCCAAATTTAGTAATCACTACGAGCCACTAAACTAAATGCTGCAGAAAGTGATTATTTAGTTGCCGTAGACCTTGTGAATAACACGTGTTAAACCGCGGGTTTTCCCTCCAAAGCTGTAAGTGGAATATCTCACAACCAGGTTGTGCAACCCGCTTTTAACATCTCTCTTCATAAACATCACAACCCTTTAAGCAATAAGAGCAATCGCCGTGCTGATCCATCACTCTGACACATCAGCTTTGATCAGCTGGAGTCTAATTTCTTCTTGTTGCGTAATTACTTAAGAATCCATTCTGCTAGGAGTGAGTTCCTGGAAAGATTTGGGCAGCTGATATTGTAGAATACAGGTTTGCGTTTTAGGGGGAAAAGGAAAAATTAGTAACGGAAGGGAGCAAGAACACAGTGTGCTGTGAAGGCAGCGTGGAGCGGGGTCAAATGCAGCTGCTTTTCCCAGAGGCGGGCAATGGATACTCACTTTGTCAGGATGCCTGAAAGAATGGGAGTCTTAGTTTTGTCTGCTGAGAATAGGAAACAACTTCTCTTCTTCACTCAACAATTGAAAAATAAGTTTGTTGCTTTCAGGGTAACTCTGTTGCTATGCATACATACTAGGCAGAGATGGAAGATAAAGCCACAAAAAGCCCATGTCCCCATGTCCCCGTCATGGGGAGACGGCGTCTTCACATACTTTTAGTTTATTTAATTTAAAAAAAAATTGAGACAGAGTCTCACCATTAACTCTACCTGGCCTAAAACTCACATGTAGACCAGGCTAGCCTCTAACTCACAGAGATCCAGCAGCCAGGAGAGTATCCGGGCTAAAGGCATGTCAAGGCTTGCGCCAGCACACCCAGCTAACCTTCATCATAATAAATTATTGTCTAAAACAGAGAGAGAGAGAGAGAGAGAGAGAGAGAGAGAGAGAACAAGCAGGTTGACCTCATTCTGGATTTGGATTTGGCTGGCTGACAGGAAAATCTGATTATAAGGAAGAACAAAAGGAAAACAGAAAGCAAAAAGCAAAGCTTTCACGGTTTCCTCCACTGAGAAGAAAATAGACAAGGGTGGATACAGAGTGCAGGGCACCGCCGCACCCACTGCCTTCTTACTGGCAAAACCCCAGTTCTCAGAACCGTCCATACCCACCTACCTGGCTCCTGTCCCCTGACCCACCTACCTGGCTCCCTGTCCCCTGACCCACCTACCTAGTGTGTCTCTGAAGTGTTCGAAAGGGTAAGCAGAAATCTCTCAGGTAAGGGGAAAATGCTTAGGAAATGTGAGAAACAGTTACATAATAACTGAGATAAATTTGTCTTTACGTCAGATATCAAGAGATACACTTTACTGTGTTGTGAGGATGAATCTCCAAAACATACAGAGATCGTGAATCACACATGTTATTCATGTAACTTGTGCACAGAGAGGTTTAACAACCTCTAGAATGTCAAAAAGTTCAGGATGTACAAAGTAAAATATCAACACATTTTTCTGCTGTTGAGAGTGGATCTTGGAATTGGTGAGCTCTTAGTAACTCTGTCTCTATTCATCATTTCCCACGGTTCTTTGAAACAGCTGACTTCACGGCCTGGCCGGCTGGCGCTCTTCAGCCTTAAGAGGCCTTGAATTTCTCCCCCCTCCACCTCCAACACTAAGATTATAGGTGTGTACTACCACGCCTGCTAATCTCATCCAAAATCCTGTCTCCTAGTTCCTGGCAGTCTGGAGGAGGCACTGGGAAGTGTCTGCTAGAACCTGCGGAGTCCTCAGTATCTCACTGGGAAACCCATTCTTCTTTATTTATTTATTTTATTTACTTGTGCATACTTTGCATCCTAGGCAAGTTCTCTGACAGGAACCATCCCTCCAACCCCACCCCTTCTTCCCCTTTACTCAGCTCCTACTGACAACTGTTTTTCTGAGATTCACCTCTGAAAACAGTAAAACAGTTCTAAACCTTCTCTGTGACCGCTTGTCGTGTCAGTCAGAACTTGTTAGACGGCTATCTTCTCTCCCTCCAGAGATTTTCTAGCCCTTGAGGATGCACTCGGCCGGCTGGCATGGCCTTTTCGAACAGCTAGAAGAAGAGTGTGGTGGTTTGAAAGAGTTGTTGGGGTCATGATGTCTCTTCACAGCAACAGAAACCCTAACCAAGGGAAAGCGCTACAGCCCCTTTTACCCAACTACGGCATCGTATTTTGCAGATATATAGGAATACTGAATTATTTATCACACACAGTCTGCCCAAGGTCAGATTTTTAAACTCCAAGATTAACCCAATTTCTTCTTTTTCTCCCCACTCCTCATATGATATTAACACACTGTTCAAAATCAAGAAACATTCCTTCCCCCGCTCAAAAGTTGCCCAGAAATCCACTCCTTGAAACAGAGCAAGAGCAGACTGCTTCCGTGGAAATTGGGAGAAGGATCCTATATCCTTAAACCTAGTGTTCAGGTCACAACTGCAAAGTCATCAGCCACTGTCGGATTCTTAAACTCTGATTTTCTCCCCAAATAAATTTTCAAATGATGTTAGCACATCCCTTGTTTTTGCACAGTATATCCTAGACTTGTGGAAGAAAGCCTGGATGGTTGAGTGCCATTTCTCAGGGGATGCGATTGTTATAAAGTCTGACGGCATCTTTGACTTAATTGTGCTGAAATCTTTATTCACAGATGAAAAGATAAAGGCCAGAGAAGAGAAGCCACCTACGCCAGATCGCGCAGAAGAAAAGCGCAAAGGCAACTCCAGTCTGGACCCCTGCTCAGGTGAGCCCCTCTGCTTGCATCGTGGACTTCCAGAAATCTTTTAGAAATGTGACCCTTCTCATGGTAATATTACATCTTTACTAAAATGAAATCCTAGTCCCCTGTCAAGCAACCAGCAACAATTTATGGCATGCTTCTGGAATATCGTATTGACACTAGAGGCAAGACCAAGGATGACACTGGCGCTAGCTTTACTTCATCTCAAAACAGTGACTCTTGACTTAAAGACTTAGCAGGACCTTCGAGGTGTAGACAGAAATATGTTCCAACTGTGCAATTTGCATAAATTGCATGGGTTATATAGATGCCACCTCCCCCAACCGCTGACTCTATATAGGTTACAAATCCCTGGCCTAGAAAACGCCAGTGGCAGGATACATGCCAAAAACACAATACCAGAGCACTAGCTCCTGCCTTATTTATGGGTCTCTGGTGGAGGACGACTTCTGTTTCAGCATCCTTCATCTTTAATTTATATGATGCAGCAGTTTATCCTGGAAGGCTCTCGGTATGTGAGGAACATTTTTCAGTAAACATTTAGTTTACCAAGTGGGATACATTAATATAACAAATATGGAAAAATGAAGACATTGTCTTCCAAAATAAAAATACTCGCAGTGTAAGTGAGAATGGTCACAGAAGGTCATTTATTTTATTTTGTTTTAAAATTCTTATTACAATCATTAAGAAAAGGGAACAGACTGAAAGGAAACCTAGCCGGCTGGTTCCTATTTAAATAATTATAAAAGCACCCATTCACCCATGGGAAACAGTGCGAATGAAAAGTGTCTATCCCTGTGTCCTGGGGATGTCTGGAAGCTCCGGTCCTTTCCTGTTTGCAGCAGTGTTTCGGGGGGATTTATAGTTCCAGGCTGGAGGGCAGCAGTTTCTTTATTTCCATGTACTTTAAGAAACTTGCAAATACTTTAAATTTATCAGTAAGGAGTCTTGGTCTCTCCAGATGAAAACATCCATCCGTCTTGGACGCTCTGATAGCATTAGTTAATGTGATAGGAGCATGTGTCCTACCCTGCTGTGACAGGCATTCTCACACTTCAGTGTCACAGGATCCCAGGATCGGGGCTGGATCCCAGGATCGGGGCTAGTTTGACTCCCAAATAAGAAAGACGCAAACCCTGGACCCTGGGCTTCTTCATCTCGTGAAGTGAGCTGATGCACGTGAGGGTCTTCACTTGGTCCTCTGCATGTGCAGTAATGTGCTCCAGAGGGCAATTAGGATTGAGCTTGCTGGGACCATTTTTCTCTAGTGTGGTAGCCACATGGGAATCACATAATATACCAAATATACTAGTATATTAGTAGCTATTATATTAGCTAATGTAATACTTTCCCGAGTGTTGCACTAAGCACTTCATGTTTTCTAATCTCTTCCCAGCAGATGTGGGCATGGAGTTCTGTTCCCATTCCTGTTCCCCAGCTGAGACAACTGAGGGAAGGCGGGTGTAAGTTACTCAGAGTGACTCACCCAGGGCAGCAGTTCAACCCTAGGCAGGACCCAGAACTCACCCGTGTAATCAGCCCAGCATCTCACCTCTCCTGACTCCCCTCGCGGTCACGTGAGCCGTTAGGCCTCAATTTATTCAGCTCTATAAGGATAATTGAAGCCCCCAATCCAGTCGTAGGCCACCACACTGACACTGAGAGAGGCTGCCTCTGCTTGGAGGAGGTAATTGTGAGGAGATCCCACCATCCTCAAGGACAGTTGTCTTTGGTTCTGGGACAGCTCTAACAAATCAGCGTAGGTGTGGTGGCTTCTGTCAAAGAAATGTGTGTCTACTGGTAGTGCTGGAGGCAAAAGTATGCAATGAAGGTGTTGGTAGGGATGTGCCACCTGCCTTCCCTGCTACTCACAAATATATACTCTACACACACACACACACACATACACAGTGGGGGCACGGGGGGCTCTAGGTTCAATGACACATTTGGATGGCTCCCACGTGGCTGTTATCAATCGTGCTGTCGTACACATAGCTGTACTTTGAATGACTTTTTGGAGAAACTTCTAGTGACTTGAAAGACCCTTAGTCTCGTATGTTCATGTTTTACTTCTAAAATTAACTTGGCAGCCTTTGGCAGTAATAGCACAGAAGTGAGAAGCCAATTGGAAGCTACATACCCTCGTTTCTGTCACTGTAGAGTGACAGGGGTGGATTTTTAATGAAGCAGTAACAAATAGCATACCTCAAGAAACACACAGCTGAGCATTGGCCTAGAAGCCTGTCTCGCCATTGCAGGACTTTAAAAAGTGCACAGGGACACTGCCCTGTCCCTGGGTCGGTAAATGATGAGACATCGGAAGGAAAGCATAGCATGCCATCCCCCACTTCGTTATAAACCCTCTCCTTTCCATTTCCATATCAATATATGTTCCCCCATTTATGGTTTTGAAAAAAATAGCATCTTTTGATAGTCACACAACATCGAATCTAAACAAATCTCTGAATTTTGCATGCCCTAAATTAGAGTCAGTGCTATCACTACAGTTGAAGTCCAATCTTTTTCTCTCAGTCGTGAGCCCTGCACTCATAAAGTCATCTGGAGGCTGAACTGAGCTCCCTCAAAACCAAACCAAAACAAAGAACTACTTCAAAATCAGTTATTTGGAACATGTCTTGTGGCCTTCCACTTTTGTTTCTATTAATAAAAATAAGACACACTGGAGTAGGTAGAGCCACAAAACACTTTGTACTGAACACTTGGCCTCTTTGCTGCTGAGTTTCGGTAGCTCACTGCTAAGTGCAAGGTTACACAATGTAACAGAGTAACCCAACTGCCTGAAAGCAAAGCCTGTGCTCACTTGCCACGCTTGCTTCTTCCTCTCTCATCATGAATGCATAAGGAACATCGCTAACTGCTCTATGTTCGTTTACTTTTCTCCCTCGTTCATCCGAAACTCCTGGGTCCCTTCTTAGCCTCCACTAAGGGCTTGGGTTTATAGTTTGATTTCTAATATTCACCCTGCTGTCAGCTTGGGAAACAAGTCCCTGATAGAAACTTGGCAAGCATTGCAGTATGGGAAGAAAGTTCCCAGGGAGAGATTAAGCAAGAGTAGAACCTTCTGTATTACATGAAGACTACAGAAACCAATAAACTAGTTACATTTTATATTCACACAGATATGGTATGAGGTTGTGCCATTAATTATAAAGACTTCTCCCAATCCATGTCACTGATGATTTAAGAAATTACATGTGGCAGAGCCAAGGAGATGGGCTCAATGGGTAAAGAACATGCTGTGTAAGAGTGAGAGATGAAGTTCCAGTCCCTAGAATCCATGGAAAAGGCTAGGCACTGTGTAGCACATGTTTAGGGGGGAGGTATGGCAGAGACAGGTAGATCCCAAGAGCTTGCTGACTGGCCAATCCAGCCAAGATGGTGAGCTCCAGGTTCAGTAAGAGACCTTGTCTAAAAACAACAGAACAAGGTACTCAACACTGACCTGGCCTTGAAACACACACATGCGTGTGTGCACACACACAGAAAAAAAAAAGATAAATTACATTCTGCATCTCTGTGCATTGAATTGTGCTCAGGGGAGGAAGCCGCTTGTGATTTCGCCCCTGTGACAAGAACAAGCATGTGAAATTGTGCCTTGCTCACCTTACACAAGAAGACGAGGCCCTGCCCAGGGCATATCTGAATGTGTTCTGAAATGGTAATGCCTTTCTATGGGAAGTTTGACTCAATGGCCACATAGATGCATTGGTTGATTGGTTATGACTGCACCAGGCAATTCAATTAGCACAGGAATAAGATCTAGAGTTTCCTCCTGTAAAATACACAAGCCACTGCACTAACTAGTGTAATCAGAATGCTCCAAGACTTTCTCAGTCTATCACTTCGCAAAAGCATACAGTTTGAGGTGATAGGACCACAGCAAACAGCACACACTGCTGCTCTCTTACACGCGCTCCATCGACTAAGTGAAGTTGAAAAGAAGCTGTCAATTATTACTTTTTCTACAGAAACAACTTGTGCCACAGAGAGCTTTGGGAACATACCCGAGGATGTAAATTAAGACAGACAGACTGATAGGAAAGAAGGGGACCCGAAAAGGAAAATGGAAAGAAAGAAAGAAA
>LOEQ01001023.1:390667-400946 GCA_001685075.1 Bramus lutescens | reverse complement strand
GGAAGGGAAGAAGGAAGGGAAGAAGGAAGGGAAGAAGGAAGGGAAGAAGGAAGGGAAGAAGGAAGGAAGGGAAGAGCGCTGCTGTGAAATCCAGCTCTCCAGGTGTTCCTGGGGTAGTTTCCTCATCAGAACCACTTTCCCATCTGTCTTAAATTTTCAGTCACCTAGAACAAGCACTTGAAAGAGGCATTTTTGTGAAATTTAAATCCACTTCGCTGGTGTTCCTTATCGCTCGTGGAACCTGCAAGCTATTAACATTAGGAGAAACTACAAATGTGTTTTGATTTTCTTTTGCTTGGTGTGTGTGTGTGTGTGTGTGTGTGTGTGTGGTGTGTTTAAATTGCTCGCTCCTTTCTATTCTTCAAAAAGACAGATGGGACTACATTTGCAGAAAACAATTTGTCTAAAGTCATTGCCTCAAGCAGATCGTGTGAATTCCTAAGCGCCTCTTTGGGGCTCTCCATCTTGCTGGGGAAATAATGATACTCCGATTAACTTGGGAAGCATATCCAAGAATGTCTCTAGTCTCGATAACCACATAGATTGTCAGTCACCCAGCCTGTTATCTTCCCAGCCATGTCCTGGGGGTGATGAGATAAATGCCACATTCACCTTGCTTTTAAAAACAAAACAAAACAAAAAAAACCATTCAATCTACTGAGGCAATGGATTGCATGTGACCGATATGGTAAGTGCTAAATGTTCGTCTACTGGGTACCACATAGAAGAAAGCAATGTGTGCTCCTTGAAATAGAAGGTTCTTATGAGCCTGTTCAACACAAAAAAAGTATACGAACTAGGTCATGAAAGTAAAGTGGATTTTATCTGGCAGAGATGAGGCATAAGAGAATAGGAAGCAAAAGAATACAGCTTGAAATATTAATACTTTGAAGTCAATCTCTTAGCGTGAGAATTCAGAGATGACTCCAGAGAAGCAGAGCGGTCAAACCGTGAGGAGCTGGGAATGAGTCTTTCATTCCTCTGCAAAGGAACAGCCCTTCACTGAAGGTTTTCAAGCAGAGAGTCTTTAAACTTTCAAAGTTAACGTGAGAAACAGAATGAAAAATATAAAGTAGGAAAAAAAGACAAGTTGGTAAGGAATGAAGAAGTATCTGGAGCCTCCACAGCACTGTCTGTGAGACTCTCCTGCAATGACAGAATGCTCGACACCCTGGCTGTTCAGTATTCTCTACATTTGTGCTGTTCAATATGGCAGTCACCTGTCCTATGTGACAATTGGGAACCAAGCGTTCAAATTTCCATGTATGACCAGTGGCTGTCCTGCTGACCGTACAGAGACATCCTAAATGGAAACTAGGCAGAGGAGTGTTGTTGGGGATGTAATCCAGCTGGTAGAGATCCCTGGTTTCTATCCTCAGTACAACATAAACTAATTGAGATTCTACAAAACTGCAATCCAACTTGGGAAATAACGATAAGAGAATCAAGAGTTCAAAGCCATCTTTGGCTACATAAATGAGTTTAAGGCCAGCCTGGGTTACATGAGACCTAATCTCAAGTAAAATTCTAAAAAATTAATAATTACAAAGAAACAGCTTAAGTTAGCCCAGGAGCTAAGTAGGGTTTGTTGTTATTGTTGTTTGCTTGCTTGTCATATTTAGTTTTGTTTTTATTAGGAAACCTATTTAGTGGAACTAAAGGCGTGGCTCATTTGTTTAGCATTCACGGAGCCAGGAGGTTGGTCCCTAGTTTATCTTAGGATAGTTTATCCAGTCACACGTGTCTGTGATTACCCTGGGCCACACTGCAATCTGTCCATTTTCAGTAATGCCGGCACTTCATAGAATGGCATTGCCTTTATGTCCTCATTTTCGGTCACTACACTTTTTAGAGTAGTAGTATTAAGTGGTGACACCAGAATTACTCTGAGAAGTTTTCCAGACAGGAAGAACAGTATAACCACAGTAACACCCAGAGGTTACTTAGCTGTCTAAGCATGCTGTCACTCGCTGATAACCCAGAACTCAGGCAGGAGCATCACAGACTGGAGGACAGCCTGGGTGGCATAGCAAGAGGGACTCACAAAGGAAGCAACAGCAACCAGAAGGTAAACTGGGAACTGGAGAGATGGCTCAGTGGTCTAGAACACTCGTTGCTCTTCCAGAGGACCTGGGTTCAATTTCCAGCACCCACACGAAGCTGACAAATGCCTGCAACTCCAGCCTCAGGAGATCTGATGGCCTCGTCTGACTTCCGTGGGCACCAGCACACATGTGGAGCATAAACAGGCATGCAGGCAGAACATTCGTACACACAGAATACACAGCTTTTAAAAAGTCAGCTAGATTTTTGAGCAGTTCATTGGTCATTATTTTTCCTTGGAAAATTTTAAATGGACTTTGTACTTTTTATAACAAGTTTTTTGATTTGCATATAAATCAAGAAGGCAGTGTGAGGTCCCATGAACCTTATGTCCTGTTTATCTTACTAAAATCTTACATAGCTATAACATGTTCATTATAATTAATGAAGCAATCTTGGCACATCACTGAGAAAAATCTTCACTCTATTCATATTTACTTAATTTTCATACAATGTTTATCCCTACTATTATTTTTCTGACCCAAAATTCTAGCTGGAGTGTCAACATCACAATTAGTTTTCATGTCTCTATAAGCTCCTGGCTATAATCATTTTGTACACTTGTTTTTTTTTTTTTTTGACAATTTTAAGGGAAACTAGTTGCATCTCTTGTAGCATGCCAAAAGCAGCAAAGTTTGCCTAATGTTTTAATGATTTGATTTATGAACTGTCGAGGAGATGACTGCGGAGATTAGGTACCATTTTCTGGGCATTGTGTCAGAGACACCCACTGTCAGCACTGGCTCACCCACTGTCAACGTTGGCTCTTATAGGTGATGATAACCTTGATCTGTATCTTATTTACTGTGAATACAATCTCTCCCCACCTCTCCTTTCCATATCACACGCATTGGAAGGAAATCACTGCACTCCTAATTCACTTAAATGAATTACTTCAAGGAAGGCCTGTGTTTGAACAAGTCACATCTGTGATCCTTTAAAGAAAGCTGCTGAAGAAAGGCGCAGTTGGCTTACAGACAGCATCTTTTCCTCTGCCACAGGCAAGACACTTTGGTCGTGCCTCAGATCCCAAGTTCTGAATATGAAGCCTGTGTGCATTGGAACACACTTGAGCACACACACACACTGAATGATTGCTACAGCTTTCTAAAACGAGTCAGAAAGGAGTTAGTCGGAATCCATTCATGCTCCTTTGACCTTTCAGTCCTTGATTCTGAGGTTCAAGGGAGAAGTGTAGCTCTTAACCAAGAGGGCAGCTAGGTTTCAGAAAAGGAAGTCTCTTGTTTAAAGGGGCCTTTTTTTGTTGTTCATTTCGATGCTTACTTTCACAAAGGTCACAGGCCCAAAGTACCTGGGAATTACCTTTCATTGCCGTTGCCTAACTCGCTACCACTCCTATGGTAGAGACAACAATGCCGAAATCCTTGGCAGGCCGANGAGCCCCTCCTGTGCTCTCCTCTCACGCATCCTCTTCCTGGCTCGGGCTCATGCTAGTACATGCATTTTTATAACCCATGCACGTACTCACTTATTCGCGTTCTAGCTACATAAGCCAGAATGACGTCCCATCCCGGACTGATGGGGGTCCCAACTGTTAGGCTTCTCCCTTAGTCTGGGAGAAGAAACTTTTCTTCCATTCCTACTGCCCATGAATCTAGTGTGAAATCTTCACCTGTTGGTTGAAAAGCCATAGCACTGAGGACTAGAACATAGTAACTCACTATCCATTCATTTATGCAAGAGCCTCTTTGGAGACTTCTAAGTCGTTGATATTTTTCCACTGTCCTTGTGACCCTTTTCATTCACTGGATCCAGATTAGGATGTAGTGTGTTTCCCCCTGGTTCCTAAATCTCAAATAAACCTCCTCCTTAACCCGGCAAAGCACCACGTTGAGGCTTTCCACTGTTCTAAGCTATACATTACAGATAAGAACCTTAGATTTTAGCAGCTGCGAGGGAGACTTGTAAGAAGAGTACATTAAAACCTTCAGCTGTCAAGCAAGAATCTGGACTGTCAGGGAAATTTCTTATGTGTGGGGATGAATGGGGGCTGGGAAAGGGAGTGGTGCTGAGACCAGGTTACCTCGCAGGGGCTCCCTTGTCCTTGCAGGACAGCAGGTAGGTTAGCATGTGCTATTGCAGTGGTCCTCACACACAAGACTTCATCATGTACTGAAAACAGTGGTTCAGAGACTGCTCTTCCTGTGAGCTTCCTTCCATTCCTTCGGGATGCGATCCTGACCTTCATCGCAAGCTCCCTTCTTACAGGGGACCTTGACTGCCTTACATTTCACCAGGGCCTCTTGAGAAGCATAATCATAGAAATACAGGTGCTTTAAAAAAGCTTCTGTTCTTCTCTGCCCGTGAGAGTGTGTCTTGGTTCAGGCCACTGTAATATTACTGTGGAACGGGGCTTAACCTTCCTCCCAGGTCTCAAGGCACAGAATCATGAGAACCACACCCAGATTCACAGGGCTGTCATCTTACTGTGTCTTCACATAGCAGATGGGACAAGGAAGACTCTGGGTCTGTTTTATAAAAGCACAATTCCCTGGGCTCTGACTTCATGATCTAGCAGCTCCCCAGATCCCTCTGCCTCCTGACACAGCCCTGATGTTCAGTTTGTTGCAGGTAGCATCACACAGTGGTAGAGTAGCCTTGGGTACCTAGGAAGATAGGCCACAGTCCACCCGTATAATTCCACTTGGGAATACACTGTGGATAAATATAAGTGGATTTTAAAAGTCAAGTTTAGGGAAATTTTTTTTATTACTTTAGGTATACTTTCAAATCATGTGGTTTGAGAATAAAGACACCTTTGTCATTTTCTTCTTCTCAAACTAAATAAGTGACTTGATATAGGCAAAGCACTAGCAACAGAAGCTAGAAATTACACGACAAGAAATAATGACACTAACTATTGGTGAAAAGTATCCTCATGGAACTTAATGCACTTCTCCTTCAAGTGTGAGGCCTGGAGTTCAGATCTTCAGAGCCCATGAAAGTGCCAGGTAGATGGCTCACCTGTAATTCCAGCTCCCAGAAGATGGTGATGGGCTCCCAGAGCTAACTGGCTAGTCAGATAGCCATACTGGTGGACTCTGGTTTCCAATGAGATTCTGCCTCCACAAGGAAGGGAGGTGCCCACAATCGATTTTCAGCTTCCACACATATAAACATTTGCACACACATGCAAACACACATATATGCATATATTACATGCATAACACATAGTATTCGCACTATGGTTGTTTCTCACGGACACTCTTCCAGGCTAAAGTGTTTACCAACACATGAAAATGGGACAGGTGCATTTTGTTTGCTTTGGTGGCCATGTTGTGACCAAACTCAAGGCCTCCTGCATGCTGGCCAGCAAGGTACCACTGAGTACATCTCTAGCCTTGGTGCTCCTGAGAGGATCTGTGTAGCACAGGCTGGTCTCAAACTTGTCATCCTCTTGCCTCAGTCTTCCAAGTTCTGGGACTNGTCAGATAGCCATACTGGTGGACTCTGGTTTCCAATGAGATTCTGCCTCCACAAGGAAGGGAGGTGCCCACAATCGATTTTCAGCTTCCACACATATAAACATTTGCACACACATGCAAACACACATATATGCATATATTACATGCATAACACATAGTATTCGCACTATGGTTGTTTCTCACGGACACTCTTCCAGGCTAAAGTGTTTACCAACACATGAAAATGGGACAGGTGCATTTTGTTTGCTTTGGTGGCCATGTTGTGACCAAACTCAAGGCCTCCTGCATGCTGGCCAGCAAGGTACCACTGAGTACATCTCTAGCCTTGGTGCTCCTGAGAGGATCTGTGTAGCACAGGCTGGTCTCAAACTTGTCATCCTCTTGCCTCAGTCTTCCAAGTTCTGGGACTGAAGGTGATGTCAACATTCCTGGCTGAGAGCCCGCGAACAGGGCGCGCGAGAAGATCGAGGTGCTTGTGGGCAATGCGACCAGGGAGAAGGCTGGGGCGAGCAGCTGGCTGCGGTGGACTGTCTGGGAGCGCGCGCTGCTGAGAAATTTTTAAGAAAAATAAAAACAAAAACTCTCCCTTTTCCACTTAGGAATAATCATCACTTTAAAAGTATCTTACTAGAAACAAGGAGATCCATAGCAACCTCAAGTAAAGCAAACATCACAGTTTCTTTGTTCATCATCTCTAGGTTATGCTTTAGGTATTTAAAGAGGCGACTATATTAATTTTGTACATTATTGTAAACATTTAAGGATTGAAGACATTTACTGGAGGGGCTGGAGAGATGGCACAGCCACTAAAATATGCACCATGCAAGTGTAAGGACCAGAGTTCAGATGCTTTGCGTCCACATAAAGCTGGGCATGGACACACACCTACAACCCCCAGGCTGAGGAAGGAGAGGCAAGCAGATCCCTGGAGCTCACAGGCCAGTCAGCCTACCCAAATCAGTGAGTTCCAGGTTCAATGAGAGAGCCTATCTCAAAAACTAACATGAAGAGCAAGCAACTTGAGGAAGACACCCAGCATCAGTCAGCCTCTGGCTACCACACAACACACACACACACACACACACACACACACGTACATACACAGGGTGGGGGGACAATCATATAGTTCTATGAAACTACAGATAACTAATTTCATGTATTTCTGTCATGGCTTTTCCAAAATTCAGCATTTATTCCAGCCTCCTCCTTGGGACTTTTCCAGCACCCCCTCCAGCCTCCATCTAGTGTCCCTTCCGTGACCCTCCTACACTGCATGACTGTTACATTGTCCAGAAGAGCTTCTCCTCCTGGCCTGCCATGTCCCTTGGGACAGAGAGTGCCCTTCTGAGGCCATTGCTACTCAGAAGCTACATAGCTGTATTCAAAATGCATTTGTTCACTGAATTAATGAACTCTCCCACCCGTGTGACTCATCCCATTGTCTACAGGGGTCGTGGGTTGCTTTTGCTCTAATTGTAAATATTGTCTCATAGGAAATACAAAATGGACTCACAAGGAAAAAGAAATTACCTAAGTAAGTCAAGAACCTAAAAGCAGTGCATATTCTACAATAAATTGTAGCAGACGGCTTTCTAATAATAACTAAGCTCTCTCTTCTCCCCTTTTCATGATAGGAAATGGGGGCCATCTTTAAATTTTCTCCTCAATAAATGAAAAGAGGAATCCAAGAGAGTAATCATGCCTTCTTGAACTAACTACCAGACCTCATGAGATTAAAATGAGACAGATAATAAAAGCGCATTCCCCCGGGGCTGGAGAGGCGACTCAGTGGTTAAGAGCATTCGCGGCTCTTTGAGAGGACCCAGGTTCCATTCTCAGCACGCATATCAGCAACTCACTACTGCCTATAACTCTGACTTCAGGGGCTTGGACACCTTCTTCTGGCCTTCACACACACAGAAATAAATAAATCTATAAAAGCACTTTTCACAGGTCAAAGCTGGCGATTTGGAGGGCTGAGAAATGAGAGGTAGTAAAAGCCAATCAATCCTAATGTTTTGTTCTTAGTATGAAAGAATATTTAAAATATCCATTTCTAAAGCATTGTGATGTTTGTGACCAAAGTGTCTGTCTTTGACGTAACATACGTTCATACACTTTTTATCTGATTGGTTGACTTTCAGCAGCTTTAAGTATTAGGCACCTATTATCCCACAGTTTCCACAGCTTAGCTGGGGGCCTCTGGCTCTGGGTTTTTCAAAAGGCTGCCATACTTGNNNGCTGCCCAAGCAAGAAGTTAATTTTTAAGTAGAAAACACCAGCCAGGAGATTAATCGGTTCATAAAACAACAACAACAACAACACAATCGTGAGACTAGTGAGAAGAAAAGTCAATGATATTCCTGAGTGCAATATTATCTCATTAACAAAACTGGAAATAGTATTTGCAAGTCTTTATGAATCCTCAATACATGGTTGATCCTGAAGAAGTAGTACCCATGGGAAGATCAGAGGAATAGTGCCCCCAAAATGAGTGATATGCAAATCCACTTCGCCTTGGCTTTAGGATGTGCTGGACCTTATGAATTTAGCCCCACCTCCCTGACCTACAACTTCCTTCCTGTCAGTAGCCTCTGGGACCCTCAGAATTGTAGGTTAAGAAAAAATAATTAGTCTGGCAGTAGTGGCGCATGCCTTTAATCCTGGCACTTGGGAGGCAGAGGATTCAGAGAGAAACCCTGTCAAGAAGGAAGGAAGGAAGGAAGGAAGGAAGGAAGGAAGGAAGGAAGGGAGGGAGNAGGGAGGGAGAATAATTAGCCTAATCAACTCCATTCTCCCATTCCTCATGCTGGCATAAGGCATCGCTTTTGCCTCTTTGGTTTTACACCATTCTCTTTACTGGAACCTTGGCTTCCTCCCAAGCTCCCTTCCCCTCTCGCTTTTCCCCCCTCCCCTGCCTCCTTGTTCCCCTTTCATCAATTCCCTTTCTATCTATTTGGGTTTTAATCATCCCTGTCATTTTATCTTTTCATCAGACTGTGTTCAGACTGGATCAGATTTCCAAAAGCTCCTTGAACACTATACTTGCCCTTCAGGGCACGTAACATAGGTGATAATTACGTATTCATTTGTACTAAGTGTTTAAGATCCATCTTTCCAACTAGTCTACACTCCTTAAGGAGACAAGCCGTGTCTGACCACACCATAAAGACTTCCCCTTCCTCCAGCACCACCTGGCTCCAGATACCTGATAAATAGACCCCTGGCTCCTCCACCTGGCCCAAGCTCAAACTCTGAGTAATTACAGAGAAGCAACTGTGGAGGGTTTTGAATAAGAGTTTTTAAAATTGGGTTGTCTAGCGGGACTACCAGACCCCAAGCTCTGGTTCTCATCACTTTTACTGTTCGTGGGAAATCTTGCCTATTGAAGTCATCACTGTGCTGTGCTTTGGAGGCTTCCGTCCCTTCTAAACTCCACGTCAAACCTAATCTCCAGTGTAGCAATTCTAAAAGGTTCAGTTAGGGGCCGATGAGTGGAAAAAAGGGGCTTTCTCTACAAGCCTGGTGATCTCAGGTTGATCCCCGGAGTCCACCTGTAAAGCCACAGCCACATGCGATCATGGGAGACTGTAATCTCACCACTTGTATGGCAATATGGCTGATAGAGACAGAAGACTCTCCTGCAAGCTTATGGGCCAGCTAGCACCACAGAAACAACAGAGGCTACCTTGAAAACAAGGTGAATTCATCAGGAATGCTCCTCTCTGCATGGGATTAAGGTTCTTTTTTCCTTTGGTAATAGTTCTATGAAAATTATGCTTTTACTTTATTTTCATGTTTTCAACATCAGTACCATGCTGTTTTTGTTACTGCGGCTCTGTAGTATAATTTGAAATCTGGGCTATTGGTACCTCCAGCAGTTTGGTGGTTGCTGTTGTTCAGGATTGTTTTGTGTATCCTAGGTCTTTTGTATTTCCATATGAAATTGATGATTACTGCTTCCAGTTTCTGGGGAGAACAGTGTTAGAGTTTTGATGTGGGAAATATTGAATCTGTAGATCGCTTTTGGTAGGACAGCAGATAACATTTCACAGCGTCAGCTCTGCCAATCCATGAGCAGGGGAATCTTTGTCTCATCCTCAATTTATTTTTCAGTGTCTCAAGATTTTCATGGCACAAGTTTTTCACACCCATGTGAAATTTATTCTCTCTCACACATATACACAGTGGGTTTGTTTTTGTGGTTGTTGAGGTTACTGTGAATCATTCTGTTTTCTTGAGTTCTTGGTGTATTTGTCACTTGTATGGATGAAGGCTACTTCTCTTTATATTCATTTTATATCTTGCTACTTCCCTGAGTGTGTTTGTAAGCAGCAGCCGTTTTCTGGTTGTCATTAAGGTCTTTTATGTATACAATCATATCATCTGCAAAGAAAGCTACTTTGACTTCTTCCTTTCCTATCTGCATCTTCTTTATCTACTCCACTTGTCTTATTGCTGTAGCTAAGAGTTCAAGTACTGCGTTGAACAGGAAAGAAAAGGATAGACATTATGTTTTGTTCTTGATTTTAGCGGAAATACAATATATAGGGTGATGTTAACTGCAGGCTTCCTGTAGATTGCCTTTATTTTGTTGAGATTTATCCTGGGTGTCCCTCGTCTCTCCAGGACTTTTTATCATGAATGGATGCTGGATTTTGGCAGCAGTATTCCTTGGTTCATTCAGGCTGTTATAATGAAGTACTGAAGACTAGCTAACATAATAATAA
>LOEQ01001023.1:367818-384802 GCA_001685075.1 Bramus lutescens | reverse complement strand
GAGCTGGATGGAGGCGGGGGCAGAGTCAGAACAGCGGATGGTCTGGGATGGTGCACAGATGAAGCTAGAAAGTTGAGGCAATTTGCTGTCGCTATGATGCCATTAAACATTATCCCCTGTGGTGGTTTGACAGAAAAGGTTCCCCAGAGGAACGGCACTATTAGGAGGTGTGGCCTTGTGGGAGAAAGTGTGTCACTGTGGGGGTGGGCTTTGAGGTCTCTTTTGCTCAAGCATCCCTCAGTGTGACAGTCAGTTGACCTCCTGCTGCCTGCAAGATGTAGGACTCTCAGCTCCAGCGCCACATCTGCCTGCCCACCGCCATGCTCCCCATCATGATGACAATGGACTGGACCTGTGAAACTGTAAGCCAGCCACCCCATCTAAATATTTTCTTTGTAAGTGTTGTCATGGTCATGGTGTCTCCTCATGGCAATTAAAACCCTGGCTAAGCCACCCTGTGTGTGTCATATATACATACATGTGTATTTATAGACACACAGATATATCAGCAAGGCACAGTGTCACAGGCCTGTGATCCTAGCCCTTAGGAAATGGGAGCAGGGACTGTGGAGAAAGCTCAGCAGTTATATATGACAGACATTCATGCAGGGAAAAGATCCATACACATAAAATCATTTTTAAAAAATTTAAAGAGAAGGAAGCAGGAGGATTGAGGGTCTGAGGAAAACTGAGGATGCAGAACAAAGTAAGACCCTTATTACAAAATTGTAATATTACAAAATTGTAAATAAAACTCTATGATTTTGTCTTTAATTATAAAATATTCTAAGGCATAAATGAAATGTAAAACTTCTAGTCAACCCAAGGGAATGTTCTTCTTCGTTCTGGGATGTTACTTTCTAAACCTAGCTATGGATGGATAGGGTCTTTTCTAAAGACTGAAGGGGGGGGGGAATCAGAGTTTTTTCCCCTACTTCTTTAGTTTTTAAATTTTGTCTGGTTGGAAGAGGAAATGCCAATTTTCCAGCATGAAATGGAATCATTGTCTAGATACTTTGCGTTATTAAACTGACTAACATATCAATAGCATGACTGCTCCTGGACTTAAAGCGTTCTGACCCTAGAGCCCAGGGTTCAGATCTGACAACTTGCCGTCCATCCCTGCAGATCGCAGCGTAGAAGACGACCAGCCCACATAAATTGTCCCTAGCAGCAGCACAGGTGGGTGCATGTGCACACGAGCAAGGGAATGTAAGAAGAATATTTTTAGTTATGTTAGCACTCTATGGAGAGCTTAACAGGCCGGGAGATCGAATTTCAGGGCTTCCTGCTTTATTGGGCAGAGAGCAGAAGCCTCAGATGTGGGACAGCTCACAGGCAAGCAGGGGCGCCGGCTCTCTAAATCTAATCATTGCTCAGAAATAATAAGAAAACAAGAAGCAGCCTCTCACCTTATTGCAATGACAGAACTAATTTCCAGAGCTTTCTTGCGAGCCTTTGTATGCAATCCAGATGTCTCCTGTTGACAACAGTCACCCTTCTAATCCCTTTGATGGGAATTCAAAATTCAAATAGCTTGTTTCAACACTACTTTTCTGCGTCTCGCTAGTGAAAAGTGCTAACCGAGGTGACATTTTGACCCAGGAGTCTGAAGGAGCATCAGCGTAGACTAAAATAATAAGACCGGACGTATGTTCCCCCCGCACCGCCCGCCCACCCACCACGCGCGCGCACGCGCAGGCGCGCACTCAGTCTGGAACACCCAATGGCAGCTGAGGCAGGTAGACTTCCCAGAGCCCGTGATCCTGATGGTTAGGGATGTAACCGTTGGAAAGGGCTACCTGTCCCAGAGTGCTCCACACATCCCATGCATTTATGATCGAATTGTTTAAACTCTGAGAAAAGGGCCTGGGGCCGGAGAGGAATGGGCAAGGTGGGGAGAGGGGCAGGCAAGAGAAGGAGGTGGGGAAACGCAAGAAAGAAGAGTGAAGAAAAGAGAAAAGAACCCTTTCTTTTTCATCTCTACGTCCAAAATGGGAAGATCTAGTGAGTTTCAAAAGACAAACATCATAACAGATTTAGCTGAGAGTTCTAACTGGTATTTATTAGAGAATCCAGAATTGTGCACCACCTCACTCTGTAACCCTGAATTGAAAAGAGGGAGTCAGCTTTATGGGGAGAAAAGGGCTGAAGAAAAGAAAAACAGAACTAAGAACAGAAAGCAGTGTGACTGTCTGAAGGTAATTTTCCTTAAAGGGCAAGCTGGACCCATTCCAATAGGTCGCTGTGAATTATGGGTTTGGCTTTTCACTCTTACCCCTAAAGTGACCCATTTTAAAGTTCCTTTTGATTAATAACACCTAGCAGAAGGGATTCCATACTGGTTTGGTTGGTCTGTAGGTATCTTCAGAGGGGGCTTGGCCCAAAACAGTAACTTCCCACAAACTTATTAAACCTAAGAAGACTTCAGCTCTCTGATCTCATCTCCCCAGGAACACCCCTGACCACCTGGATTTCTCCCTAACAAAAGCCATAACTAAATGTCTTACTTCCTTGTTCGTATTAATACTTCAATTCCTTTTGTTAAAATAATTCACGTTCCCAAAAAATTCCAATAAGCAGACAGCTGATGCCTCCACTCTCCAGGGGCTTCTAGTAATTTCCCCCCTTCCTCACTCTATCTTCTAGAGGCTGAGCAACTCAACACCCTCAGGCGCAAAAAGGGGTCTGTTTGGGGAGTATCTCATTTCAGATACTCTTCCAGTTTTAAAAAAATCTGTATTTTAAATTACAGTGATTCTTAACTTTTAGTTTTTTGCAGTCAGTTTCCCTCGTTGTTGGCAGGACACTGGCCTTTCCCTGAAATGCTAGAGCATCTCATGACCCTATTGTTCTGGGGAAGGGGATGAAGAATGGTCACGGATGACAACAGATAAATACACATAATTCCAGTCCTAACGTAGTAGTCTGGTGAGAGAAAACAGACGGCAGCTGGGAGTGGTATCTGGAGTGAGCCCCCCGCCCCCGCATTGCAGTGACTCCTGTACCCTGCAGGCTCCCAGTCCTAACCTCTGTTGTTTTTGTCATTGCTTAGTCTGCTCCTAGATGCACCCTCCAGGGTCGCTTGCTCTCTTTCTCTGGGGCCTTAGTTCCCCCCAATCAACGAGCAGGACCCTGATAGACTAGGAGTTAGAGAGGGGTCTTTGAAAAGACAGGGAACTTGTTGCTCTCAGACTGCGTCTCTTTCTGCAGTGAGTAATATAACGCAGAGGCTTATAACTGGCCTAAGTGCTGAGAATAAGGAATTCCTAAGTGGTACACCTGAAGAGGACTTTTTTTTTTTATCAACCCCTTCCTGTGAGAGCTGGAGGGTTGGGAAGAGTGTTGTGAAATGTTGTCTTCAGACCGCCATGGCCATTGCAGTACTAAGCGCACTGTAGTTGTGGCTACCTGCTCATAATCAAGACAACAAGATCAGCCAGCATTCCAATAGGCAGCACCAGCTGGATTCAGTGTGAGAGAGAGAGAGAGAGAGAATATGAAGGTGAGAAAGGGGTGTGCTGGTAGATTATATGGGCAGAATGGGGGGTAGATAGGCTCAAGATGTGTGTGTGTGTGTGTGTGTGTGTGTTTGCATGTGTTGTCAAAGTTTTAAAAAGAATGCGCTTGACTATTAAGAGCATTCACCTGGGGTTTCTGTATCAATAGATTCTGTGGATCGAGTCCTAGAGCCTCAAACAGCAAGTGCCAAGAGATCAAGAAGAGGGAACTAAAGATTAAAGCATTAACAATGTCCTGTTTCCTGAGTAGGGCTGCAAAGACAAGGGACGCAAGAGGACCCAGAAAAGCCCATGCATGGATTCCAAAGAAAATACTACAAGAGCATTCGAGGATCAGGTGCCACCACAGTGCTTTTCAAAGAAGTCAAGTTCTTCTTTATTCATATTAGGCTTTCATAATAAGAGGCTGTTTATGACTACTATGTGTTGGCTATGGCTGAACTGCATCTCTAAAAGGTAGTAAGAATGGTAAATGCCCTAGGGGAACAAAACCCTTTGTCTAAGTACTTACTAGAGGTGATTTTGATGTGACAGAAGAGTAGAAAAGACTAAAAATTCTTCTTGTTGATGTCTTCAGAGGCCACACACAGTAGCACAGGTCTAGCTGACTGGATTAGCATCTGGCCTCTCTCCACTGCACTGAGTGGGAATGCTTCCTTTCTAAACTCTAAGCTGCTGTTGAAGAGCTCTGCTCACAGAATGCCACACTTGAACTGGGAGAGACAGGACCTTTGTTAGAGCTGGTTTTGAAGAGGACATACCTCGTATCAGATGACCTTTCTAACTCACCTGTGAACATACTCAACGCTCTCAAGCTAAAGAAAGTGTGTTGGCCAGTTTTACGTCAACTTGATGCAAGGAGAGAGCCTCGGTTGAGAAAACGCCTCTCCATAAGATCGGACTGTAGGCAAGCCTTTGGGGCATTTTCTTAATTCTTAATTCTTGATGGATGTGAGAGGGCCCAACCCATTGTGAGTGATACTACCCCTGAGCTGGTGGTCCTGGAGCAGGCTAACCAAGCCACGAGGAGCAAGCCATGAGCAGCAGCCCTCCATGGGCACTTCATCACCTCCTGCCTCCAGGCTCCTGCCCCTGCTTGAACTTCTGTACCCACACCCTCCGATGATTAAGATGATGAAGTGAAAGCGAAATCAACTCTTTCCTCCCTAAGTTGCTTTGGCCATAGTGTTTCATCAAAGCAACAGGAACCCTAACTAAAACAGGATGTAAGCTCTCTCTCAGGATTCTTTGGTTCAGAAGGATTTGAGGCAGGAGCAGGACATAAGCAACTCCTCACCAGGACAGTGGAGTGGTTAGAGAATCTGCAAAGAACCTAAGAGATCAGGAAGGAAAAAAAAGTCAAAACTCATGAAACACAATTAGTGACTATCCAGCCGCTGCTGTTTTATTGCACTGTGTTCACTAAAAAGCATTGCCCCATTTTGACCTGTTCCATTTTCTTATAAGGGTTTACTCTTTGTTTGTTTGGAGGTTTTTGAAGGTGGTGGGTATGAGACAGGATCTCACACTGTGTAACCTTGGTTACCACAGCTCCTCTGTAACTGGGTCAGTCGTGTCCCCATCTCTAAAGCTCTGGCGTATAACCCCACAACCAGACTATTGTATATTTTTATATCGTCTTAGTTCCTTTTCTATTGCTACGATAAGATATCATGACCAAGGCAATTTCTAAAGAAAAGTGTTTATTTGGGGCTTACATTTTCAGAGGGCGAGTCCATAGCCATCATGGCAAGGAGCATGGCAGCAAGCAGGCATGGGGCTGAATGCTCCCATTATCCCAAGAAACCACCCCAAGGCAGACGGAGCTAACTGAAAATGACTTGTGCTTCTGAAACCTCAAAGCCCATCCCCAGTGACACACCTCCAACAAGGCTGCACCTCCAACAATCCTTCCCAAACACCTACCATCTGGGGGTCTACTACTCAAATATATTCAACTTAGAGTCTATGGAGGCCATTCTTATTCAAACCACCACATGACATATGACACCTATTTTTTTAGATTTAAGACTTGATTAATAGGTGCTTGTGGTTTGTTGGCATTTTTGAAAATATCAAGTTGTAAATGTTTACTTCAAATTAAAAATGAAGTTCTTGAATCTCAATTTGACCAGCTATGACACAATTTAAAAACGTTTAAAGTTATTTTTTAACTTGTTTGTCATTACCAAGAGAGGCATCTTTAGGTAAAAACAACAAAATCATAAAAATCCCCATGCTGTATAGACAATGCAGCTAGCTCTACTGGATCTGGTCAGCAGGCAAAAGGCAAGGTCTTCAGCTTCAATCTTTGCTCATTTCTTATGACTAAAATTCCATATTTCTTCTTGTTGGATGACCAGACTGGGTGGTGGTAGAGATGGATAAGTCGGCATTTCCTCAGTTCTGCCCTGTTCAGCCTTAGGAGTAGATAGATTCTCAACTGGTGGATCAGCTGCATTTGTCTCTTTGCCATTTTATGGTTTCAGGTTCTCTGAGTATCTGCATTGGTAATTGAAGTTGGGGCAATACAGACGTGTTGAGGAGGATGCTGACATGGGGGTCTCATTTTTTTATTTTCCTTGTTCTCTTCGTTGCAGTCCTCCCTAGGAGGAGGATCCCCTGCTGAGTCACTGACTGTAACCCTCATATACATTGTCTCTCTGGCCTGGCTTACTCTCCTGCACCCTGGTTGTCAGCACCCTTCATCACTTGCATAGGTGGGTTAAATACTATGGTTAATGCCTTTAGGGTCTCCATAGTAAGGGTCCCTTGGCCTGCGGTGGGCCAGCTCCGTTGCTAGGCCCGCCTTCAGACACACTCTCTGATACCTCATTCTTTCCTCCACTCTCACTACTTTAGTAATTTACTGGTAATTGCTTGGAGGACCCCTACTGCTTGGGCAGTGCCCATGATGGTTGCAGTCTGCTGCATATATACTGGCTTTTACTGGAACTCCACCAGAGCCTGTAACGTCTGCTGCCTCCGCACCCTCTTCTCCTTTGACATCAAAGCCCATCTTGGTCTCTGTAACCACTACACCACCAAGATACTTCCTGATGTACAAATATGTCTTCCTTACCATTGCTGTTGATGAAGCTGACTCTGTGGCATCCCTTACGTTGAACCATTGTACTGTTCCCCAGTTCTTCTTTGCTATGATCTTCTTGTCTCTGCAGTGGGGTGGGGCTGGGTTACTGCATCTGTGAGGCTGCTGGGGTAGCCAGGGGCCTTGCTGCTGCCTTGGAGTGGGAGCCAGGCTTGGTGACACAGGAGCTGAGGACAGCAACAGCAAGGGGTGAGGGAGGGGTGGGGAGCTTCATAGGCTGGATCTGGGCCTCACTGCTCACGGTTGTGGCACTGGTGACTAGGGCCTGCAGCAGCGATTCAGGGGTCTCTGGGGTTTCTGGGGTGCATTCTCTGCTCTCACTACTGATTGAACTCAAGTATGACATTTTTTAAATTGAATATGTATAATGGTTTGGGGGCATGTGAGTATCCAGAGGGCATGGAGGTCAGAGGAGAACTCTTTGGAGTCCTTTCTCTCCTTCCACCTTTATGTGGGTTTTAGGGATCACATTCAGGTTGTCAGACTTGTGCAGTCAGTGCCTTTGCCCACTAAGTCATCTCGCTGGCCCGATGTATCACATATTCTTGGGAGCAGTACTGCACTAACAGTTTTAAACAGGCTTCTTGTCTGTACTGGTGGATCCTGGTATACCCTTTTCTCCGTGATATAAGAGTCCCCACCTCAAACTTTTCTCTTTACTTGGGGGATGAAAATTAAATCCCCCAAACCATGAATATTATTTTTTTTAAAAAATGTTTAAGGTGATGCTGAACACGCAGAAGTTCTGATAATGACAAGAGAAATGAAACCGAGCCAAGCAGTCTGAGCAGATGGGAGAACTTTAATGGGGAGGAGCTTTTTCAGGAGGCGGGGGCAGCAGCAGGATCACTACACTGATAGCTATTACGCAGACCTGGAACAAAAAGAGAGAGGAGCTGATGAGATGATGGCTCAGTGGTTAAGAGTACATAGTACTCTTGCAGAGGTATGGTAGTAAACCTGGTTTTTGTAGCAGATCTGGTCTTTATAGTTGATCTATTTCCTGTTATAAGAATAGGAAATCAGAAAAATGCATATATTGTCAGAGGAAAGGAAGACAGCACTCATTTCTGAAAGAGTAGGAGTGGAGGGAAAGACAGGTATCATATTGTTAGTAGGTAACAGGCTGTGGAATCAGGCCCAAGAGTGTATCTACTCTTTGCCTTCTGAGGTCCCTGTCACATACTCATCTAAAATAGGGGGAGAGCAGAAATGGCATATGTATCAGAGATAAATATGCACTCAATA
The DNA here is from genome assembly GCA_001685075.1 of Bramus lutescens. Taxonomy (NCBI): domain Eukaryota; kingdom Metazoa; phylum Chordata; class Mammalia; order Rodentia; family Cricetidae; genus Bramus; species Bramus lutescens. The sequence goes on along the minus strand of LOEQ01001023.1, from coordinate 376,924 downwards.
TGAACAACCTAGAAATATTTCACCATACCCCAATATGTACCAACAACTTGATCTTTACTTTTTTGACACTATTATTTTGGAGGCTGCTAAGTTAAACCAATATACATATTTTAAAGGTATCTTGACTTCAAAATTTGGGATTTGTTACTTTTAAGGATATGTTACTTTGGAAAAGAGGTTCTGCTTTTGTTTCCATAGAGGATGAGAACCTGTGGATTCCTTTCAGGCAAATGCGGCTTGATGGAACAAGACCCCCTGAAAAGTCTCTGTGAACCCTAAAAATACTTTGCCCAACAAACAGCAGGAAGCAGTTTGGAGAAAATAATGCCCAAATTCCCCAAATGATTGTTTATTTAAATGTTTATTTTCATTTAAAGNGTGAACCCTAAAAATACTTTGCCCAACAAACAGCAGGAAGCAGTTTGGAGAAAATAATGCCCAAATTCCCCAAATGATTGTTTATTTAAATGTTTATTTTCATTTAAAGGGGGTTTATTATAAATGGTTAAATGGTCACAGTCAATCTCTTTCTTTAGAAGAAAGGTGAGGGAGAGATATGATATAGAAATGAATACTTTGCATTGGTATGGATCTTGGTCTATTGATACAAATTTAGGGTCAAATTTGTTATATGTATTTCTGTACTTGTTTAAGGTAATATATTTAGACAGCTCATTTAAAAATGTAATGTGTAATTAAGAAATACAGATTAATAGTCATTTATAATAATCAAACTTGTAGTCATGTTAAGTTTTCTAGATATGCAGAGTTATATTTTAGATGGATAGGGATTCTTCAAACCATTCAAAGACTTACAGAATATGGCATTTAAAATGTTTTTAGAACTTAAGTCTTTTCTTGACAGTGAGACACATCTGCTTCTGGCAGCACCAATTACTTCAGAGAGGTTGATGGGCATTGAAACTTGTTATGGAATTTGCCTTCAATGTGACAAGGCTAGCCATTTGGGCAAGAAACTGTTCTTGCATGGACTGCTTTATGGTATGCTGTATGAACTGGACATGCAGAGCCCACAGAAAAGTGACAGCTAAACATTGCAAAATATGGAATGGTTCTTCAGAATTCCTGCTTCACAGAAGAAACTGCCAGACATTCTGCAGGACACAGAAGAAAGTGACTGACAACTGCCAAGATAGGTGAAACAGCCTTTCAAATTTCCTGCTTCATGGAAAAGTCTGCCAGATACNTCACAGAAGAAACTGCCAGACATTCTGCAGGACACAGAAGAAAGTGACTGACAACTGCCAAGATAGGTGAAACAGCCTTTCAAATTTCCTGCTTCATGGAAAAGTCTGCCAGATACTACAGGCCTATAGGCTGAAGATGGGTGCCCCCAATGGTACAGAAGAACTTTGGGTGACTGTCCAGGCAGTGAGATGTCTCTGTCAATTCTAAAGTTTTGTAAGTTGTTTACAATGTACTTCCTGTTTACTTAGATAATAATATATCCTTCTGGAGTTTTGGAAGAGTTGAAGACAGATAGTTAAAGTTTTCCATAGTTATGATAAAAATAAATTAGATATAAAACTTTAGATTCACAAAGATAGAATAGATGATAGAATATTTTCCTTAATTTGCCAAATGTAAATGGACTAAATATTGCAACTATAATTCTTGCTTGATAACTCTTTTGTATTTGTAATTTTACTATGTTAAAGCTAAAACCTTCCTTTTTATTTAGACATAAAATGGGAGATGATGTGGGATTCCCCTCTATATGCTGTGAATATGTTTTATTACCATTGGTTAATAAAGAAGCTATTTTGGCCAATGGCTTAGCAGAGTAAAGTCAGACGGGAAATTTGAACAGAGATCTAGAGAGAGAGTAGGCTGAGTCAGAGAGACGCCATGTAGCTGCCGAAGGAGAAGGACATGCCAGAATCTTACCCAGAAGGCCACAGCCTCATGGCTATACAGATTAATAGAGATGGGTTAATTTAAGATATAAGTTAGCCAGGAATATGTCTAAGCTATTGGCCAAGCAGTATTGCAATTAATACAGTTTCTGTGTGCTTATTTGGGTGTGGAACAGCTGGGAAACTAGAGAGCAGTCTCCATCTACATTCAAGTTTGATTCCCAGCATCCAGGCCAGGCAGTTCACTGGGTCTCAGACACCCTCTTCTTGATTTTACCTACACATACCTGTCCATCTCTATCTATCTACCTACCTATCTCTCTATTTTTATCTTTATCTATTTGTCTACATACAGACAGATATATAGATAGAAATAGACAACAGATAGACAGACAGACAGATAGATATAGTTATAAGTGTGTATGGAAGATGAAGCTACACTGAGATTGCTGGGGTACCACACTGTGGTGGCTTGAAAGAAAATGTCCCCAAAAGAAGTGGCACTATTAGATGTGACCTTGTTGGAGGAAGTGTGTCACTGTGAGTGTGTATGTGTAGAGGTCTCTTTTCCTCAAGCTTCCCTCAGTGTGACAGTGAGCTGACTTCCTATCGTCTGCAAGATGTAGCACGCTCAGGTCCACCACCACATCTGCTTGCACACTGCCCCACTCACCATCACGATAATGGACTGAACCCCTGAAACTGTAAGCAAGTCACCCCAATTAAATGTTTTCTTTCTAAGAGTTGCCATGGTCATGGTATTTCCTCACAGCAATAGTCCACCCCTACTAAGACACACACACATCATATAGTTGTAAATGCATATGGAAGAGGAAGTTGTTTGGGGATTGCTAGGTAGAACAGGGAATGGTAATTTCCCACTGGTCATAAATGTACTTTATAAGAAGCTGTGGCCCTTGTGTAAGACGCAGATCAGCAGGCAGTTTATCCTTCATGGTGCCACTGTGGTTCTCAAGGTGTGGTAGTAAACCTGGTTTTTATAGCAGATCTGGTCTTTATAGTTGATCTATTTCCTGTTATAAGAGTAGGAAATGAGAAAAATGCATATATTGTCAGAGGAAAGGAAGACAGCACTCATTTCTGAAAGAGTAGGAGTGGAGGGAAAGACAGGTATCATATTGTTAGTAGGTAACAGGCTGTGGAATCAGGCCCAAGAGTGTATCTACTCTTTGCCTTCTGAGGTCCCTGTCACATACTCATCTAAAATAGGGGGAGAGCAGAAATGGCATATGTATCAGAGATAAATATGCACTCAATATGAACAACCTAGAAATATTTCACCATACCCCAATATGTACCAACAACTTGATCTTTACTTTTTTGACACTATTATTTTGNAAAGGAAGACAGCACTCATTTCTGAAAGAGTAGGAGTGGAGGGAAAGACAGGTATCATATTGTTAGTAGGTAACAGGCTGTGGAATCAGGCCCAAGAGTGTATCTACTCTTTGCCTTCTGAGGTCCCTGTCACATACTCATCTAAAATAGGGGGAGAGCAGAAATGGCATATGTATCAGAGATAAATATGCACTCAATATGAACAACCTAGAAATATTTCACCATACCCCAATATGTACCAACAACTTGATCTTTACTTTTTTGACACTATTATTTTGCCTGAAAGCCTACTAATTGGAGATTCATTTGAGATTCTATGCCTTGCGTTTTAAAATAATGTGTTTTTTTTTCTTTTCAAAGTGAAGAGATGGGGGAAGGAAAAACTAACACTAAGGATGTTTGAAAGCCATATGGAAAACGACTATTTTATAAGCCGTATTTACTTAAAATTTTAATTGGAGTTACCCTGCACTGGCAATGAAGCTTCCCCAGAACCTTGAGCTGCCAAATGAAAAGTTTGATGCCAGCTGTTGTTGGTCGGGTGCTCTTAATACTCCCCAAGACACTGCAGCCCCGCATTGTTGGCGTCACACTAGTACTGGATTGTTTATGTTGTGCATAATGATGTCTTCGACCATTTCATCGCAGGTCGCTTGATAATATTAAAACATCACAGCTTATGCTTACAGGCCTGAAGCAGTCGCATACACTCAGCTTGCTCCTGCTGAGCTTCGTGGGGCTTTTCACTCGCAGTGTGAGCACATGATTATGACACAATAATTCACTTAAGTAGATATATGGAGCCATTAGGGCTGCTAGAATGAGGGATGCTGCGCATCTCACAGCAAGGACTTGGGTTCTTGAACCTTTTCCACCAGTGGCCAATTAATCTCTGCTCTACCTCAAATACATAATAGGGCTGCAAACCAAATATCTACTAACCATAAATCATAAAGAAATATCTTTTAAAATAATTCTTTAGTGTTGATATAATCTTTTATTAAAGGGGAAAACAAGTTTGCACGCCAATGAGATAGATATTATTTATTTTATACAAAGAATTAAATGCTGGTTCAGTATTCAGTGCTGCAGGGCATACAGCATCTTCAACACTTCAGCGTTGATGGGTATCTTGATTCTGCAACCTTTAATGCCAACAGTGCCACTCTGCATAACAATGTAGCACAAAATGACAGAAGTATGCTTGGGGCCACTTCAGAAATCATTGAAAATTCTATCCTAATCTCGAGCTAAAATTCATTTAACAGTATTTTCAATGAAACTCATTAGCATTTCAAAAAGCAATTTTTGAAATTAAGCATTCTACCACAATAGAATCCAAAAATATATCAATTTGATACTCACACACTAAAGACAGACCATAAAGTCATTAAAAGACTTTGTCCTCATTATTAGACTATTAGGTTTCAGTAAGAGTAGAAGCTGTGTGTGGAGAAAGTAAAAAGCTTTGCAGTTCACGATGTGATCATCTCAAGTCTGAGCCAGGGCATTTCAGGCAGGGCTCTCGGTGGAGCTGTGAGGGAGTCAGCATGCGCACTGCAAACTCTCCCACTGCTGACTCAGAACCAAGGCCTTCAGTGAGGTCAGAAGAGGCACCACTGGCTGCACACCAAGAACACCTTAGGCTCATTATGAATTTGATTCTGAAATACGTTACTCTTGCCAAATTTTCCATGACCCCCACATCCAGTTACATGACTCCCAATGAGGTCCTGACATGCAGTTTAGGAAGCTGTGTCATAGGCACCTTGGGGATGAATGACTTGATCTTGCTTCCTTTCTGCTTTTATATCCTTGTAACTAGGTATCTTTAACATGATATGTATGGACACATATTAGTAAAGTACAATAGTATAGAGGCATATATGTATACATTTTAACCAAGTTGGGATGTACCAACGCAATTTGTGACAAACGCATTTTAATAGACAGGCAAGTAACATGTCTGATGGATAAGATAAGAACCAGAGAGTGAAAAAAAAAGGGAGGCTGGGTAGTGGTGCCCTACACCTTTAATCCAGCACTTGGGAGGCAGAAACAGGCTGATCCCTGAGAGTTCAAGGCAAGCCTGGTCTACAGAGGGAGTTCCAGAACAAGCTCCAAAACTACAGAGAAACCCTGTCTCAAACAAACAAAAAAGAACCAGAGAGTGGAGTGACCAACCTATCCTGTGTCTCCTGGGACACAGTCACTTCACTTCACTTCTCTGGACTCCAGATTCTCTTCACAGCCATGAAAAACACCTCCTGTGTCTACCCTCAGCTTGTTTCCACCCACCCAGTCACATTACCACAATTTGAATCCTCCTTCCTCCACCAGGCCACCTGCCAGAGTGATGCATAACTAAGATTTATGTGGTTCCTGCTACACACCACGCCTTACCATGCATTTATTTACTGCACAATATAACACACACAAGAAATAGACAGTTTTCTATCAAGTCAAGTAGATGTTTTCTAAGATAAATATCAGTGGCCTAGAAATAGGGCCTAGGGCCCGAGAAGCCTATGCTCTACCACAACTGTGGCCTGGAGGTTCTCGTTTAGGAAAGGAGCGCTGTTTCAGGGCAAGAGAGGGTGTGAGGGAAAGTTTCCTGTCACGTGACATCAAAAGCAATGAGAACCTGAGGAAGAAAATACTGCATCTTGGTGATCCCATTTATAGACTCTCTGACCTGTTTCAGGATGGCTACCCAACGGAGAAGCACGGAGATCTAGGCTAGGTATGGGAACGTTAGTGGAATTTGCTGAGTGACACACTCTCTGTCCAGGTTTCTAGAAAGCTCTAGAGAGGGAAGATAATTTCCCAAAGATGGGGCTTCACTGGAGATACAAGATGGAGGAGAGCCGGTCTATCGCACATTACTTCCAAAGAGCATGATACAAAGCTATCTAGGGAGGGCTTCTTAGAGGCATGAGTTTGGATCAGCCTTGCCAAAACTCAAAGGATAGCTCTCTGTTTTACAGTAGAACAAGTTTTCTGTTGTTGTTGTTGTTGTTGTTTTTTCCCCTTTCTGGGGACTTACAATAGGCAAAGTAGAATTTAAAGGTGACATCCGAGGCTTGAATTATTTGAGAGACAAAAGCTGGACCATAATCACTTTGGAGAGGAGCAAGGGTACTGATGGCTTTCTATCCTTTGGAAAGGGTCCCAGCAACACTGAAAAGGTGTCAACAAGAGTGGCCAGGTAGCTGCACTGTTTGTGGCCTTATGAGTGAGATCCATCTGCGGGTACAAGGAATAGCAAGGGCTGAGATGTCCTTGAGGGGTACCATGACTAGACTGAGAAGCGACAGTCTGTAGTGAGCCTGTGTTCATCCCCAGGTTTGAACAATGGGTCTAGGAGAGAGCAAGAGACTTGCGCAGAGACTCACTCCTACGGAAGGAACTCTGTAATCTGCTGACTGAGAAGAAGGATTATTCAGTCATCATTGTGAGCACCTCACATTTTCCGGGGAGCACATCTCCCAACAGGAAAAGGGGCCTCATACACACAAGGGAAAGACTAGTCTGGAAAGTTGGCATCAATCTGACAGAGCCTGAACAGCCACAGGAATAATTTAGTGTAACCCTATCTGACAAAGTAAAACTCTTTCCCTGACTTGGGCTTGAGACTAAAAACATGTACAGAGCACAGTAGACCAGGCTTGGCAGCAGTGGCCACTCCTCCCTGCTCCCAATCCTGAGCAGGAACAGTGCTCTCAGATCTTTGTATTTGGAAAGGCTAGAACCCGGAGTTTTGTCTGGTGGACAGAAATGTCTGGTGGGTATGGATTTCTGCTGGTTATAGATGTCTGTGGGCATGAATGTCTGCTGGGTATAGATGTCTGGTGGATATGGATTCTGGTGGATATGGTTGTCTGTTGGGTATGGATGTGGATGAGGGGGCTGATGTCGTGAAGACCCTGAAAGTATTGAGAAATTATTTTAAGTATTTTAATAAATAAATTTTAAGTATTTATTTTAATAAATAATTTAAGCATGTCTAATATTTTTAAATAGAAGACATGTTCTTAGTCAATCTATATAACCACCTAAAATTGACAAATAACCACTAATTCTTTTTAAATTTATTTATATATATTAATTTTATATGCATTTGTGTTTTGTCTGCATGTATGTTTATGTGAGGGTGTCAGGTCATGGAGTTACAGACAGTTGTGAACTACCATGTGAGTGCTGGTTTTTGAACCTGGGTCCTTCAGAAGAACAGTCGGGGCTCTTAACCTCTGAGCCATCTCTCTAGCCCCAATAGTTGTTAATTCTGGTGTCTGCATTTTTGCACTGTTGCTAGTAATTCATTGAAGTGTTTGAAGGAATGGTATTTAGTGTCCACATGTTAACAAGCCTAACTAAATCTGCTTGAGCTATTTACTAATCCAAATGACAGACAGCTCTTTGGGTGTGCTACTATGTTTAAGTGTTTTATTTTAGCCAACCATGACACTAAATATCACGATTTGCAGCGATAGGATTGAAAAGCATTTTCACGGACTAAATCTGTGGTTGTCCTAATTTGTTGAATGAACCGAGAAATTTAGAAACGGAAGCACAATGTTGCCAGCGTGTGATAATACACACTAACTCAAACAGGGGAAGAAGAAAAGATTGGGGCAGGCTTCAGACAGCAAGTAGGCAGCAGAGTCACCTGGAGGGCAAATTAATGCATCTTGTACTATTCAAACAAAAGTTTAGCAGTAGCTGGGAACAGGAAATGACTGAGAGATATGAGTCATTATACTATATGGTAATTCAGATATAATGATATAATTGTACCGTCCGGAAAAATGTGGACATGCGGTGTATCCACCTATGCACTCACCATCCTGTAAAAATTCATTACTAGCATATTATTATAATTATAAAGGTATGTGAAAACAAGGTGGGGTTTTTATTGTTTTAGGGGCTTGGGGGATTTTCAGTATGATTTAGTCATATGATGTCATATTACATTAGTTGACTTTATGCAAAAAAGCATATACAAAAGAGCATATTATTAAAAAATAATACTCTTTTAAAGAGGGTCTGTTATGCTCCAACTTAAAATGATCAAATCAACAAGTGGAAAATACAATGTTTTCTTATCACTAAACGAAACATTCGATAATTTATTTCCCTAACATTTAACTGTATTTCATTAGGACCAGCAGTTTAAGCTTTTATTCTGATACTTTATGGCCCATAACTTACTTTGGTGTTAGGGCTGTATTCCATTGAAGGAACAGGGAAGTTTATACATGTCTGCAGGTGCTCAAACCAGTGCATCATAAAATGATGCAAACTTTTACAAAAGTAGTGGTTCAGAGTGAAAGAAAAAGTACAAGGAAAAGGAAGTTAAAGAAAAATCATAAACTAAATGACCCTACTGTCAATGAATGCCCAGCAGAAACAGACCCCATGAATCATTTGACTTCTGAGAGCCTTGGCTTTGCTCCTCTGTAAGGAGATGGAGCTGTGGGCATCTCTACATTCTAAGTCTGCAGATGCAGAGAGGAGCGCAGGCTGGAGGGCTCATGCCACTGCAGAGTGCCAAGTCCTCCACTCAAGCTAGTCTACCAGATGATTCCACAGCCCAGCCCCGAGGAAGGAAGTGTTGGGGGACAAAGGAAGAAAGGACTGACTGGGACTTACACTCCGTAACATGACCCTTTATGCAAATAAAATCACCTAATAAAGTAAAATATGATGGAGCTTGTGTAAATAAAAAGATCATGGAGGTGGGGCTGTGTGTGTGACTCAGTTGTAGAGCAGTCTTCTGGAGCTTGGAAGGTCCTGGGTTTAATCCCCAGGGCTACAAAGAGAGAGAAAGAGAAAGAGAGAGAGAGAGAGAGAGAGAGAGAGAGAGAGAG
>LOEQ01001023.1:347344-359364 GCA_001685075.1 Bramus lutescens | reverse complement strand
TGTTTCCGTCTGGGAACAAAACAGCTCTCCCGCACCTGTGATAAGAGCTGAGCCGGGAATTTAGGCTGAAGGGCACTGTGTCCCTGAGCAGCATCAGTGCTCAGAGCAGACAGAGAGCCTCATTTCCAGGGCCTCCTTCTCTACTAGAGAAGGCTTCAGACAGCATCTGAGTGTCGACCATAAACTCGCCCTGCTTGTTTCCAGAGCAAGTCACGAGTCTGCCCTTAACTCGAGAGGGAACAAAGCGATTGGATTCCCCTCCTATGGGAGAGTCAGAACAGCCGGATGTTTTCAAAGAGCAGCAGGCTCCGAGAGGATCCTCAAACCCCAAAGAAAGAGGCGGCTGTACTATTTCATCACAGCCCACGGAGAGCCCCTTATGTAAGAACAAAGCAAGCTGATCCAGAATGTATTATCTATGGTAATCCAACTTAATCAAAAAATTTATAGAGCCTGGATGAAATAACAAAGGACTCATATCTTAAGAAAAAAACGGTTTTATGTCTCAGAATGACAAATGTCACTCTTTAGAGATAGCTCAGTCAGAAAATGTTTGCCTTATATGCACAAGGACATGTGTTTTTTGTGTGTGTGTTTTTTTTTCCCTTAGAACCCATGTTAAAGCACAGGAAGGGTGGTGGTGTTCCCTTGCAATCCCAGTCCCTGGGAGGCAGAGATAGATGCTTTCCCTGGCACTTGCTGGCCGGTAAACACAGCTCCAGGCTAGTGAGAGAGCCTTTCTCCAGTAAAAGTAGACAATGCCTACCAAATGGCAGCAAAAGCTGTCCTCTGGCCTACATGCACACAAAGTCATCACACACACACAAAGACAAAGACTGCATGTTTTTTCTGATTTGTAGTTCCTAGATTTTACCTAGCCACATAAAATAAAGTGTGGTTACGTTTGAAGGAATAGTGAGGAACTTCCAAGAGGAACAAAGGTCTTGGAGGGAAGAGAAGGATGGATATACAAATATATATTCACAGCTTGTATGAAATTTTTTAATAAAAAAGGCTGAAAAGAGAAAAGTTGACTTTAAAAGGCATTGATTAGTAGCAACATCTTGCAGTGGGCATATAGTTTAGTGTTTGCGTGACGGAGTATCTCTCTGTAGCCAAGACTCAGCTTAAGGCAATCCTCCTGACTCCACCTCGACACTGAGGTTAGCAGTATGCATCACAACACCCTCTTGTGTCTGTATTTGTAACCACTAAGTAGCAAGTCTCTGGATCATAACTTAGAGATTTGAAAAGTCTCCCGGCAGTTCAAATTTCACTTTACAGAATTTGCACTCTATTGTAGATACCACTATGTTTAGTGAGGGGACTGGGTTTTCTGGTATGTTTCCATTAATCAAAGAGTAATTATATTTTTGTATCATTTATTAATTTCTAAAGTGATGCATTGCAAACATGCATCTGTCCATATGCACACAGAGTTACAGCAGCTTGCTTCTCTACAAAAATGGAAGAGCATTTTGCTCTGTCCAAGGCTCCATCCTTAGCAGCCTCAACTTCTGAGGTTCTTCTTTTACAATGCTCTAAAACTAGGGGCAGAAATGTAAGGTGACAGCTGGGGCTTTCACCTCGGCCACCAGCCACACAGAGTTCTTTCTAGCCACACTTCCCTGAGCATCCAGCTAGAGCTCAGCCCCACAGCTCAGCTGCATCAAATAGTTCATCTCTGTATGATTTTCAATATTATGTTACAGTCTTTGTGTGTGTGTGTGTGTGTGTATGTGTGTGTACACATTCATGTGTCTTCCTTGGTGTTTTTTGTTCACTTGACACAAACCTAGACTTACCTGGGAAAAAGGAGCCTCAGCTGTCAATTGCATCCATCAGATTGGCCTGTGGCAAGTCTGTCAAGCATCTGCTTGATTAATGACTGATGCGGGAGAACCCAGCCCACTGTAGGCGGTGCCACCCCTGGGCAAATAGGCCTGGCTTGTATAAGAAAGCTATCTGAGGAAACCAGGGATAGCGAGCCAGTGAACGGCCTTCCTTCAGTTCCTGCCTTGATTTCCCTTGACATGCACGGTAACCTGTAAGTCAAAGACAGCCATTCCTCTCCCCAAGTCGCTTGTGGTCAGAATGTGTTACCACAGCAACAGAAACCAAGCTAGACGACTCACTTACTCTCCATATAATTTTTCAAGATAAGGTATCTCTGAACCTGGAGCTTGCCAATTTGGCTAGACAGGTTGGCCCACAAGCCCTAGGGATCCATCAGTATCCATCTCTCTAGCCCTGGAATTACATACTGCGGTGGTGTGAATGAGAACGGCCCCAGAGGCTCGGATATCTGAATACCTGGTCCCTAATAGGTAGATCTGTGAGGGGAGGATTGGGCACGTGGAGGTGTCACATCACGAGGGATGCGCTTTGAGGTTTCAAAAACCTGTACCATTCCCCGTGTTCCCCTCTTGCTCGGCCTCCTACTTGTGGATAAGAGTGGACGCTCTCAGCCACTGCTCCAGCACCATGCCTGCCTGCCTGATATTGTACTCTCTACCACGGTGGTCATGTATTCACCCTCTGGAACTGGAAGTCTCCAATAAATTCTTTCTTCTGTAAGTTGCCTTGGTCATGGTGCTTTGTCTCAGCAATCAAAAAGGAACTAAGACACAGATATATAATACTATATGTAATACTATCTATAATATTATCAAGGCTGGCTGTGTCTAAGAGTACTGGGATCTGGACTTGATCTTCATGCTTGAGCCGCAAGAAGATTACTAATTAAGCCATCTCCCTGGCTTGTGGTCTGTATTCCTTTATTTTAACTTAAATTCTATTTTCAGATTCCATGCTACTGGACAAATAGAAAAACAACCATGGGCTTTGCCCTTTCATTGAGTCTGTGGTTTTATAATCTCAGGCAAAGGAAGGTGTCATGGCTAGATAGCTCCCAAGACACCCATCAGCTCAGGTAGAGGTCCCTAGAACTTGAGGGAGTGTCCACTGCTCATGTAAGCTATGTGGCTGTTTCAACCTGATATCTGCCACTTAGCCAAAGCCCTACCTAGAAATGTAGCACAGCAGTTAAGAGACACGGAGGCTGTCTGTTTGGTCTGAATTCCAGTTCTACCTGGGAGATCAGAAAACTCTGTGGCCTGCTTATGGCTTACTTTCTTCAGTTGTGAGCTAGAAATAGAGCGTATAATCCAAGGGGATGGTGTGAAGAAATACACACGGTATTTAAAATGGCGTCTGAACTCAACAGTTTCATGTTGCTGTCACTAAACCCTCCATGAAGAGAGTCTCTTTGTTCACTGCACTCAAAGCCTGGGTGTTGAAGGAGTCAGGGAGTGTTTTCTCTCCATCCTAAGACTTGGAGCTCTGTTCTTATGTCCCCTCCTTCTGGCTCTAGGCACTGTCTCTGATTGCAAAAGAGTCTTTTCTCTTCAGGTTTCTGGCTAACATGTTATTGGTGTGCTTTTTGGCCCACATCCCATCACCAAGGCTCCCAACGCCAGGAAGATGTGCAGCCCACTTCTGCTTTTTCTCCCAACCAAATGGCTTCACGTAAAACAAACAAACAAACAAGCAAATCACTTTATCTGCTTGAATGAACAGAAGAGAGGAAACACAGAAGAAAAGCAAATGTTTGCTGGGGGGATCTCAAAATACAGGCTGGGGAGAAGGCTCAGTGAATTAAGTAGTTGTTGCACAATTGTAAGGGCCTGGATTTGAATGAAGTGTAAAGTGTGGATCAGCCTACATATAATCCTAGCCCTGGGGAGACAGAGACAGGAGAATTCCGACAGCTCACTGGTCAGCCAGAGTAGCCAGTGAACTCCAGGCTGAATAAGAGACCCCTGCTTCAAACATGAAGGGGAGAGTAACTGGGGAAGACCCATGTCAACTTCTGGTGCACACACGCGGCGCACACGCGCGCACACACACACACACACACACACACACACACACTACATACAAAAAACCCAAGACATTATCCCATCCCCCTTGAGCTTCACCTCATTATTAGAATTTTGACTTTCCTGGTTACCATGAAGGAGTGTGTGTGATACTTGTACAAAATTATGAAGATTTTCTCTTCATCATAATATGAAAGGCAGCTCACCTCGGATCACATGTCAGCCAACTCTAATTAACCTGTGACTAATGACTCTGTCACCATAGTGGCCATGTTAGTCACAGGTTTCTCCTGGCTCCCTTAGAAAGGATGACCATGTCCTATCCATGGGGTCCTATCCATGAGACATTTGCCTTTGATAAGGGCTCTGCTGTTGTTCTATAGAGCACAATCCACATCCAAACACACCACACCCACTTTCTGAACACGGTGGAGCAAGCAGGTTTTGGAAGTGCTTCAGACCAGATCAGGTCTACAAACTTTCCACCCCTCTGTTCCCTGCCAGCAATTGGCAGCTTCCTTCCTATTCGTTAGCTAAAGCCTTCAGCGTTTCTTCGCCAAAGCCACACATGGGAAGGACCATTTGCCCACATCCAGTTACACCAGCCCCTCAACCTCCAAGAGGACCCTCCTCAGCCTTCACCTCCCTAGGACAGCAACAGTGGAGCCCAGCACTTGGTCCAAATGTTTATAGAAACTGGCTCAACATTCTGTTTCATTGAGATGCATTTTCTTGTCCTTAGTTGGCTCAGTCATGACTGAGATTAGGTTGTCACCTGTGCTACCCAGGGAGGAAGATGAGGAACTCCTGCTAGCAAAGATGCCTATCCCTCTAAATATTCCTCAGGTCCCAATATTACATCACTCACATGGCATAGCGTGATCTAATGCTGAGGCAAAAGCCCTGGATAAAGTGCTAATATTTACTCTCTAAACCAAGGCCTGGTTACTGTTTTCCCTTGGATGAGTCAGTGACCCTTGACTGTATCCACTTTCTAGGCTCCTCCCCCAAAGACATCGCTCTCTCTTGAAGAAAAATAAAAACAGATGAGCTTTGTTTTGTTTCATTTTTGAGTAATCTTTGTTTCGTGTAATATGGACTGGACTACAAACGCCGTATGTAGTCAGTGATGCTCTTGAATTTCTCATCTTCCTTCCTCCTCCTCCCCAGTGCTGGGATCACACACATGTACCAACACTTTCACTTTTACATAGCATGACGACTGAAGCCAGGGCTTCATGCATGCAAGGCAAGCCCTCTGCCAATGGAGCTACATCCCTAGCCCACGGTGCCTTTTTAAAACTTCACACTAGCTGGAGGGAGCACTCAGCCGTTAAGGAGGGCTCAGCTGTTTAGAACACTGGCTGCTCTTCCAGAGGACCCGGGTTCAATTCCCAGCACTCACATGGCAGCTCGCAGGTGTTATAACTCCAGTTCTAGGGGATCTGACATCCTCACACAGACATACATGCAGGCAAAACACCAACGCACATAGAATAAAAATAAATAATTTTTTAAAAAGAAAAAATGATTTCACACTAAAGCAATAAGATTGAAGTGAAAAATATTTCAACTACCTTTTATAGCAAACACAATTTGCCCATAGCTTTCCTAGTTGCATGTGTTGTGAGCTGCTCAAAGGTGCTTAGCCAAAGCGGCAACACAAACAACGAAACCTCCAGAACAAGGGCGGCTTCGCCCGCTGCCTGACTGCAGCCTCTGGAGACACCCGGAGCGACACTGACCACCGGATTCCTCACTCATCAACCCAGACACAGCAGCAGTGTGGCCAACACCCTGATTTGCCTGCCACGAAGAAGGTTCTTGAAATGTGGCGCCTTTCTAAAAGCTGTAGAAGCAGCGCAGCCTTTCCCGGCCCAGCTTGCCTCACGCAGCATCCCCGCGCCGGACAATTTCCACAGAGGAACCACAGAGGTTTGCTGACTGTCAGGGGAAATGGAAAGAGCAACAGAACTTACAGACTAGTCTGAAAACCACCCTGGAAGTGACGCTCAAGGGGTTTCATAGAAAAAGAAGAGGAGAAAGGAAAGGGAATTTTCGGATGAAAATGTGCAATCGATTACCGCCAAACCTCCACAGGCCAGTAAGAGTTCAGGAGCTGGCAGCAGATAGGGCAGGCTTCAAAGGGCAAGAAGCTGTTGTCCTATGTGGGAAAATGTCATAACTTGGGGTGATATTTCATAAAAACTTTCTGCATAAGAACTGGGTGCCAAAGGCAGATGGTGTCAACAGGCCAAGGGGAGAGACGGATCTGAAACTGAACCAAGCACAATTTAATACTAGCCTCCAGACTGAACCATAGACTGGACAACAGGACAAGCAGATCCCACACCCAGTGGCAGCAGGAAGGGATGCTAAGCTAACCAGAGTGTAGCTGGGCTCTCCCCCAAACTGTTAATACAGGCGGATGAGAGGGCTCCAAAGTTAGGAGCACTGGCTGCTCTTCTGGAGGACCAAGTTCGGCTCCCAGTACCCACGCCAGACAGCTTAAAACTGCCTGTAACTCCAGAAGCAAGTTATCTAACACTTGCCCTAGTCTCCTCAGACACCCATAAATATGGTCCATGTGTTAATGCAAATACACACACACTCAAACGCGCGCGCGCGAGCACACACACACACACACACACACAAATAAAATGAAGCATTTTTTTTAAACGGTTTAATATGGTCAGATGAGAGAGTTCAGCATGGAAAGACATTCCAGAACTTCTGACCTGAGTTTAATCCCTGAGAAAGAAGCAAGAGAGAACTGACTCCTCCTCTGACTTCCAAATGTGAGCTGTGACATGCACCTGCACACACACACACACACACACACACACACACACTATTAATATACCAAACATCACTAAGACACAGCCTGGACATTAGTGACCAGCAAGACAGGCTCTACTGACCATCTTAACCACTTTATTTATCTATAGGATCTGCAGTGGGTATCAGGTCACCTGGTAGCTAAGATGGCAGTTACAATCAAAATGGCTGCAGGCCTATGATGTTGTGACTAATGCATGACCACAGGAAACTGGAAGTGGGCAGCACAGAGTGGTGGGTAGTCAGAGGGCCTCTCTACCTACCACTGTGCCTGATTATTGGGAGGCACAGAATGGATGTAGCAGGAGGTCCCGCCTGCATCATGAAATATATGAAGAGCTAGTGTTTTTCCGGGGAAAACAAACAAACAAACAAACAAAACCCATATAGCATTGGTGAGGTCATCCTGAAGAACCTGAAGATGAAGGTATCAGAAACTCCCAGACTCAGGAAGAAAGAACAATGACAACACAGGAAATGGAGAGAGGCTGAGTTTCTAGGAGGGACCTCCAGACCAGCTGAACCCAGAGAACAGGCCAAATGTGCCCCAGAGGGATGATGGCCCAAAGGCTGCTGGATTAGGGAGCATCACCGTGGCGCTAGGAAGCAGTCGGAGACAGCTGAGTGTCTGTTCTCCCTGCCACCCTGAGGTCAGGTGAGCTCCCAAGTACGCTCGCAGAGAGGAGGAGAAGAGAAATAAATCGGAATTTTCTCTAAGGAACAGAAGACAAATGAGGGGAACCTAAAAAATGAGGTAGAGCATATTTTAACTAGGAAAGTCCCCAACCACGAAATTTCTACAGAAGGTTGAGCAGGCAAAAAAGGAAATATTCATCAGAGAAATAAATGACCTTGAGACTAGGAAAAATGCAGGAGTGAAGCCAATTTAATAAAGTAGTAAATGCCTTGATCAGAGTTGGCATCTAAGATAGTCTCTGAGCCGGGCATGGTGCTGCACACTCTAATCCCTGTACTGGGGAAGATAATGCAAGAGGATTGCCATAGCTTTGAACCCTAACTTGAGCTGCACAGTAAGAACCTGTCTCAAAATACCATTAAGATAATAAAAAAGAGGTGTAAAGGATATTCTAGGTAGATAGAGGAAACCCTGGTTACAAAAAAAGTTGGGATTATGGGAAGTCTACTAATTAATTGGCAAATTTAAAGATGGGTTCCTTTTGTCTCAGCTACTATGAGAATAATCAGGTCAGTTATATGTAGAGAAAAAAACAATCTTTTTCTACAACCTGTTGCTGGCTGGTTTTACAGACACTACCTTAAGTGTCAGCTTCAAGGGGAGACCACCATTTACTGCCCATCAAAATGGCTCCACTCCTGTGTATTTGTTTTCTGACTCCTGTAGTCTACTTTCCTCAGGACATTGTCTCACTGACTTTATCAAGCCAAAAGCTGTTATAAGGAGGGAGAGCAGCTTTTTGGTTCCCAGCCACTTAGTAGAGAAATAATCACACAGAAACTGTATTCATTAAATCACTGCTTGGCCCATTAGCTCTAGCTTTTTATTGTCCAACTCTTACATATTAATTTAACCCATTTTTATTAATCTGTGTGTCGCCACGAGGCTGTGGCTTACTGGGTAAAATTTCCAGAGTCTTGTCTCTGGCGGAGGCTCCCTGGCTTCTCTCTGACTCCGGCCTTCTTTTCCCCAATGTTCAGTTTAGTCTGTTCCCCTATAGCTCTGCCATAGGCCCAAAGCAGTTCCTTTATTAACCAACGGCAATCACAGCATACAAAGGGAAATCCCACATCCAAAAGCCTCTGTCTGTCTAGTTGCCCTCTCATCCAACTATAACCCTGATGGTTCTGCCTCCAAAACATCCTAAATCCATCCCTTCTGCTGCTCACCTTTGCCCTATCCTAAGCTGTATCCTTCTGGCCTGGCCAGAAGGCAGTGGCCCCATAGCCAGCCTCCATTTCTGGTGCTTATCTTTCTACATGCCATTCCATGTCATATTCAGCAAATACATTTTGAAATATAAACCAGATCTTTCAACTCCTCCCTTTAAGCCTTCAACAGACTCAGAGATCTTCCCCCCAACCTCAGGACCATCGGTGTTATTTAGCTGACTACTCCTTCCCTACATGTGAGACCTGCCTGCTGCCTTCCTGACCCACAGCTTTGACAGTCGTCCTGCTTGAGATGGCCTTTCCCCCAAATCTTAACATAGTTGTTTCCTTTCCACAAACCCCTTTCCTTCCCAGTTGGTTTCCTTCCCTGGTCTTCTTTCCTTCATTTATCTTTGATGAAATAGAAGTCCATCTGTTGTCTTTCTACTACCCAGTGCCACCTACACGTGTGTACTTAGGTAACATCCCTGACAGCAGAAGACGCGTGCATTTCCAGCACTTAGAACAACATCCGACTCCTGGCCGAAGGACCAGACAGACAACCACCAGATGAATAAATGAACACCACGGAACCCACTTGTTTCCCGAAAAGGAACACTTTCCCCCCGGCTCAGTTTCCTCACATGTGAAACGAGGCCATGGCATAAAGGATCTCCAGGGTTCCTTTTCGTCTGTAACTAAATAAGCCCTCTAATAGCTGGCTCGGTCAGGGAATCATTTCCACACAAGTACTTAAGGGCTATGTGAACCTTCTCCTCAAGTGTCAATTAGTGTCCACAAAGGGTGAAACTTCATTAGTCACACAGTCGAACCTTGCCAATAAAGGAAGTCAGAATAAAGGAAAAGCTACAAGTCACTTGCTACAGCAAACCCTGGCCTGGATTGCCTGAGTGCAGGGTTTATTTATATCAGGCTTTCAGTTTTCCTTTTATTTGTCTCTTCTGAGTCGGAGCCCCTCAAGTAAATGCAGGAGAACCCGGAATGGAGACATTTCAGATGGTTTACTGTGTTCCTACCCGAGGCAATTCTTTATTGTCAGCAGTACACGACTTTCAACTTCCGTTCATTTTCCCAATTCTTCCAAAGCTAGAAGGGAAGAAGAAATACTCTGGCTTTGGCAGAGCTTGAAGCCACATGAATTCAGCTCACTAGGTCCCAGCAAATGGCTGTAGGATGGTGGCTGTACAGCAAAACCCTTCTTTTCCAGTGAGAGACTTTTTGAAGATCTAGAAAACGAAAGGATTCTTCAGCTCTCTTTGAGATCCGTAAGAAGCTTGATCCAAACCAGGCCTGGGGTCCATTTTACTGTATGTAGACACACTGGTTTCAGAGCCTAAAGGCATAAAACAATAAACTTTGGGAAAATGTAGGGCTATGATTAAAAAGATACTAAATAAAATGAACCCCAAAGCATTTGTGGAAAATTTGCTGATTCTCCCTTGGACTTGCACAGTCTAGCTACCCCAGGTACTTTAAAATTCCCTTCTAAATACATGCTCCCCCTAGAACGTAGAGGTTGCTGTTTAGGTATGCTTACCTTTCCCACAAACCCCAAATACAGGGAAAATGAGTCCTTCCTACTGATTAGAATACTCAATAAAATCTGGGCAGTGGTGGTACACTCCTTTAATCCCAGCACTGGTAGAGGCAAACAGATCTCTGAGTTTGAAGCCAGTCTAGTCTACAGAGGAAATTTCCAGGGCAGTCAAGGCTACACAGAGAAACCCTGTCTGGAAAAAAAAATAAACAAAAAAAAATACTCAATAAAGTCTAATATTGCACTTCTTTTTTCAAAGTCATTATAGCTCCATGCAAACTGAAGCTAAATGATAGACACTACGTTTTTGTTTTTGACAAAGAATATGGATCATAGGGCAGCCCCTGCTGGCCCTGAACTTTGCAATCCTGCTGTTTTAGCCTTCCAAACTTCTAAATATTCTGAATGAACAGTTTTAGTCCACACATTGATTTTTTTTAAATAAAAAAACCTTTTTCATTTTGAAATAGATTCAGAGGAAGTTGCAAAATATCCAAAATTATTATACATGTCACACACCCCCATGGTAATATCACAATATCAAAATAGGAAAGAGGCATTGAATAATGCCATTACCGTGACCCCTGACCTTACTCGGTTTGGAGGTTTTCACAGGCACTCATGTATTTGTGTATCTGTAGTTCTGTGTGGTTTTATCTCCTGTGTACAGTTGTGTTTTTTGTTACCACCACAAAGCAGTTGAAACAATCAGCTAACAATTTGAGGTTTCTTTGGACTCAGGGGCTCAGTCCCTGCCTAGTTGGGCCTGCTGCTTTGGACCGTGTAGGAAGAACATGCATGAACAAAGGCACACACCCATGGAGCGGGGAAGGAATCTGGGTCTTTCAGGTCTCCCTGTGGTTGGAAGCCTTCCTTAGAGTTTGTCTCTTCAAGGGTCTACTACCCTTCAATAATGGCATGTTAGGGACTAAACCCTTGAAACGAGGGACATTGAAGACCCACACGGTAGCACCCATGTATATTTATGTTTCCATGGGCACAATCACGCTGCCATACCACAGGGGAACCTCCATGTGCTGTCTTTCTGTATTCACACTCTCCTTGCTTGCCTCTGCCTCTTGGGAATCATCAATGGCTCCATCTTCATTTCAGGAATGCCACGTAGTTGAATTAAACAACATATCACCTTTCGAGGTTTTTTCCCCCACAGTATAATGCCTTGGAGGTCCTCCCAGGCTGTCACGTATGTCAACAACTCATTCCTTTTTACTGCTGAATAGTAAGTAGTTCATGGTATCGACGTGCCGGAGTTCTGCCTTTTCTGGTTTGGGGCTAAAACAGCGAAGCTGATTTCAATATCCATTTACATGTGTTTGCGTGAGTTTTTATTTTTCTGGAAGAAATGCTGAGGTGTAAAACTGTTGCCTCTCTCTGGTAAGTACAAATTAAGTTACATAAGAACTTCCAAGCTGTCTCCCTAAGGAGGCTGTGCCCCTACTTTCCCAGGAGGACCTGAGCAATCCAGTTTCTCTGCATTCTCCCCAGCATTTGGTATCACCACCGCCACCGTAGCTCATCCGATGGGGAAGTATACTCACATTGT
Source organism: Bramus lutescens (assembly GCA_001685075.1). Classification (NCBI taxonomy): domain Eukaryota; kingdom Metazoa; phylum Chordata; class Mammalia; order Rodentia; family Cricetidae; genus Bramus; species Bramus lutescens. The sequence goes on along the minus strand of LOEQ01001023.1, from coordinate 347,675 downwards.
GACTTTAATTAGCACGTTCTTAATGACTGTTAATAAGCATCTTTTATGTGCTTCTTTGCCATCTGTAGTCCTCTCTAGTGAAATAGGCTTCCATGTCTTTTGCCCATTTTCAAATTGAGCAGCCTAGTTTTTTACTGTTGACTTTGAAAGGTCTTTGTCAATGGTGTAGTTTACAAATGCTTCCTCTCTGTCTGAGGCTGGTTTTTAAGAAGATCTGAGCAGCACAGATTTGAAGTTTGATGCAGACCCACTTGCCATCTTTGTTATGAATGACATCATTGGTGTCATCTCTGAGAACTTCACAGAGCCCTGAGTGCAAACAAGCCTGCCC
>LOEQ01001023.1:331653-347333 GCA_001685075.1 Bramus lutescens | reverse complement strand
TGTTTTTCTTCCATTTGTGAGCACGGTGGGGATAGGGAAAGAGGAGGACAACTTGAGGGAGTTGCTTCTCTCCTTCTACCACGTGGGTCCTAGGAAACAAACTCAGGTCTCAGACTTGGCAGCAAGTGCCTTTACTCACTGAGCCGTCTTTCCAGCCCTTAAAAGATTTTACAGGTTTACCTGGAAGTCCGTGATCCATCTTTGATGACTTGAGATTTCGGGGTCAGATCATGAGAGGTTGGCTGGATCAAGCGCCTGATTATGGGTGCTCTTGCTCAAGGCAGCTGTTGGAAATGATGCTTTTCCACCATTGAACAACTTTACCCATTTGTCTGATGTCAGGAGGGCAGTTATACTGGCAATGTTGAAGCAGACACTCCAACAGGCACATGGCATGTATGTTCACAGTAGCCAAAAGGTGAGAACAGCCAAAATGTCCATCAACAAATGAATAGCTAAACAAACTATGTTGTATGCATGCAATTGAGTGTTTCATTTTGTCTATCAAGGTATGTTATTTAAGTGTACATTTTATAGCCCGAGAAAAGCAGGCCCAGGGTACCCATCTGTGTGTTTTTGTCTTTCCTCACAGTCTATGGCATCAGCAAAATGAAACTAAACTAATGGGTTGGGAACATACCATTTTCCCATTTGTCTAGGTCTCTGAGACTCTCAACTAATCTATGACTCACGATTCTGTGCTTTACAGCAGTTCCCTGGTTCAAATCTACCAATGGAGCCATGCTTCGCCGACATAGGGAGAAGCTGGACACTCACTCTGGAACAAGCTTCATACCTAGGGATGTGGCCTTTGCCTCTCTTCTCAGTACCGATGCTCTTGAAAGCACCAGCCAGAACACTCCTGTGCACTCTGAGGAGGCATGGAAGGAAGAGGTGAAATGACGCAATGTCACTTGACCACAGAAGGAAGTACTGACCCGGAAGTCTATGTTGAGTGAAAGGTGACAGGCTGTACACTTCCATTTAGAGGGACTATCCATGAGAGATGGCTCCCTGGAGGCAGAACAAAGATTGGTGAGATTGGTGGTCAAGCGAGACCGGAAGCAGCCTCCAGATTTCCTCCCGGATGATGAGAATTTGGAACTGGAAAAGCTTACGGCACTGTGAGAGCAATGAGTGCCACTGAATTGTTCAATCTGAGTGAATTTGACTTTTTTTTTTTAATTTGCACGGAGTGACAGGGTCTTCAGGGTGCTAGGCATGTAGTTACCACTGTACTCTTCACACTTGGGCGAGTGTGAACTTATGCTCACCTGAATACTTCCTATCTGGGCAGTCTTACCTAAGGCACAGATGCCCACTCTAACATGCATTCATAAGGCCCCTATCACACTCTGGAGGGGTCAGCTGGACTGGCACAGTTGGTATGCCATTGTCATCCCACTGACAGTGGAATAATTGGGTCTCAATGAGACCACAGATTTGGCCAAAGTCAGCTCCTCTGATCGCTTTCCATTTTCCTGCTTACCCACCTGTTAAAAAATCTCCATGGCCCAGCATGGTGGCACACGCCTTTAATCCCAGCACTCAGGAGGCAGAAAAGGGGATCTCTGTGAGTTCAAGGCTCAGCTGGTCTACATAGTGAAGTTCAGGACAGACAGGGCTATGTAGAGCAAGGGTTTTCAACGTGTGGGTTGCAACCCTTTTGGGGGTTGAATGCCCTTTTAACAGGGTCACTCACCTAAGACCACTGGAAAACACAGATGGTTCATACATTATAGTTCATAACATGATGGTACATTATGGGTCATAACAGCAAAATTACAAAAGTAACAACAAAAATCATTTTATGATTGGGAGTTACAACACAAGGAGCTATATTAAAGGGTCACAGCATTAGGAAGGCTGAGAACCACTGATGTAGAGGGGCCTTGTTTCAAAAAAAAACTTCAAATATTAAAGGTACTGTTTGATTATTTAAAATTACATACATAGGGGCTGGGTGCGGTGGTACATGCTTTTAATCCCAGCACTCGAGAGACAGACAGGCAGACCTGTGTGAGGTCCAGGCCAGTCCGAGCTATATAGTGAGACTTAAAATCTCAAAATCGTATCAAACTGTATGCAGGAAATAAGAGGGAGGGGAAGTAGAGTTTCTCATTTTCCCCGGGCTCTCTACCATTGTTCTGAGTAGTCGCACAGCTCTCCGCCCTTCTGTGAGGAGGAAACTTCCTGAAGGCATCGTCGAGACTCGTATGAACGCTCACCATGTTGCCTCTGCAGATCCACAGGGCACGTTTGCCTTCCATCCGCAGAAGGCTGTGCCTGCCTGGGATTTGCTTTCTTCACTAGACAGGCTGAAGGCTAGCTGGGGAGGACGGCCTCCTCTCAGGCCTGTGGTCTGACTCAAGAGCTTCAAGCATCAAACCACCGATTCGCTGACATCGTGGATCTGACGTGAGGGTTGATTTTTGCTACCTTGTCCTTCCACTCTATCACTGACAGTGGGACAGAAAGAGAAAATCCACTCATGCCAAATGCCTGCTTAGAGCCCCTCAGCCGGTGTCATATGAGGCCCCCGGCTTGCAGCTTCCTCTGCCTCCTTCTCCAGCCCCAAATCCTGGTCTCCATCATTGCAGCAAACTTACCTTTCCAACACCAGTCCCCACCCCAGCGCTTTGCATGGTGCATCTCACACATGCTGTTGACTCGTCTTCCTTTCACATAAGACTAAAGGCAAAGACTATGTCAGGAATAGAGTAGATGCTCCAGTGCTTTTTCAAAGCAACACAGTTATTAGTTCTTTATTCCCTAAGAGATTTGCTGAACCTTTATTTTTACACCACCAGACCCTGCTCTCGGTGTCTCAGATTGAAGGCCCAGCAATCACTCTCAAGGCAAAGTCTCTGCCCTCTTGGAGCTTATAATAGAGCAAGAAAAGGGAAAGGTAATGATCGTGTGAGTGTGTGTGTGTGTGTGTGTGTGTGTGTGCGCGCGCGCGCGCGTTTTCAAGTGGTATTAAAGGATGCAAATAAAATAAAAGCAAATCAATGAATGAATGAACTCAGAGCTCAAAATCAAGTAGCTCAGCCCATGCTGCCAGAGGGGCCCGCTGAGCTATAAAGTCACACACTTAAAAGTGTGTGAAAGCTGATCCTGGTGACTCAGGCCCGTGATCCCAGATACTCAAAAGGCCAAAGCAGGAAAATTATGGGTTCAAGGCTTGCTAGGGCTACAAAGTAGTAAGACTGGGTCTCAAAATTGAAAATAGGCCAAGGATTGTGGGTGTAGTTCAGTGGTAGTGCTAGCTTAGCGTCCACCAAGTCCTGGATTCAGTCCCCGGCACACACACACACACACTGCACGAATTTACTTGTAACACATAATCCATATAAGGGTTTATAGACCCTTATCAAGTGCTTCTAGTGCCAGCTAGTGCTGCATGTCTGGGACACAGCAGCAAGGTCAGAAAAGGAAATCCAACCTTGTTGAGTGTGCCTGCCAGTGTTAGCATGGGAATATATATACTATGGACAATAGGCAACCTGTGGGAGAATAAAACAAGACAGGGAGAGAAACTCTTGCATATATGTGAAAATCAGGAAGTTATTCATGCTGTAACTACTCAGGAAGGAATTAGCAAATAAAGGACCATTCTCCCACCTCCTTGGCCATTCCCAGAAGACGCTGATTTCCTCCACCAGTGCAGCAAGATGAAGACCCCTGAGAAGGTTGGTCTAGAAGACCATGTGATCATCCTGTAAGATTTTAGGAGCTGATTTCAACTCCATCTTTCAGGGGAGTGGAATGCTGAGCATCCCAGAGAACCGCTGCAGTGTTCTGGCCAAGGACCTGAAGTCAGCTCTGAAGGATGAGCAGGAACAAGCATTTCATGAATGGCTGCTCACATACACACCCTCACGCCCCCAGGCACCTACCCAAAAGATATCTTTCTCTTTAGCCAGGATTGGTTCAGTCAATAAATGAACAGGATTGGAAAATAAGAAGTGAGTAAATATTTGAGCAGGGAGGCAAAGGAGGTGAGGGGAGAGACAAGTACACAGCAAACAGCCCTGAGGATGCAGGAGGAAGCTTACTGAGGCAGGCCGGACTTCTGATGCGGAAACCTACTCCAGGATTCAGCAGCACACTTGATCAAAAGCAGGGCTGTGCTATGCTGTGGCTGAGAGAACGGAGAAACAGGAATCCTAGACCAGCCTGCTTGAGCTGAACAGTTAGCTTTTTCTAGAACCAAGGCAGATAGCTTCTTAGATCTCAAGTGCTGTGTACTCTGCATTTTCTTTTAAAGTATATTTCTGGCTAGGCATGGTGGCACAGTCTTGCAATCCCAGCACTCAGGAAGCAGAGGCCTGAAAAACTGAGTTCAAGGCCAACCTGGTCTACACAGTGAGCTCCAGGTCAGCCAGAAATATGTAATGAGAGTCTGTCTGAAAATAAAGTGTATTTCTATTCATTCATCTCTCCCTGTTCCTAGAAGAATATGAGGGAGTTGTCCAGGACTACAAACTACAATCATATTTAAAAACAATAAAAAGAGGGGCTGGAGAGATATACAGCAGTTAAGAGCACTGGATGGTCTTCTAGAAGATATGGGTTCAATTCCAGCACCCATGGGGCAGCTCACAACGGGTCTATAATTTCAGTTCCCGGAGACCTGGTGCCCCCTCTGGCCTCTGAGGTTACAAGAAGACACTCATGCGGTGCACAGACATACACACAGGCAAAATACCCATGCACATAAAATGTTTAAGAAAAGAAACAAGTCTTTGAGTACCCAATGGCCAACATAAAGTCAAGATCTGCAATCACTGTCCACAATACAAAGTTCATCGGGTTGAAAGGAACCAGCTGCTCAAGACAAACCCAACTGCTGTGCACCCTGAGGGTCAGAAGAGCATTTTTTCCTGAAAGTAAAGTGGAAGCCTGTAGCAGGATGAGCAATGCCAGCCACATCTTCATCAGGTGAGATGGCGGCAGACCCTGGAGCCAAACTGCCTCCGCACCTTACACAACCTGTCTGCCCTCAGTTTCTTCTTCCGTGCATGGGAAATGAGCAACCCTGGAGGGTTTTATGAGATAATGAAGCACCTTTCTCATGGTGTCTGGCCTGCTGATGCTGTCATTGGCATGCGTCTCAGCATGCCAGGCACCTCCTGTCTCAGGGCTCTGTATCTACCATCCCCTCACCAACTGATACGCTTTCTCCACAATAACCTGTCTGATCCCCTCTCATTTCTCACGGCACCATGGTTCTCCTACAGGACATTTAAAATCAAAATGCTTTGGGGCTGGGGTGATGGGTCAGTACTAGAGTCCTTATCTAGCATATGCAAAGCTCTCAGTTCAATCCTGAGTACTGGCAAAAAGATCTAAGTACAGATGCTTTTCCTACCTGCCTATCCAAATGGGCAACCAACCTCCCCGTCCCTGACTCACCTTTCTCTATAGCACTTCTCATACCCCAAGAACCAAGTGCTCTACTTTCTTCGTCTGTAACAAGGCCCAGACCTGAGTAGGCCCGCAGAACTTAGGGCAACTAAGACTCCGTGATGCAAATACCATTCAGGCCATAAAACTCAGCACATAGACAGTACCATGTGCCAGTAGAAAACAATGACCTAGTCTATCAAAGTCCAGTTAGGGGAAAACCTCTGAACATACTAAACTTCTTTTGGCTTCTGTATTTCCACTTCTGGCTAACTGTTCTTGTTAACTGAAGTATGTCAACCCATGGGGTGGGGTTTGTGCTTAAAAGCTCACCCCAAGAAAGGCTCAGACCTACACGGGGATCCTGAGCACCCAATGTAGAAGTAACCTAGCTAATAAAGACTTTCTATTGGCTTATACCTACATCTGAGTGGTCTTCTCTGGTGACTACCCCACATCATCTGCCTTCCTCCATTATGACAGATATTTCTGTCTTATCTACTACTCTATTTCTCACAGCTAAAACAACAGGACAGAGAGGAAGCATCAAAGACGAGTGAATGAGTGAGGTAGTCAATCAACAAACTTGCCACTCTGGAGCTGATTACAGGGTCCCTTCACATACTTACAGGAACCAGTAACTCAAAAGATGATCCAGCCAATTTCTAGGCCTTTCTGTCCTGTAGGAACAACTCCAAGAGACTTTGGGAGACTCAGAGAGTGTGATGGTGACAAAAGAAATTACGTCGATTTCTGGTGACAGATACCATTTTACCGTCTTCCGGCGAGCTGAAAATTAGTGATTAACCGTCACTTCCTGCAAGGGCATGGCTAGAATTACTCGGAATGCCGATGAAACATTATCAGAATCAAACCACTGCTATCAATTATGCCAACTAATGTTTTTAAATTTAAATTTTCATCTGTGTTTGTGCTTGTGTGTGTCTGGCTTCCTGGGACTCACTATATAGATGAGGCTGGCCTCCAACTCTTCGAGATTCACCTGTCTGAAACTCCTGAGTATCAGGGTTAAAGGCATATGCCACCATGCCGGGTTTAAATGTATCATTTTGGTTTTTAAATAAATACAGAAAAGCAAGAAGATTGTGTGTGTTCACGAAGAGCTGCCAATTCTCTAAGCAGCTGGTCTGAATGGATCACAGCTTTGGTTTGCAGCTGTCACAACACCAGACAAAGGCAGGGCAGCAGGTCCCCGGCACTGTACGTACTATGCACCTTGGAGACAACTCAGAATGCCAGGCTCCCTAGTGTGAGATGCAGGCACTCAGAAAGGTGCTTGTTCCGGAGAGGTCCCCGGAGAGGTAGGGTTCCTGTTTATTAACGAGAGGTACATGCCCACACAGGCCACTGCTGAGAGGTCGTCTTTTCAGCCAGCGAGAGGCAATCTAGCAGAACAGAAAACAGGTTCCAGAAGGGGCATCAAAGGCAGCAGCAGAGTGAGTCAGACTGCAGGTGGAGCTGAGAAACTCACCCAGTCGGTCCCAAGGCCGACCCGTGGGATGAAACGTGCACCTCTCAGATGCGGCAGCCATTTGTGCCCTCCCATGCCAAAGAGCAGGGTCTGGGAAGCCATACACTTTCCCACATGCAAGTATTCAAGCCTGGAATATCTCTTCAATAAATACAATAAATACGATTTTCAAGATATTCAGGAGAAAATGTAATTATGAAGCTGTATTCAACTAAATAGTCTAGCACTGTCACCTCTGTGTGAACTGTGGCCAGAACCCAGGGGTCACTGTGGTTTTTGTGTACTATGCATCGCTGGCTGAGAATCAGCAGGGATTTCTGAACTCTGCTGCTGCAAAGCCCACAAATCCTTCACACCCTTTTAGCTCCCACTGACTCAACCCTTCCCCATAGAAGCCGCCATTCTAGCCTTCTAGCTCCTAATTAAATTCAAGTTCACCCTGCTCTGCTCTTTTAAAAATTGTGATTTCTCTCTCATAGCTAGGCTAAGGGTTTTGGTTCTATTGTTTGTTTGTTTGGGGTGGGGGGCTAGTATCCACAGAAACAGACACCATTGTGTCTTTAATTAGCAAGCTGAACAACTCACAGAGTTCTGAGATGGGCATGATGGCACAACATACAATTCCAGCACATAGGAATCTGAGGCAGGAGGATTACCAGTTAGAGGCCAGTGTGGCTCCATAGTAAGACCCCATGTCAGTCTAGATCCCACCATCCCTCATGTGTGTGTGCCTCCCTTCCCTGTTCCTCTCCCTCATCTATCCAAGCTTCAGCTCCACCCTACAACTATAAACTCTATCCCCGCCTGAGCTTTGGAAACTGCCCATCTCCCCACTGGATTAGAAATAAATATAGCTTTATTATCTCCCTTCACCCTTGGTCTATCCACGCTGGGCACTTACTCCAGATCCAGCCTGTACCCTGGTACCCAAGCTGACATTAGGTAGGCACACAAGGCCACCGCTGGGCTCATCACAGTTCCAAGCCACCAGGGAGCTAGACCGTATTGTAGTCATGTTGAGTGTCAGCAGCAGGCGCTGGAGCTCTCTGCTGGAGCCCTGGCAGACAAGCACGGATGAAGGTTCCAGCTCAGCTAAGTGACATTTTGTTTGATCAAGGACAGTGAAATGAACCGAGAATAGCAAAGTGGAGAGGGCTGTAAGTTCCCTGAAGGTAAGAAGCATGTGTCTGATTCATGCTTCAGACTTTGGGCATACTAGTGTCTTGACAGGTGGCCCTGGAAATGCTTGCTGAAAAAGTGATTTAGGAAAGTATTAGTCTTTGGTCTTCATCCAGCTGACCTCTGAGGGAAGTTAAATGAATACGCTCATTATTCTACTCAGAATGGAAAGCTTGCAAACATGGGGACAGGTGGACAGGGTACACGGGGGCTGAGGAGAGAGTTCAGTCCATAAAGTGCTTGCCACTCAAAGTAAGTACCTGCGTTTCATCCACAGAAACAAAAATTTAAAAAGCCAGGCATGGTGATACTTGCTTGTAATCCCAGTGCTAGACAGACAGACCCTTGGGGCTTGCTGGCCAGCCAGTTTAGCCTACTTGGCAGGCTCCAGGTCAATGAGACCCTGTCTCAAAATACAAGATGGTACCTGAAAGCTGACTTCTGTCCTACACAGAGAGAGAGTGAGAGAGTGAGAGAGTGAGAGAGAGTGAGAGAGTGAGTGAGTGAGTGAGAGAGAGAGAGAGAGAGAGAGAGAGAGAAGCAGCTTTTACTCTTGATAAGCATACATATCATTTGAGCACATAGGCAGACACACTTTAGATGCTTGTGGGTTGTTTGATCAGCAATTTGTATAAAAGCTATGACACACAGGCAACAGAGTAATTTATTCTATTGAGAACCTATAGAAAAAAACCTGACAGTTGAGCTGGGACTTGAAACAGGCAGTATTTCAAAAACTGACCTCATTACTAGGACAGAGGGCCAGCCCTAGATTCAGTGAGAGAGCCTAGATTCAGCTCAGTATGATACAATTGCTCACTGAAATCTTCTATCACAAAAGGTCCAGGATGCACCAGAGAAAAGCCCCAGCAGAAGCCAAGGGAAGGTGATGGGGAGCAAGTAGCCCAGGGTCGGCAAATGACACATAGCTCAGCCGAAATTTACCTTCTTATTCTCGGGGCTCTTCCGGGGATTCCCACACTGTTGAGTGAACCCTGGGGACCTAGTCTGGCTTTGTGATTTAGAATCCTGAGGAGTCTGGAACCTCAGGGAGGGCCCAGAATTCCCTGAGGCTCTTGAGTGACAAGCGTCTCCTGCAGCATTTCCCAGTTCTTTAGGTGACCAGAGAACAAAGGTTCTATGGATACCCAGGCTGGTCTGCACACACGGATGGTAGACATAAACCAGGGGACGGATTCTCTGACCTGCAGAGAATCTAAGCAATCTACAAACTAACAGACTGAGACAAAGTCCATATGAGAATCCATGCATGACCAGGAAGAAGTGATGGGGACACCAGAAAGCCAGAAGAAGGCCAACTTGTAGGGAAAAGAATCCACTTCCGTAAACAGTGTTTTAGTTATGCAAAGCTGAAGAGGAAGGAGCTAGGTGCATTGCAAGCTTGGGGCCAGCCAGGGCTATACAGTAAGACAATGTGAGAGGGGAGAGGAAGAAGAGGACGAGGAAGAGAAAGAGGTGGGCAAAAGGCCATGCTTGTCAGCATTTGTCCACCAGTCCCCAGCTAGTCTAAGCACTCACACTGTACGTGGAGACATAGCATGTGCCAACCTTCCCCATCAGGTGCTTCAGTTGGAGCTCTCTTTGTTCAAATCCCACCTACTCTCCACTGATCCACCTACAATAGGAAAGAATAGTAGAGACTATTCTTTAGTCCAACTTTGAAAATACAGGTAGGCACCCATGTTGATGGGTAGTAAATTTATACTACAATCAAAAAGACAAATGAAAATCTAGCAAATAACAAAACTTGGCAGCATTCATCAAATAAAAATGCTCTATTAGGAAATAAATTTAGCTAAGGGAGAATTCTCTAGACTTTTAAATATAGCAGCTCCAGATGTACCGAAGCATCCTTGCAGTAAGCTGCTGCTTCTTCACACCTTAATTACTACCCTGAAAAAAAAAATCAAACTCTACATCAGCATAACTTCCAAAAGAAGCAACAACAGTCTAGTTAGATCATTTTATTGGCATTATCACTGTGAAGGAGACAGCTACAAATGTAAGCTAAGCTACACGACCATGCTCTATCAGCCACTCAAATGCCAGCAGCAGCGCTGACGGTGAGCAATTTTGGGTAAAGATCCAAGCAAAATAAAAATCTTTACTTGATTTACATAATCATTGCATTCCTAAGATACTCAGTGTCTATATATAAAATCTCAATTACTCCATATTTAAACGTAAACAGACTTAGAAAGCAATCTTAATTATATACTGCCACAAGACTTGTCAAGATGAGGTAAAATCCAAGGGGAGGGGCGAGGAACAACAATCACTTTTATGAGCCTCTTATGGGGATTATTCGCCACCCAGCATCTACCTGTGGTTTCCAGGCCAAACACTGTGACAACTCCCATAAAAATGTTTCTGGGGAGCAGTGCTAGTCTTTTGGGAGCTACTGCTTAGGGCTTTGGAGTGTCTTTAATATGATAATGTAAGTTGAACAGAGGCAAAGACAAAACTACCCTTTCTTTAAGCCCAATTCAAAGCAGCTTCTTGAGAACTACTGCCTCACTGGCCACACTTGGAAAAGGTGGGGATAATGTTTGAAAGTGTAGTCAACAATGAAATTATACAGAGTACCAACTGCAGGCGAACAGCAACCAGAAGAATCTGGAGATTTATTTCCCATGAGTGCCTGTCTCAGTGCACTGGTAATAAAGAAGATGAACTAGTTAGGAGGGTGTGGGAGTTGGTGGGAAACCTTTCTAGGGCACTCAAACAGACAGCCAGGCTCCAAGGCATTTTGACTATTATTTGGCATCCAGGAAGTTGAAGGTTATGATCCTTGAACATTTTTCATAATGAACTTATCTTTTCAAGATCCGTCTTTATGATCCTTTCCCATGATGAAAGAGGCCTTATAGGTCAGTCTAGTAAATAAGGTAAGCAATACTGATCATCATCAATTCAACATATGAAATTAAGCAATAAAATGTGCATTTCTAATTTTTCTGTGAACCTGTAGGATTTATGTGCATTCAAACACAGTTAAATGGGAAAACCTACACATTAAATTTATTCTTCCAAGCCTAGCTTTAAATCATAACCCATAAGTCACTAAGAAAAAAAAATCTAAAACTCACCGTTCAAAGCTCAGCCTAGCAAACTGAATATGTCCTGATCCCCACACCTCAGAGAGACACCAGTGAGTGCTGCTACCACAGCAAAGTCTCCACCCCACCTCCTGAGCCTCAGCTTTCCTGAAGACTGGGCGCAGGCCTTTCAGTATTAGTCAGGCATTAGTGCCACCTGGTGGACATTTGAACTAACCCTACAACTACTGCCTAATCACTTAAAAACATTTCCATTGTTTGGGAACATACTTCATTATCATAGCTTCAGACACTTAGTTTCAGAAGACCAAAACTCATGCCAAAATTAAAAACTAGTGAGAAGGAAAGGAAAGAGAAAGCCAGCAAGATAAATGTTTCACTTGCCAAATCTGGGTTAAGGTTAACCATGAAATCTGTAAACTATTCTTGTACCTTTCTATAACTTTGAAATTATGGGTAAATGTTTTTAAAAATATCCCTTGGGCTAGAAGTAACAGAACTAGAAAGCTAGGTAAAAGCAACAACAACAACAAAATACCAAGCAATCTAAGGATAGAAGTCAACATGAATACATTTACTAAAATTAAGAACCTTGACTCACACGAACTAAGGATCACGCCCTGGAGTCCCCAGACTCTGGCATTCTACCATGGCAAGGTATTAGCTTGACTCTACTAAACATCTCAATTGCAGAAGCAACTCTCCCTCATCTTCCTTGATCATCCGACTTCTGACAAGAAAGGAGCAGCTTTCAAGTGTGTGTTCCATTATATACAATGATAATCACAGAATTTACAAAGCTGACTATAAACAACTTCTTGGTTGGGAAGATTAGCTTCCCAACCACTATCAAACTGAACAGTCAGAGTACCATGGGACTCAGAAATGGCAGACTTAACAAGCTATTTGACTCTGCAAGCTCTTGGATACCTTTATTCAAGAAAGACTAAGGTTAGAGGGAAACTAAATTTTTTAAGTAGGAAAATCACATTAAGTATATAACAACTTCACTTTAGAAAAGGGCAAGAATACTGCCTTAAAATCTTGATAGACCAACCAGTGGTAAAACAAGTGAGAACTTGCTATGGTCATGCTCAAACTGCCGTCCCCATCAGTCTACCACCAGGACAGAACATGCTTTTTAGATGAATACACATACAGAAATGAAGGACTGGAGGATGTTTGGGCCTTCACTCCTAACTTCAAAAACCAGGGAGTTGAGTCTTAAAAAATAGTGTGGCACTGAGCACATGGTTTCATCTGCATTTTTAATGGCACATACACACTAAGTAAAGAACATTCAGTGAGGTGCATTTACCAAATCTTGCTTGTAGGAACAAGGTTATAAAAATTCATTTTTTAAATGTTTAAACCCGAGCCAACACTCTTCGTTCAGAATATGGGAGGCATTACTCTTAGTTTAATATAACATTTTCCTATTCCATCATCTAGAATCATTCTTGCTGACTGTGGTGTGTTATATTCAATGGCAGAAGTGAACAGAAAAAATAGTCTTTATTCTCAACTTGAAACCCCAAATTTAAAAATTATATCCTTGATACAAGAGGCAGACATTTTTATAATAAAAGCAAGTTATCACCCTAAGCTGCTGTCCAAAGTAGAATACAAATCAAATTGTTATTTAACCTGTGAAACTAATCTGTGCTCCCTACAAACCTACACACATTTAAATACATTTTAGTCTACTGAAATCAAAATTAAAATAACCCTCAGTTAAGTTTTTTTACATAGCTAAAGTTATAGCTTAATGACTAGACAGCAACTTTGCAAGTACAAGCCTTGAGTTTAAACCCAGGAAGGAAGAAAAGGGGAAGGATAACTAATTCTACCTAGAAATAAAATGATTAACTTCCCAGTTGTCTATGATAAAGTGAACTTTCATTTCCCTATTTGAAAGTGATTTAAAGTGGGCCAAAGCAATTAACATAAAACAAATGTAAAATGTTGGCTTATATTCTAATATTTGGTTAATATCCAAAGGATCCTAACTTGGTCTTTGAATCCAGCACTAAAGTAGTAAAACTCTACTACGTCTCCTGATAAAACTGCATCAGATGCCTCAGTATCAGTGACAACTACATTCCATCTCAGTGCTTTTTCGAACTACCAAACTATGAAACCTTTCAATACTGTAAATGAACAATCAAAATAGTCATATATTCAACTTTAAGACCAAATTCTCCTCTCAAAATACAAAGGAATGCATGTACTACACAATGGTGACCATTTTGCTGACTTCTGAGGTCACAGACACACAAACAGCTTATACATGGCTCATCATGACATCATTGATGCACCTTCTTCACCAGTGGCATCTTGGGAAATATGAAGGTCTTCAATCATCTCAGCCAGACTAATTCGAGGGGCTCCTTCATCGTCCGTGTCACTCTCCACAGGGATGGTGGAGTCTAAGGAGGGGATATTTCACATGTACAAGTACGGATATGCACAAACCAATATCCTTACCATCATCAGCACTAAGGCTCTCAGCTCTTATCTACAGAAGGCTTTCAAATACTAAATAAATAAGCAAACTAAATATGTAAGAGCTAGCAACTTACGGAATCAGGCTCAGATAACAATTGCTTCATTATGTATACAACAAACAATATTTAGGAAATTTTACTGTTCCTTAATTATCTGTAGGTAAAAGCCCAACTACAGCAGTTTATAAGACAAATAAAAGTCACTTATAAAAAGTAAGTTTAAAATATCCTCAAAGATACTATCTACAACATGACTTCAATACACCTAAAACACTAACCTCTGTAAATGTTAACATTTTTTCTAATTGCCTCATCTTCTTCAAGATCTTCAAGGAAATCTTGATATTGCCTGCAAGAAAAAGAAACTTTGAGCACTGTCTCAAGTATTATAGTATTTGCAAAGTTGAAATATGGCTGCTAATTAAGTAGGTAGGCTGGTAAACAAATTTCCTTACAATATTATATAACTGCTGAATATTAAAGTGATGTTAAATTCAAGACAATGCAAAGATACCTCTCACCTCCATTCTACCACACAAACCAATTCCCAGGGACAAGTGACTACAGTTAATTTTGGGTGTTGTTTTGTGATTTAATGATTTATTTTCATTTATGTGTGTGTGTGTGTGTGTGTGTGTGTGTGTGTGTGTGTGTGCATGTGTGTGTGTGTATGCCAGAAGTGTGAGGGCACCCGTAGAGCATTGGATGCTATGGAGCCATGGCCACCCCATGTGGGTGCTGGGTTCTCTGACAGAGCAGGAAGCACTCTCAACTGCAGCAGTCATCTTTCCTGCCCTTCAGTTTTTATGTTGGTTCTAGGGACTTGAGTCTTTAGCTGCTGAGTCATATCACCAGGCTAAGACTACAGCTCAAACAGTCAAGTGTGTACTACTAAACAGTATAACATGCTACATATTTTTAAATTTCATCATGAAATGTTATTGACTCCCAGTAATATAAACTCTTCTTTTTTTTCAATGTTTTTATCATCATCAAGTATTAAGGTCACAGGCTAGAGAGATAGCTCAGCAGTTAAGGGCACTGACTGCTCCTCCAGAGGACTTAGGTTCACTGTATAGTCCTAGAGGATCTGACACCTTCTGGCCTCCAGGGGGACTATACGCACATGGAACAGACGTAAATTCAGGCAAACACTAGTCCACATAAAGATAAATAAAAATATCAAAAAAAGAAAAAAGAAAGAATTAAGGTCACATTTTAATGTATTCAACAAACATTTTTAGAAAACATTATGTTCATGTCTGTTTAAGTTATCTGAGTAATATCTAATGTCAATGAACTATTATGTTAAGCTTAAGATATAAGCAACCATCTATTTCTGATATCCACATGCTTATTATTCATTATATTTTGTGTGTGTGTGTGTGCGTGCGTGTGTTTGAGACAGGCTTTCTCTGTGTAGCTTTGATGCCTATCCTGGAACTAGCTCTTCTAGACCAGGTTGGCCTCAAACTCAGAAATTCGCCTGCCTCTGCCTCTTGATTGCTGTAATTAAAGGTGTGCACCACCACCGCCCGGCTTATACTTGAACATTTTAAACTAAATTTTATTTTCATTAACAGTGCAATTATAAAAGACAATAACCCAGGAAATGATTATTGAGGTTGCATAATGTCATTTTATTCCTTTATGGATTCTCCTAAGTAGATTACATTCATAACTTTCTCTTCCTAAGTTAATTTGAATACAAAAATCTATTGGCCTGAAATTGAAAATCTTCTGAAAAGCAAAGGACACGGTCAACAAGACAAAAATGACAGCCTACAGAATGGGAAAAGCACATCAGACAGAGGTTTGAGCTCCAAAATAAACAAAGAACTCAAGAAACTGGACACCAAAAGAACACATAATCCAATTTAAAAAAAAAAAGTACAGGAAGTACAGACCTAAACAGAGAACTCTCAACAGAAGAATATAAAATGCCCCTCAACCGAAGAATGGATAAGGAAAATGTGCTACATTTACACAATGGAGTACTACACAGCAGAAAAA
>LOEQ01001023.1:308120-320974 GCA_001685075.1 Bramus lutescens | reverse complement strand
GGTGTCTAATGTCTTCTTCTGGTTTCTGTGGGCATCGCACACATATGGTGTACTTATATACATGCAGGCAAGACATTCATACATATAAAATAAAAAAATTTTTTTTTGAGACAGGGTTTCTCTGTGTAGCTTTGGAGCCTGTCCTAGGACTCACTCTTTTGATCAGGCTGGCCTCAAACTCAGAGATCCGCCTGCCTCTGCCTCTAGAGTGTTGGGATTAAAGGCATGCGCCACCAACACCCAGCTAAAATAAATAAATTTTTAAAAGTTAAAATAATGTTGCCGGGCGGTGGTGTCGCAAGCCTTTGATTCCAGCACTGGGGAGGCAAAGGCAGGTGGACCTCTGTGAGTTAGAGACATAACTCTAAAATGAGTTCTAGAATGGCTCCATAGCTACTGAGAAACCCTGTCTTGAAGAAATAATAATAATAATAACAATAATGTTTGCAATAGAAAGAACAACATTAAGAAAAGGACAGACTATATATAGCCCAGGAAAAAACACTGCAAATCATACAGGCAATGAGAGACTTATACGTAGAACATGCTTCCTACCATTTGTCTTAGTGAAATGGAAAGTAAAGCCATAGTAAGACACTATAGACTTCCCTCTACAAAGATGGTCAGCAACTAACGTAGAGAATCCGGAACCTTTCAACACTTCTGTCAGAAAGGTAAAGACCACAGCCTGCTTATGTTTCTCAAACATAAACCCAACATAAATTCCCCATGAAACTCGGCACTTCTGTATTTAAGTACAGACTTGGAGACAGAGCTCAAGAGATGGCTAAAGATGATAGATACTCCCTAACTTCCACACGTGGCATACCATATGCCCCAACAAGACTATACACATAAATAATGTAGTGAAAATGGTTCATGAGGAGAACTAGCTGAAGATCAATGTCTTAAAAGGAAATGAAATTAGCTATGCCAGGAGATACCTCACTAAATGGCTTAATGGACAAGTTCTTCAAAAGCCCAGAGTTAATAAACATTGAAGACAACAAGGGCAAACTTTGTAGCTTTCTCCGGTGCTAATATAAACTGACAGCAAAATTGGATAAAACACAGAACACACATTTGTTGGGACCATTTGGAGTCCTGGCCTCCAGCTGCTCTTCCCTGCTAGCGATCTTTACTTTTCTTCTGATTTGAGTTACTAAAGGCTGTGTCAAAGTTGTTTACCAGCTCTGCTTCACGAGTACGTGTTGCCTTGCCTTGAGGATCAGAGGATAAGGTTTTCACCTGTTAGCCCACCTGACTGTTGGGTATATAAGCCTCCATTGTGCCACTGAATAAAGGGCTTCTTACCAGTGACTAGAGGTCTGTGTGTCTTTGTGTGTTTCAACCTCCAGCCCCTTGCCCAAAGCTGGGGAACTGAATGGTAGCACATAGAGCGCAGACAGGTGTTGTGCACTGCACACATTCGTGTATATATGTTCATACACAGCCAGCACATGTATCCATTAGGAACCTTAACAACTGCTTACACACAAAACAAGGTACTAAGAAGGCTGAGGCACTGAGAGGCCAAGGACAGTGTAGGCTACAGAGACCCTGCTGTTCAACACAAACTGGTCTCCATATTTTTTATGTGTTTGGAGGGGGATGGAGCTAGTGCTTTGTTTTGTGAGAGGGAAAGAACATGAAGTTGGAAGGCAGCATCTGAAAGGAGTTGGGGGAGGGAAGAATACAAATAAAACGCAATGTATGAAAATGTTTTAAATTTTAAAAATATGAGAAAAGGAAAAAAATTGACTTCAACAAATATTAGTGCTGGAAGGTAACAACATCCTAAAAACACATACAAAACGAGACGAAACAGATACATGAGTGAAGGATAACTAACAGATGACTCACATTAGAAACAAATGATTAAATGCATAAGAAAACCTTTATCCCTTATTACTAATCAAGAAGTACAAATTAAAACAATATGCCATTACATGTGCAAAATTTAGAAAGGCCAACCCAGTTCTAGCACTGTTATGGGACATCAAAGTTTATATTTGGATTCTTCTGTCCAGCAATTCCAATTCTTAAATCAATTCCCAAGAAAAACCACTACATATACACAAAGATGAACAAAAGGATAGTTATTCAGTGCTATTTTCAGCAGCAAAAAGTGAAATATAAGTCTACTAATAAATCAATTTATATATCCACTAACTAAGGACTATCAGAGAACAATTAAAATAATTAAATGGAACTAAATGCACTGTTCATGAAAGTCTTCCAAACAGTTAAAAGCATCAGTCACAGAGCACTTCATGAGAGCAGCTACCGACAAGTTACAGAGTACACTGTTTTAAGGAACTATACTATCTCTAGAGATGAGACAAATAAAGGTAAAGTGAGAGAGGGGTTCTTAATTTCTATACGATTTGAATGTTTAGATTTTTAAATACATACTTTGTTTCTATTAATATGTGTATGTTTGTGTACACACGTGTACGCAAGGTGCCTACATGATGAAGAAGGCATTAGATTGCCTGGAGTTAGAACTGAAGGTCGATTTTGAACCAGTGAAAATGGGTGCTTGGACCAAATTCCAGTCCTCTAAAAGAACAACTAGCACTCTTCCCTGACGAGTCATCTCTCCAACTCCAACTCCAATGTTGTTTAAGTTACTAATATACAAGTTAAGGAAAACTCTCATTTAAGTCAAAAATTAGTAACGAAAAAAGACTTTAGCTAGAAGAAGCATTGTTAAACCTGCAGCACTGGGGCTTTGGCAGTAATTTTAAAAATTAATTTAGTCTTTTGCCAATGAAACATTCTGTGAGAATAATTTCTACTATGGTCCTTAGCAGAATATGAATGACCTGAAGGCAAACAAGCAATCCAACAGACTCTCATGTTGTCCAGGCAGGCTTATACAGGGGACAACCTTCAAACGCTCGCTCCTCCTGCCCCCAACTCCCAAGTACCGAGACAACAGACATGCACCACCACACCCAGCTTTGAGTTTCTTCATCAGGCATTACTCAGCACACTTTTCCCTAGGGATTAGCCAATCAATAAAGGAATCGTGTACACAAGTGTGGTGGTTTGAATGAAAATGCCCCCAGAGAATAATAGGGAATGGCACTTTTAGGAGGCGTACCCTTGATGGAAGAAGTGTGTTACTAGGGAAGGTCTCTGAGATTTCAGATGACCAAGCCAGGCCAAATGTCTCTTCCTCCTGCTGCCTGCCAATCCAGATATAGAAATCCCAGGTACCCCTCCAGTACCATGTCTGTCTGTAAGCCAGATTGCCACCATTAACAACCTCTGAACTATAAACCAGCCCCCAATTAAAGGCTTTATAAGAGTTGCCGTGGCCATAGAGTCTTTTCATAGCAACAGAAACCCCTAACTAAGACAGGGTATCACTAAATTGTTTCATGATGCAGACAACCCTATGCCAACCAGTAATACTCTCAATGTAGAGGCACAGATTACGTTTTTCACATAACTTTCTCATTTAAGGACTTTGGTCATTTCTTCAAGAACAGTCACCATCAGAAATCCTGTATTTTAAAAAGTGACTTAGAAAAACAACTCTTGTCTAACAATAACACCAACCAAAACCTATTAGTAGTAGGAGTCTTGCGTTTGCTTCAAAATATTTAAATTTTAAATTATTAATTTCAGAACTGTGGCATCGCCATCAAATATATATATAAAACTGTGCTGCATCTACAGTGAACGCTATAAGTCTACAGTGTCAACTCGGGGCAGTCACATGAAACCCAGATGGCAATCCCTGCCACCATCAAAGAAACCATGCCAAACAAAACCCAGCATATTCTGAGGCAGAACTTAGAAACTACCATGAAATTTTATGTTTCAGAACTCCATTCAGATATTTCACTATGTATTCATCCCTCTTTATTTAATGAGTTTATACTGAATTCTATCTCTCACACATTACCTCTCAGCACATAAAATACAGAGAAAAAGTAGAAAAGAACTTAAGAGATCTTCCAATCAGAGCAATCTTTCCCATTTGAAACAAGTTCTTGATGAGTTTCTTATTTCTTTACATTAATGGAGTCACTGGCTTATTCTTCAAGACAACACACAGAGGGCAAGAACTAATATTAATACAGCATTATATTCCAAGGACAAAGAATGGCATCTATCATAAACTAAATGCTTAATAAATAACTGGGATAGAGGTACATCACCACAGAACTAGATACGTGTTATCCACAATAGACACTAACATGTGTGTTTAGTATCAGCTAATAGAAGAAAACTTAAAACTCAATTCCTAAATTAAGCAACATGCACAATGTAGATATTAAATTAAGAATTTCTTTTTACACGTGTACATATATGCACACAATTTTTTTAAAAGAATTTGCAACTGCTTCAAAAGCTGAGAAAGACAATGTTATTTGGGATAACTGAAAGAAAATTTAGATAGTTTCCAATTCTTTTCAATTTGAACTCACCATGAATCTCTTTGATACGCAGTGTATTCTGATGCATTCCATATTTCAGAATCAACTGTTCCAGATAGTAGAACGTTTTCTTGTGAAGAGTCTAAACATCCATGCATTAGACAATCAGTAAATTATATGCCAAAAAACATTAATAAGTATAGTACACATATATCATCTGCAGATACAGCACATTGATTTTTTTCAAACAAAAACATCCTTTAAAAATTAACTAAAACATAAAATAGTGGTGTATTTCCAAAGCTGAATGTTCCAGAAGCCTAGATTCTGGTCATACATCAATGGAACAGAGAAGGTTTTATCAGCTATTTATAATGGGCAATTGTAAGTTCATGATGCAGAATTCACTCGTTATCTGTTTTCAGTACCTTCTGCCTGACTTGAATCACGGCCTTCCAGAAATCCTTAGCTTCTACTCTATGGCAGTCTCCACACATTTGGGACTGAACAACATAGTCCACCACAAACACTTGCTGAAGGATAGCACCATTCATCACCTGGAAAAGAAAGCAATTGCACTCCTTCACTCTTACAGCTCTGTCTGATAGGGACCGTTTTCTTTATTAAAGAAGAAAAATAAGTAATTTGAAACTTTTTTCTCTGAATGCATTAAGGACACCATAAGCTAAAGTTAAAATTATAAAATTAAGTTATACTACCTATTTTGGGAGAAGAGAGGGAACATACAAGGATTGAACATGGGGCCTGATGCACGCTGGCCAAGCATTCTACCACTAAGCTACTTCCCTGATGTGCGATTCCCCTCCATATGCCGGGAATGCCATTGGTTAATAAAGAAACTGTCTTGGCTTGTAATAGGGCAAAAGAGTAGAGCTAGGTGGGGAAAACTAAACTGAATGCTAAAAGAAGACGAAATCAGGGAAAAGCCATGTAGCCCCACTGGAGACAGATGCCAGGAACTGATAAGCCACAGTCTTGTGGGGATATAGATTAATGAAGATGGGTTAATTTAAGATATGAGTTAGCCAAAAATATGCATAAGCCAATAGGCCAAGCGGTGTTGTAAATATTTTATAAATAGAAATTTTAAAAAATATAAATATTTTATAAATAATAATGTTTGATTATTTCGGGTCTGGGCAGCCAGGAATAAACATACAGCCTTCCTACAACACTCACCCCAGTGGTAAGTTATACTGTTTTAAGAAAGGTACACATGAATTCCAAGTACTAGATTACCATTTTAAGTTTACCTCTAGAAAAAGTGGTTGTGAACATATTTTTTTAAAAACTTGGGGGTAGGGATATGGCTTGATTGGGAGAGTGCTTGTCTGTCACATTTGAAGCCTTGGGTTTGATTCCCACTGCCATATAAACCAGGCATGCTGGCACACACCTAAAATTTCAACATTTGGGAAGAAGCAGGATTTGTGGCTATATACTGAGTTTGCAAACTCGACCTAATTTTTTTTAAAAAAAGTTATATATATGTGGACATGCTGTTTATATATATGCATGTGTGCCTATGTGTGTGACACACAAAGAATTCACTTTTAGAAGAACAGTAAGAAGGAAATTCTCCACAAACAATGAAAAGTTGCCTGGGAAGCTTTCTAAATACAGTCTAGGAGTATACAAAGCTTAATGGTAGCGAGCTCACCTGGCACACTTGAGACCTTAGGCTTGATCTTTAGTATTTCAGGAAAATAATAATAAACAAACAAATCCAGAGATTCTGATTCTGCTACTGTGATATACGATAATAAGTCAAACTTGAGAATCAGTCTTAGCTAATGTTTTAACTTCAATCTTTTTAAAATTATTTTTGCTTTCTAAAAAGCTTTAACTTTTTAACTGTGTATAGATGTGCACATGAGTGCAGGTAGCCATGGAGGCCAGAAATAAGGTCTGGATCCCTTGGAACTGTAATTACAGGTGGCTGAAAGGTGCCCAATGTTGGTGCTAGGAACTGAACTTTAGTCCTCACAATCCTGGGATTATAGGCACCAACAACATACGGCTGCTAAAAATAACTGAGGGTTGGGCATGGTGGTGCACACTGCCTTTAATGCCAGCACTCAGAGGCAAAGGCAGGAGGATTTCTACTTAGTAAGCGCTAGACCAGCAAGGGCTACCTAGTGAGAGCCTATCTTAAAAACAAAACCTTTAATGAGACTACTGAATCCACTAATTGAGCAATGGTAGCTATTAGTGACCCAATTGTAAGTCTAATGATTAAAAGATAACAAAAGACTAAGATTTAAATTATACTCATCCTTTTAAAGCATTTAGTCCATAAAATAATTTAACATTAGTCCCTCATTCTCACGACTTCTATTTTAACTATATTAAAGGAAAAATCAATAGCTTACCTCTTTCTGAATTGTCAATTTAACTTTAAGCCTCTTGGAATGGGGTTCAGTCCAAACAAAGCATGCATCGACAAGGCGAACCTTCAATAAAACA
Source organism: Bramus lutescens (assembly GCA_001685075.1). NCBI lineage: Eukaryota > Metazoa > Chordata > Mammalia > Rodentia > Cricetidae > Bramus > Bramus lutescens. The sequence goes on along the minus strand of LOEQ01001023.1, from coordinate 314,093 downwards.
TTGAAGAAAAGAAAGGAAACTTAAGTCCCCATCTGAGAGACGGAAAGATGAATGAATACCTCATTCATAAACAACTCAGAACTTTGAAGGAACATGGGGTTAACATCATTACAACACTCACTACAAACAAATAAAAGGTCTATCACTAAAGCCATAGCAACAAAAGCAGCACGTGAAAGGGCAACCCAATGGCTGCAGTGAGCCAAGAAAGAACTATAAAAAAAAAGCTACTGCTCTTAAAATATACAAATATAAAATTTTTTTAAATAACTGATGACTTCATTATGTAAAAGAAACACAATTATTCCGTAAATAAAAGCGTCTATTCAAGTTAATATCTTTCTGTGATGGACTACAGACTTCCCTCCTCCCCGTTTTAAGAATGGACATTTGCTAGAGAGATAGTGGTTGAGAGCACTGGCAGCTCTTCCAGAGGACCCAGGTTCAATTCCCAGCACCCATATGGCAGCTCACGCTTGTCTATAACCCCAGTTCTGGGGCTTCTGACACCCTCACACGGACATACATGTAGGCAAAACACCAAGGTACATAAACTAAGTAAGTTAAGAAAGAAAGAATGGACATTCATTTGAGAAGTATTCATGTACTGACTATATAACTATAACACTCACTGACAGATAAGGAACTAAAAACAGTTTGCTAATCTTGATGAACTGAAGATAAAACAGGCTAGAATGAGAACTTTGAACAAAAAGACTGAGAGAACAAGATGGAGCCTTTGTAATAATCTGAGTAGAAACCTGAACTAAGAGGAACCAGAAATAAGAGAAGCAAGAGCAGCTACTTAGGAGATAATTCTATAGATTTAATATCTATAGATTGGAAAGAAGAGAACATACACTAGTACAAAGTCCAAGTATCCAGCTTAGGCAGCTAGATAATACAATTTTTTTGACACAAATATGCTACAGGTTTAATAGAGAAAGATCGCTTCATGGCATCTATGACACACATAAGTGGACAGTATGATACTGGTCTGGAGGTACAGGGAGAAATCTGTTAAATAACAGACTGAAAAGTATGAGCAAGCAGATTAAAATTGTATCAAATATTGCCTGGTGAGAACAAGACTAGCCACAGCAGATGCAGTACTAAAGCGGAAAACCCACCCAATATGACTGAGGAGGCTACAGCAAATCCCAGTAGTCAAGAAACTAAGTCAGATAGAAGATGAGCAGCTTCCTAACCAACGCCCCCCCCAATCTTATAGTCCTCCCCACCACCGCTGCCACCACCCCCCATTTCTCTCTGTGGAAGTTAAAAGGAGGAACTGTACACAGCATTAAATAAGTCTGTGTGCTGTCTAAAGGCTCTAACCTCCATCTGCTGGAATGGGGAGACCCTGACATCCACTTCAGCATTCAGAAGGCTCACCACACTTCTCCTTAGACAGGCAATTGCCAATGGTATTGAGTCCTTTGTCCTTTACCCTAATTGTCTCAGTTACCTTTCCATTTCCTTCAATTTTCATATGGCTCTTCAGTCTCTTCTGCCCCCATCTAACCAACCCTAAAATCATTTTACTCTGCTCTCTATTCACAACAAAACCTAAAAAAAAAAAAAATTCAATGGAGCATCTCTTTCCTTTCCCTTCTAGTTGTCATAACTACATTGCTTCCCTCCAGACAATTAAAAAAAAAAAAACCTAGACAAATCAAGAGCTTGAAAAATTCCAGACCTTGAAAGTATTACTGCTAGGGCTGGAGTGATGGCTCAGTGGTTAAGACCACTTGCTGATCTTCCAGAAGACCTGAGTTCAATTCCCAACCCCTACAAATCAGCTCACAAGCATCTGGAACTCCAGTTCCAGGGGATCCAACAACGTCTTCTGGCTTCCAAAAGCACTGCACACACATAATGCACAGACATACATGCAGGCAAAACACCCATACACATAAAATAAAAATAAGTCCCCAAATTTTTCTAATAAATAAAACTATTACTGCTGAATAAAGGGCAATATAAAAAGTAAGTGTGTGTGATCAAAACATTTGTAATGGGACTAGCAAAATGGCTCAGTGGTAGAGTACCTGGCAAATATGGGCAAGGTCCTTGGTTTAATCTCCAGCACCAAAAAGCAGATGAAAGGAAAAGAAAAATAGGAGCAAAACAAACAAAAGTCACCAAAACAAAGCAAATTCCATACGGAAGGATTTTCTGTAAATGAATGTTTTAACCATCCCACCTACCTTACTTAGAGGTGCTTTAATTTTTTTCAAGCACAAAGCAAGAAGCTCCCTGGATTCTAAAGCACACTGTATCCAAGAAGCTGGTGGCTGAAAATATCTGAAAGGAGATAACACACTAAGTCTACCAATCATTTCCATAGGCCATGCATAACTTATACTGATTATTAACCAGAAGCAATACTCAAAGCTACTCTGAAACCTTAACCCAAAAGATTAAAAACCTCATGAGACCACTGTCTTTAGCTCAAACTGAAATTCTGAGAAAGCCAATATGAGATATCTACTATGTTTTATCACCTCAATTAGTAAAATCCCAGTTAAGAGGCACTGAAGATAGCTCAGAGATCAAAGTGTGTGCTGCCAGGCCTGACAATGTGAGTTCACACAGTGGAAGAAGAGAACCAAGTCCAAGTTGTCCTCTGACCTCCACATGCACAGCATGGCAAAATGTATATACATACAAAACAAATCCATAAATGTTAAAAAAAAAATACAAAATTCCAGTGAGGAGGGCTGGAGAGATGGCTCAGTAGCTAAGATGACTCAAGTTGGGTTTCCAGCACTCACTACTGGCAGCTCACAAATGCCTAGAAGTCTAGCTCTAAGGGGATTCAATGCCCCTGGCATTCAGGGCATTATACTCATATGCACATGCCCACACATACACCAATAAAATAAAAATAAAAATTTTACAAGTTCCAATAAGGATGGCAAAATGTCCAAACTTTCCTAGAAGCTATACTGACAAACACATAAAAATCACCACAAAACTACACTAAAATTGTTTATTTTTTACTTCTAAAATGTTTAAGAAATGTTAATTTTTCACAGACAAAAAAAATGGAAACAGTACAGCATAGCACTGTGTATCAACAACAGTTCGACACCAAATTCACTTCAATTTTTAAGCTGAAAAACAAATTTTCATAATAAGCCTTAGTTAGCCAAGCTTGGCTAACACATTTTAAGGTTCAATAAAAACCATGTTTATAATACTTTCAAATATTACCTATCATCTACTAAAATCCCTTCATTCTCACGAGAAAGTTCAGACCCAGAGAGACTATATCTAAGCCATACAGAAAACTAGTTGGTAAGAAATCTGAGATAAACTAGGTGTCCCAATTCTTTGTCTAATACTAAACATTTATAACAGATCAACAGCCTCATATCAGGCTTAAACACTGTAAGCTGCCTGAAATAATACACTAAGTACTAGGACTTATATATGTGCACACAGAGATTTTATTCTGGGGAGACACATTTTGAATTCTTGGGAAGGTCCAGACAATATATAAACAAAGCCAAGTGCTATTTGGGAAAACATAGGCATATAATTTTCATATTCACCAGCAAGTTTTGTGTCTCTCAATGATCACCAGATATAAGTAGCTTATGCCAACAACTAAGAGAATGAAACTAAAGACTAATGAAATATCAACTCTCAGAAGTCATCTTCTACTGTCAAATTCAAAATACTATTTATACAAATACTTTTATCATCTTTACCAGACGAGTAGGGCTGTAGAACGCACAATATAAAATTGCAAATTATTAAATCCTTAGTACCATCAACCTAAGTAAAAGTTAAATCCCAATTACACATGCTTCCTTCTGTGTACTTTGGTGTATTCTCAGCACACCACAGGGGCTCTCTCTCTGCATGAATAACAACTTAAGAAAGCTAAACAACAAATGTACTGTACCTTTGGCACTGTTTGCAGAAAGAAATGGAGACCTGCTTTGGAACACCTTGGCTGATGTCAACTTTACTTCGTAAACAGGCCACACAAACATTGGCAGGATTTGGACTAATTGGAACACCACACTCACAGCACAAGCTTGAGAACATAAAGCAAAAAAATTTCCAATTAGATCTTATAAATTCACCAGTTAAATAAAATTATATATATACACATATATGTGTATGTATGTACGTATGTATGCATGTATGCATGCATGTATGTATGTATAAAACCCTACCAAACCAGAGACCCAAAATCGATTTCTAGCACCCAAGTGGTAGTTCACAACCATCTGTAACTCCAGCTCCAGGAGATTCAACCCTTCTTCTGATCTCTGTAGGCTCCTGCACGCACGTGGTACACACATATACAGACACTCATGCACACACACATTAACGCAACTTAAAATACAAACAAACAAAAAAGACAAGCTGAGCATGGTGGGAACCCCCTTTAATCTTAACAATCAAGAAGCAGGGAACACTGATCTGTGAGAACCAGGCCAGTCAGAACTCTATATTGAGGTGCTGCTTCAAATGGAGGCAGGGCATGGAGGGCTGGCACCCTAAGGCAGAAATAAAGCAACCTTAAAGACAGAGTGAAGAAGAAGAGCCCTGGACCAAGGAGAGCTACCATTCTGAGAATGCCGAAAGCATGGCACTGTGCGATAGAACTTCATGCAGTGACAGAAATGCTGTTCTTCATTATTCCTTCTTTAAAACCGGAAAAAAATAAAAAAGATTAACAATGCAAATAGCATAACATCGGTGGCAAACACTGAAGCACATTCCATGTGAACAATATAAGACAGCCCAGTGTGGTGGCGCACACCTTAATCCCAGCACCTAGGAGGCAGAAACAGGCAGATCTCTGAGTTCCAGGACAGACTGGACTTAACATGGTGACAGTCTCAACAGCAAACAAAGAAACAACAAGACAAACAGCACGGAAGAGCAGTTTCTCTTTAATCTTGTAAACACTGAGCAGTTCAGGAAACATCTGACTACACAGATGTTTTTATCCTGAGCATGATCTCCACATTAGGAACAGTTCAGTCACTGGGACTCACGGTAAAGGAAAATGTACATATAACATGAAAACAGAAAGGAGATCTATTACAGGAAGGGAGGGATCAGTGGGGGGGTGGTGAAGCACAGTGGTAAGGGAAATATGAGCCCTGAGCAATGTTAAATGTATGTATACTCATATACACATACTATACATCAAAATGTCATAATGAAACCATTACTTTTTATGTTAAAAATTAATTTTAAAAAGAAAATTACACTAAACTACAGGACAGGAAGAGCACCTACGTCTACTGCAGCTCTAGACAGGAGTATTAACTCTAGTGTACTGGACGCAGAAAAATTTTGTGAACTGGGCTCGATGTAATTTCAGCACTTGGGAGGCTAAGGTGGGAGGGACAGGTCCTCAAAGTCAGTCCTGGCTACAGCGTGAATTTCCTGCCAACCGGGGCTACACAGTAGGGCTCTATCTGAAGCAATTAAAAATTAAAAATAAATAAATAAAGGTGGTTAACCACTGACATTGTTGCCCAAAAGAAAAATATAATTAACTTCCAGGGGTAAAATATATTTAAAAAATATAATAAACTTCCATACGTGAGCACTTAATGTGTGGCTCTTATGTCGGAGGAACCGAGTTATAAATGAAAATATCCACATGGGGAGAATGACTACGCAGTGCACTGTCTCTCCAGCAGGACGTCTAGGAAAACCCTTCCTGAAGCATGCATTCTCTAGAACGGACTTAAAATGAACCGAATAACTTAGATTTCTTAAGGGATTAGAACTTCATTTTTTTTTTCCAACTGAGAAAAGGGCTCCTGCCACTGAAAGTTTCCCCAGGAAGTTTTCCAGGGCTCGCAACTCACATGTGTCCCGGGCTGCGGTCAGCGGGTTCTGTCATATACTCCATCGCTCCGGATCTATCAAAGGAAGAGGAAGACCGGTGAGCTTTGCACCCCGGGGCGTCTCCCGGGCAGGGCAGCTCCG
>LOEQ01001023.1:294160-307930 GCA_001685075.1 Bramus lutescens | reverse complement strand
AGGCGGGGCGAGCTGGCAGGAAATGGTGCAGGTTGGATTGTGTAGTCCCTGCGGCTTTCACCCCGTTGCATACCCTTAAAATGCTCGATCTAGGGCCTGGAGGGCTGGTTCACAGTTTAAAAGCAGCTGTTCTTCCAGAGGCCTGGGTTCAGTTTCCAGCACCCACGGCTCAGCCATCTTATGGTTCCAGTTCTGTAGGATCCGAGGCCCTCTTCTTAACTCGGAGGGAAGGCACCAGTCATAAACACTCATATACATAAAATAGATAAACCTTTCTAAAATATGCCCAGTATAAATGACCATGGACAGTCTAAGAATATCAAATCACTGTTTACGAAGCAATTGATACACAAAAGAAAATCTGAAAACTTTCTCCTATATTACAAACATTTGACTTTTCAAAAGGAGAAGCCAAAAATATTTTTCATTAAAGAAAATTATTCTTAAAGAAATAATCTAGACATATTTTCCTGAGAAGTGAATTCACAAAATAGATGAAAGTAGATAGATCAGCAGCTGTATCAATGCGGTTTCAGAAACTGGTGTCCAAAGGAAGATCCTACCTAACATTTTAAAGAATTCTTTTATGTTTATTTCCTTTTGAGTTTTGCCTGCTTCTGTGTCTGTACTAAATGCATGCCTGATGCCAGAGGAGATCAGAAGGCAATAGCTGGTTGTGAGCCACCTTGTGGGTCCAGGGAACTGAAGTCATGTCTTCTGTGAGCTTAAGTGCTCTCAACCTCAGAGTCATCTCTCAAGCCCCAATAAAGACATTTTCATCTATGCACAGTGTGCTGGATAGTTTTATGTCAATTTGACACGGGATAGAGTCATCTGGGGGGAGGGAACCACAATTAAGAAAAGGCATTTTCTTAATTAGTGATTGATGAAGAACCCATATGGGTGGTGCCACTTCTGGGCTGTTGGTTCAGGGTTCTATAAGAAAACACGCGGAGCAAGCCAGTAAGCAGCCCTCCACCATGGCCTCTGTATCAGCTGCTGCCTCCAAGTTCCTGTCCCCACTTGAGTTCCTGCCCTGACTTCCTTCAGTGATGAACTGTGTTGTGGTCATGTAAGCAGAATAAACTCTTTCCTCCCCAACTGCTTTTGGTCATGGTGTTTCATCATGATAGTAATTCTAACAAAGATTCCAAGTTCCCTCCTTCTGAAGATGTTACTAAAGGAAATAAACTAAGGAAAGGGAAAACAGAAACAGTTTCCAGGAATTATCAGTAGAGTTCAGCCAAAGCAGATCACCAGTCAATTTATAGCAGTCCATAGACTCTGAAACACAGAAACAAAAATTGACAACATCTGTAATGCTTTGGAATGGCTTCAGAAGGAGATATATAAGCAGCTGGCAAGGTTTCATACTGATGAGGGGAATCTATAATGAATCTACACATATAAATTCAACAACTTGGAGGCAATAGACCATTTCCTTAAACCTACAACCAGCAATACTCTCTTAATGTAAAAGTACGTGAGTCACTCATTCACTACAAAGAAACTGGAATGTGAAACTTGAAAAATCTTCCCATTCCCACCTCCAAACCACCAGGTCCAAGTCATTTCACTGGAGAACAATACCACATGTTTGAAATACAGCAGGCACAGATTCTGTGCACTCTCTGCCAGGAGAGAGCAGAGAAAGGCAAATGGCGTTATTGTTTATCCCAAGATAAGTTCCTAGAACTAGTAAGTGACCTCAACAAGATATTGAGATACAAGAGAAACATACAAAAATTGCTGAGATGTATTTGTATTTGTATGTATGTGCATCTGTGTAAGTGCGTATTCCATGTGTATGCAGGTGCCTGTAGAGGTTAGAAGAGGGTGTCAGATCCCCTGGAGCTAGAGTTACAGGTGGCTTTAAGCTGCCCAACATGGGAGCTGAGAACCAAACTCTGGTCCTCTGAAAGAATAGCTAATGATCTTAACAGCTGAGCCATTTCTTCTGCTCCATAAGTTATGTATGTTTTATATACTCATAATAAATATTGAAATTTGCTGCAATATAAATTATAGTTGCTTTTTAAAAGATATGCTTAATTTCTACTAAAACAGACAAGAGTGTCTATTTTCTCCATTTTCTCTATAGCATTGGAAGTTTTAGCTAGAATGGTAAAACAGGAGACATAATATAAGGAATACAAAGAAGAAAGAAAGAAATCCAAACAGTCTTATTTACAATGATAAGCGCCTATACATAACAGACCTAAGGACTCTTACAACTGGAGGCTGGGGAGATGACTGAGTCAGCAAGGGGCTTGCCATGCAGGCGTGAGGACCTGAGTTTGGATCCCCAGAAACCACATAAAAGTTGGGTGTGGGCTGGAGAGATTGTTCAACATGCTCTTATGCAGAGGACCAGAGTTCAGTTCCCAGTATTCACATTGACAACTGACAATTGCTTGTAACTCCAGCTCTAAGGAGATCTGATGCCAGTAGCTTCTGTGGGATCCTGCACTGATGTGCATATACCCACACTCTGACCACCCCCCATTAATAAAAAATAAACATGTTTTTAAAGGCTGGGCATAGTGGGGTGTATCTGTAATCCCATAGTTGGGCAAGAAGAGACACGCTAGTCTCTTCTTATAAGTAGTATAGGGTCCTACTAGCCAGCCAATATAAGCAAATCAGTGAGCTCCAGGTTCAGTGAGAGAGCCCATCTCAACAATAAGTTTGGTGGTGATAGAGAAAGACACCTCAAAACAACCTCTGACCTCCACAAGTATGTGTGCACCTGCACACACATGCATACACATGAGCAGGTATACACACCAGCAAAGGGAAGGGGAATCACTTAGAACTGTCATGCACTTTCACCAAAGTGATGGTACAAAATGAACACATCCAACACAAAATTCAATGACCTTTCTATATACCAATAACAAGCATGCTGGAGAAGAAACCAAGAAAATTTACCTAAAGACATGAAAGTCCTCTACAATGAAAACTTTAAAATATTCAAGAAGGAAACTGATGGAGAGACACCTCCGTTTCATAGATTGAAAGAATCAGTATTTGTGGGAGCCCACGTGTGACTTGGTTTCCATCTGGAGTCAATTTTGACTTGAAGAAGTTTGAATTCAAGCTTGCCTGCTCTGTTTCTCCCAGTAACCTCGAGGGCTATGAGTAACATCTGTGTTAGCACACAGAAAGAGCATTTTTGCCCAGTTGAAAGAGCACATTTTTCTATTAAGATTTGGGCTGGTGTAAGCCAGCCAGTCTAATTTCCTCGTTAGAGATTAGAAGCTGCTTAGCTGAATGAGATAGTGCACCTGCTTGAGCTTCCTCCCAAAGACAGTGCAGGGAGGTGGTTAGCTCTTTTCCTGTATTTAGTATATGTGCTGACTGAGAAATAAACTTGGGGTTGTTTGGTATTAACCTCCAGTCTTCCCAGTCTTTCCTATGTTTCTGTCTTTATTTCTCTTAAGCTAACATTTCCTCAGCCTCAGCGCCCCCTCCCAGGGAACCCCCAGCTGATTTCTGCAGGAGCAGGCTCCAACAAATATTGTGAAAACGACTATCTTATAAAAGAAGCATGAGCCTGATGCAAAAACAGACATCAGATCAATGGAACAAAATAAAGACGAAGATTTGCTGAACTGAAGTCATGTCAGGGCAATGCACTCACCAGACATCCCTTGAAAACAGAAATAGTTTAGTTAGTAACATTTTTGTGCTTGTGGCCTCCTTGACCACGATCTCTCACGTACCCCAAGATTTGTAAGTTTATGGGTGCCCAATGTGGAGCTTGAAGAATGTCATACAGCTTTCAGTAAATACATCCCAAACCGAAGTGGAAGTAAGTAGTCAGCTCAGAGGCAGGAGAAACTGTCGGCATTAGCAGCAAAGAAGTGGGAAAGTCCCTGTCAATGGAAGAGCAATATATACAATTGCTCAGTCTTACTTAAGGGAGGCTGGGTACATGTGAAAAAAATTAAACTTTTCTACAACCTGTATAAACAAATTAAGAAGCATTGTTTCTTAAATATTAAACATGGGACCAGGTTTTGAATGCCTTTAAACGGGCTCAAAAAGAGAAGGCATTTCCATATCTTTATGACCTCTTTGTTTGCTTATAACTCAGGCTTTTAGGCCATTACAAATTGTATCAGAAGAAATAGGTACTAGAAATAATCATACAGATACTGAAATGGTTAGAGCAAGAGAAAGGAAATAATAATGGTTCTATGTTTGCTGATGGTGCCTTACCTCAATCTTTACCTTCCTCTCCAACAATGCTAAGAACCTCTTCTGAACAAAAGAAAATCCAGGAAAAGATACCGTGTGCTTTATAACACTTAAAAAGTAGACTGCTGTCAATAGAAATTACTGTTCCTTCTCTCATACTCCTTTTCTTGTTTTTAACTTTCTAAGACTTTTGCTAAAATATAAACTTACCCCAAGATCTGTAAGTTTATTGGATATGGAAACCTTGTAAACTCTATAACAAAAGTTGATGCAGAACTTCTTAGTTCTGCTGAGCCCCTGCTTATTATTGTATCTACTTTTTAAACTAAGTAGGCAACAATAGGATCTTTGAAAAAGTAACAGAAATTGGTAAATAGCTCTAAGTGGTTACACAGGAAAAATTAATAATCAATCTCCAAAAAACATGTTATTTTTGATGCTATTACTAAGGATGAAACTCTTGATCAAACACTAGCTTTATAGATGATGCTAACGAATTTGAAATTGCTTGATATTCTGGTGGAAAGGGTATTTCCAAAGTATTAGAGGCTCCTTATTCATCTATCCCAAAGTCCAAATTGGCAGCTATTATTATGGTCTTGTCAGATTTTCCCCGGCCTTTTAACAATGTTACCATCTCACAAGGTGCGGTATCTACTGCTCAACATATTTTCACTGTTGTTCTTTATCCTAATGATACAGAATTATTTCTTTCATTCTCACAGTTGCAACAGCTATTAATTCATCACATTAGTCCCCGTTTTATTATGCATCAGAGCACACACCAGGCCCCTATGGCCAATAATCAATTCACAGATCCTTTAATCAATCCATATTAATTATATCCTTGTACCTTTCTACCTAAAACTATTAAATTTCATGCAGATACACATGCTAGCAGTAGAGCCTTAAAAAGCAAATTTTCTTTAATGAAAAGAATGGAAAATTAATAGCTTTGCATTCTGAAACTTGCCCAACTTTTCATAGGCCCCAGTAGCCTTCTGGTAAAAACCCCAAAGACACTATAGCAAATGAAATATGGCAAATTAATGTAATGTGCATTCAAATTTTTGGTAAGCTGCAATGTGTACCTCATTCTATTGATACATTTGCAACATTTCAAGGACCACTGCACTAAGTAATGAATAGGTCTCACCAGTTGTACTGCATTTAAAGGAAGCTTTTAATGCCATGTGTATTCCTCAACAAATTAACACCTTTTAATAATGCTCCAGTTTATATGTCACAAAATTTTAAAGAGTTTTTACAACATTAAAACATTAAACATATTACTGGTATCCCTTATAATCCGTAAGGACAGGCCGTCATTGAAAGGTCTAACTGTAGGATAAAAGTTCTGAACCCACATCCAGGTTTGAAAACCTACCAAAACCCACCATTCCCTTAGGTTAAAACCCACCAATCCATGACCCCCCAAACCCACCAATCTCTGAGCTTAAAACCTCACCAATCCCTGGGTTTACCCAAATCTCAGGACTTGAAATCCCACCAATTCCTGGGTTTGTCTTGTCCTCACCCCATAAACCTGCACCCTGAAAACCTTTGGCCCCGAGAAACCCTGTATAAAGTCTGCCTCCAGCTCCGCTCCTTGATGCTTCTCACCTGAGCAGAGGTAATCACCCTTTTATGCCTCTCCCAATAAATTTCTTGTGTGGGGTTTGTTGTGTGGTATTGACTTTGTGATATTCCTTGCCTCCTGATTACCAGGATACATTTCCCTTCAGAGCTGTAAGACATATATTAGTGAAACCTTCTCCCTCAGAGAAGTAACACCTCCTTTGGGGAGACCGTCCCCATCGGAGCTGCAACACTCACAATAACAAAACCTGTATTCTTTCTGTGTGTTATTTCGGTCCTGGGTGGCCAGGACAAACAAGCAGCTTCCTGCAACAGGTAATATATTGCAACATATTTGGTATAAAGTGGAAGACTCTTTGCAATGGGAAAAGGAAATGTTACGAAGTGGGGTAAAAAGGCATGTTTATGTTTCCACAGATACAGGTGAAGATTGGTTTCCAGAACAGCAACTGAGAGATGAGTGAGTGACCATGGTTTGACCCTGATTTGCCTACTCGATAAATGGCTCATCTGACTTCGGATCAGACGTTCAAAACAAGTGTGAAAGCATTACCTTCCACAGCGAATTGTTCCTTTCCTACCTGGGGGCAGCTGAAAATATTAGCCAACAAAGGAGAAGAGATAGTTCTTCATCTGGGGCAAAATAAAGCACCTGAAACCTTGTTCTTGGCCATGTTAGCCAAGTAAGCGAAGCAAGGTGTTTTTCTTACTGGGCTTATATTCCCAACCATCCCTTAAGCAAGTAGTGCACTGGGGATCCCACTATTCCATTTTATACTAAAGACTCTGGTTGGATTAAAGGACCCCATGCCAGTTCCCAAAGAAGAGGGTTTAAACCTTTCAAATGGGAGTAGGACTTCCTACTTGTATTGGACGTGAATTTCATTGTTTTAAAGTTGTGTCTAGTGGACAGTTATTCATAATAGAACCAAAAATGAAGGGAAGAAGAACCTGTTTATTTCAATAGCTAAGGGGGTTAAAGGAAATATTACTAATGAGCCTTTCATTCCACTTCATTTTTCCACTTGCCACACTCCATTGTCTCAGAGTTAAGTGGAAGGGTACGTTGGGGAAAATGTTGAGGAGCAGAGGTGCAGGTTCTTATTAATTCTTCAAAGGTAGCATCATAAACTAGAGCTCTGTAGGTTCTGCATGCACCAAATGAAAGGCAAAGAATTAAGACAGTTCTGTAATTACAGGGTCACCACCCTTAATAATGAGTCTGAGGGGTTAGCAGTACGTAGGGGTGGGATGGATGTCCTCTCCACCTGAAGCATTTACGTCAGTGATTCTTTCATCAGTAAAAATGCAGGTGTCAGATATTGGGTTCCACAGAGCAGCCGAGAAACAATCAGCGGACCCTGCCTCTCCGTCTTCCCAGACTGAAAAGGCTCTTGAATCTAAGCCCCTCCATATTCGTTCCTGTGTCTTTAATTTTTTTTTACTCTGTTTGTGTGGCAAAATTTCCATTCTAAGATATCTTTTCTCTGCATAAGAATTCCTATGGGAGAATGCATAGAAGGTCAAATAACCTAAATACAAACAAGCTCCAGATCCAAGCAGTCCACATGGGTATCCTGTCGTTTCGAGTCTACCAAAGCCAGTTCTCGCTCAGCCTCAACTGATAATCTTCTTGGACTATTTAAGTTCTTATCACCTTGTAAGGTTTGAAATAAATTACTTAGCACGTGAGTTGTTAATCCAACTGTGGGCTGTAGCAAGCTAATATCTCCTATCAATTTTTGAAAATAATTAAGAGTTTGTAATTGATCTCCCTTGATTTTTTGCCGACTGCGGTTGTATTTTTTTGTAAATCTATCTTATATCCTAGGTATTTAATTGAATCTCCTCTCTGTATTTTTTTCAGGAGCACCTTGGTGTGATCTAATAATGCCAAGTGTTGGGTGCCAGATGCAGCATTTATATTAATTATCCTTTTATCAATAAGAACTCGGAAGTGAGATGTTGGGGTAGAAACCTGACAGATCCACAGAGTGATGGAGAAACGATCAGCTGACCCTGCCGCTCCACCTTCCCAGATCAAAAATGCCTGAAATTTTTTCTAAGCTCCTTCTTATTCCTCCCGGTGTCTCCCTATTCAAATCTGGATCCATCCGAAACTCTGTGGTTTATTCTGGCCAGCTGAATATGAACTCCACTTTCTTATTCAAGATTTCACTTGATTGCCAGACTTAGAGTGACAGTGCTAACAAATACCCCACAACATCCATCTCCTCTTGTCACCAATGGATAATATTTGGGCCTGGAAAAGGACTATATAGAAAAATACTTCTAATAATGAGACAATGTTCTGTTTTCACATAATAAGTATCTCAGAACATTATAGCATGTGTTCATGTTCCTTATTTCTTTATGACTGGAAAATCTACTTGGAATCAATCTGAAGGATATGTATCTTGTTCCAATTGTCCTTCGTGTCTGTTCGTTTGAACTCTCAGAGCATTGATGTACTTTGAGCCCAAATTGGTGTTTTGATGCCTGGACAGATGGATCGAGCATGAAAAAAATCTCCTTGCATGTCTACCTTCTATCATATATCAGACCAAATGAAGAAAAGGATTAAAAAAAATGATTGGACTAATTATTGCCAATGTGTTGGGAAGCATTACCATTACTACCACTGCTGCAACTCCTAGAGTAGCCCATCAAAACATTCAAAATACACCTAATATTTAAAAATGGAATTCTGATTCATAAAAATTATGGAACACTCAAAGATATAGGCTGCATGTTGGAATCACAAATTTAGAATCAGCTGTGGCTATGTTAGGTGATCAAGTTGTTATCTTACAGTTATTATTAAGATGTAATTAGAATGTGACCCAGCTCAACACATTTGAATCGGACCTTGTTCCCTTGGGATAAGGTTGGAAAACAGTTATTAAATCATGCTAATATGACTCAAGAAGCATTGAAATTACCCTCTGATAGTACTCATACATTTGCAGAAAAAGTACATGGACTATCTGGTGACAGATTATTGGAAGGTATGCTGATGGCTTGGGGAAGTTTATTTAATCAAGCTAAGATGGCAAGCTTCTCCTATGCTGTGATGTTTACATTGATTGTTTGGTATTGCTATTTTTAACGGTCTGGGGAAGAAAGCCCCTCAACATCAAGAAAAGACTCAACACTGAGCAGCTGTATTCCACATTATGTTACAAAATATGACAAAACAAAAAGGGGGAAATGAAGGGATTTGTTGAACTGAAGTCAGGCCAGGATAATGCACTTGCCAGGCGTCCCTGGAAAACAAGAGGATGCTCACAGAGTTTTGGCAGTATACTGCCTTTACACTCCAACAAGTACTTCCTTGGCAGGGCCTCAAGTTCTTCACATTTATCTTCTGGAAAAAGGATTCAATTAGTAACATATAAAAAGCTGCTCTTTGTCCAGTAAGAAAAAAGCCCACATAGCAGATTGGTTTCTTATACACTCAGCATTTTGTAACCAGACCTGCAATAATACAATATGGGTAAGAACAAAGGCTCTGCACTCTGAGTTCCGAATAAGCTAAGTCCTTCGCTGTTCCTCATTTTCAGTGTCCATGGTCTCAACCTTGACCTTTCACAAGAAGATCCAGATGTAAGCCTGCACAAATGCAGCCCAAATCTTTTTACAGAGATGCCCAAAATACCCACTCATAAAAAGACAAACTCTTTGACCATGGTGCTAGAGAAAATTGATTATCACATGTAGAAAAATGAAGCGAGATTCCCATTTTGCATCCAGCACAAAAATCAATTCCAAGCGGTTCAAAGACCTTAATGTAAAATGTGAAACAGAGGGAAACATAGCACGTACATGAGGAGATGTAGGCATGGGTAAAGAGTTTAGGAATAAGAGTCCAACTGCTCAGAATATAAGGTGAGCAGTCAATGAATGGGAGGACCCCAAAATTAAAGTTTCCATAGTCAAAGACGACAGCTGATCATGTGAACACGCAGCCTACAGAATAGGAGAAAATCTTTGCCAGCTATGAATCTGACAGAAGATTAATAGCTAGAACACACAAGAAATAAAAACAAGAAAACAGAAACCTAAGAAGTAGTCTAATGAAATGAGCAAATACTTCACAAAGATGAGATACAAATGGCCAATGCAAAAAAAAAAGTTCAATCTCACTAGCAATCAGAGAAAGGTGAATCAGAACTACATTAAGATTTCATCTCACCCTAGTCAGAATGTCAGTCATTAAGAAAACAGACAACAAATGCTGGCTAGGACCTGGACAAAAGGGGTCCTAAGTACATTGCTTGGAAGCATGTGAACCCTTCCAGCTTCTAGGCTATGCAGTGTTCTAAACTAACTAGATCTGTCAAGTGACTGAGCTGTATTACCCCTTGGTATTTGCTTGGAGTCAACACACCACGCCACATAGCATACCGCTGTTTTCTGCAGGTCCAGTCACAATAGTTAAGCTATGGAATCGATCCAAATGTCCAACAGCAGATACGTGCATAATGAAAAGGTCATTTATGGCTACAATGGAGATGCTTTTCAGCCATAAAGAATGAAGCTGTTTGTAACAAAATGGATGCACCTGAAGGCAATCGTATTAAACTCACTGAGCCGGTTATAGAAAGACAAATCTGAGATGTTTTTTCTCATTGAGACATGGTGATCAGCAGAAAGTGGCTAGAGGAAAATAATCATGCCGGTCTCCAGGGTAGCTTTAACAGTCTCATTAAAAAGGCTTAGAATTATTGAGTTTTGCCTAGACTGCTCCATGTCCTTCTGGCTCTTTTGAAATCTGAAATACAGATGTGATGTCCAGAGGAAGGGCAGCCAGGAGACGTGGATAAGGTAAGAAGTAGTGAGGGTGAGCGCCTGCATGTTAAGGCACATGGCCTGAGAACTGGGGTCTCAGCAGAGGCATTATTCCGAGGCCCAGGTCCAGGGCTCCCCACATTTACATCATCTCTCTGTCAAGAGATAAAAGACTTCATTTCCTTAAGCCACTGTGGCCAGCTTTTCTACTCCCCCCCAAATATATTTCTAACAGATTTTGACACTCATGGGAGCCTCTCAGATGAGCTGCTGTGCCTTGCCTATACGACTCCTGTCATAGGGATAAATCATTTTATAGCCGCCCAATATTCTTTGTGTCTTTCAGAAACAAAATTTCAAATACTACTTTTTCCTTTAGGTACTCTTAAGTCAGTATTTTGTGTTTCCCTTTCCTTCTTAAAAATGTCCTTGCTTTTATTTTATTGATGTGTATATGTGTTTTGTCTGTATGTGAGTTATGTGTACTATGTACATACCTATGGCTCTCAGCAGTCAGAGGAAGACATAAGATCCCCTGGAACTGGAGTTACAGATAGCTGTGAGCCATCATGCGGGTGCTGGGAATCAGACCCGCACCATCCGCAAGAATAGCTAATGCTCTTAATCACTGAATCATCTTTTCAGATTATATAACAAAAATTCAAAACACTCGAGGAGAGTAAGAAACACAAATGCAGGAAAATGTTCAATTTCAACTATTTTTTAGTTGAAAAGAATAAATTTATGTTATAATTGCATTTATGGCAGCCACTCTCTGTCCTGCTAGTTTAAAGTCAACTTGACTCAAGCTGGAATTATCTGAAAGGAGGAAATCTTAATTAAGAAAATATCTCCATAAGATCAGCTGTAGGGCATTTTCTTAGTCATCAATGAGGGAGGACCCAGCCCATTGCGGGCAGGGCCATCCTGGGCTGGTAGTCCTGGGTTCTACAAGAAAGCAGACTGAGCAAGCCACGGGGAGCAAGCCAGTCAGCACCTCTCGATTGCCTCTGCATCAGCTCTTGACTCCAGATTCCTCCGCTGCTTGAGTTCTACCTCAAGTTGCCTTGGCCATGGTGCGTCATCAGAGCAATAGAAACCCTAAGACACTGTCCTCACTGAATCAGGCTTTTGTCGTAACTCACATAGCTCAGAATTTTAAGAAACTATCTTCATAAAGAATGGCAACCCAAGACAGCTCATGCCTCTTCAACCTCTGCAACACTGACTCTCTGCTGTACCCCTTGCCAGTTCAGCATGTGCTGGCCAGTGAAGCTTCTCACCTGGAACAGTCAACATTCAGAGCTGAAATAGCTCAGACATCCTCTCCTCCAGCCATCTCAGTGTGTATGAATAGTGACTTGACTCTTGGGTCTTTCTTTGTCTCTCTGTGGACTTACAGCTCTACTGAAACTCTTAGTGGGAAAAGGATACGGAAGAAATTTTGAGTTGCCTAGTACATGTTAGACACCTTCCATACAGTGTTAATTTCATTTTATAACTGTCTTAGAAGAATATATTAAACTCCATTTATAGTGTGAAATCTGATGCTTGAAGAAGTTACTTAGCGAAGAAGGTAGGGTGCCTAGGGAGATAGGTCAGCTCTAGACTTGGGTCTTAAGATACGTGACTGCTTGTTTTGTTGCATTTTGTTTGTTTGATTGTCTCTACCCATTCATCCATAGATGGGCACCTAGACTGATTTTATCAGTTGATTTGTGAACAGTGCTACAATAAACATGGGATCCAAAAGGATGCCAACTTTGATTCCTTCAGTACATACACTGGGTGCTACAGCTGTGAGATCTCTTTTCTGTTTTGGGGGAAACCTCCAAATGACTTGCATAGCATCTTTACTTGTCACACTCACAGAAGCAGGGTTTGGGGCTCCTTTTCCTTCACATCCTTTCTAGCACTTGATTTTGCTTTCTTGATGAAAGCCATTCTGATTAGAAGATTGCATTTTGTTTTTGAATTATATAATTATCTCTATTTTTAAAAGAATAATTGTACAATTTGCCTTTGAAGAAGCATTGGGTCATAATTTTAAGTGCATTCTCCTGACTAATACACCTGCATCTGTGAGCCTGGGGAGCACACCTTTCCCTAATCTGTTCATTTATAACATTCTGACGGTACACTGCTTATTTCTCTAGACTCAGGATAATAAAGCGAATTCCAATAAAATAACAACTCCAAGGGTGTGATAATTAGGAGTAGGTATACAAACTAATGCCTCACTAAGTCTCTTGGATAGCATGAAGCTACACAGAGCTTTAGCAAGGTGAGCTGTAAATGGCTTTACCTATGGACTATAAGATGCACAACACAAGGGCTACACTTTGCACATCTTCATATCTAAAGGGCCCAGTGAAAAACACTTGAAGAATGAATGAAGGAGTGAAGGATTGTATCTCTCTTAAGTGTGGTCATATGACCGATACTTCTTTGAGTGTCTAGGTTGCTGTAAACGTTTGCTAATCTGTAAGAGTATTAAAGAAAATAAGGGAAAAGGTCCCTGTCTCAGGGTTTCTGTTGCTGTGAAGAGACACCATTAACATAGCAACTCTTATAAAGGAAAACACTTAACTGGGGTGTCTTACATTTCAGAGATTTAGTCCATTATCATCATGGTGAGACATGATGATGTGCAGGCTCACATGGTGCTAGAGAAGATCTGGGAAGTTCATCTTGGTCCCTAGGCAATGGAAGTAAACTGTGACACTGGGAATAGCTTAAGCATAGGACACCTCAAAGCCCACCCCCACAGTGACACGTTTCCTCCAACAAAGACACACCTCCTAATAGTGCTACTCCCTTTGAGTTTATGGGGTCAGTTACATTCAAACTACCACTGTTCCTTTGTCTTCCTTCAAGTCTTTATTTTCTCTCTGGGCTGCGCTATTATTCTCAGCATTACTGAGGAAGAATTTTCCTGCAAGATTGTCAGGGGTACTGTACTGTACTGTGAAATTTACAAGACGTTAAACTCGAGGATGCAGTGGACTATATGCCTTTAAGAAAGGCACTTGAGTTGGATGGTGGCGCACGCCTTTAATCCTGACACTCAGGAGGCAGGAGCAGATGGATCTCTGTGAGTTCAAGACCAGCCTGGTCTATAGAGCTAGTTCCAGGACAGCCAGAGCTGTTACATGGAGAAACCCTGCCTCAAAATAA
>LOEQ01001023.1:277299-294098 GCA_001685075.1 Bramus lutescens | reverse complement strand
GAATGAATAAATAAATAAATGAATGAATGAATAAATAAATAAATAAATAAATAAGGAAATAAAAGAAAAGAGAGGAAAAAAGGAAATAAAAAGATAAGAAAGGTGCTTGATGAGATAAGAGAATCAGAAATCAGAAATTCAGGGGCATTCTTGGCTACATCATGAGGTTGACGCCAACCTGGTCTAAAACTAAAGTCAGGGGAAAGACTTTAAACTAGATGTGTTCTATGGAATAGTTTTTCCCACCCTAACCCTGCTTTTCCCCTGAACTATATAGCATTTTGTAAAACATGATGACAAAAATAACATATTTCAAATAACTAGCAAGGGTTAGGGGATCTACCCCTAATGGGTTCCATTTGTAATTTTTCTTCCCCAGCTTTATGAATTTATCACACAGGTCTCAAATTAGTGTACACCACACCAAATCTAGTTCATGAGATTTTTTTTGGACCTAAATAGAGTTTGTTGGGGGATATTCAATCACACTATGAACCCCAAGCTTGCATGTGTTAATTAAATAAAATTAACCTTGGGTCAAGAGGCTGTGTTAGTGGCTAGTTGACAGAAAGTAGTCATAGAGCATCAGAGGACATTCAAGAGAGACACAGGAAGTAGTAAGGCGGGGTTTACAGTGGTGCAAGAAGCACCATTTACTCAATAACTTTTTCATGGATGCCAGCAAGGAGAGCTAGATAGTTGCTACTCAGCCCCTAGAAGCCCTCTCCATACTTTCAGGCTTGCACCCCAAACTTTGAATTTCAAGTCTTATTCATAAATAGAATGATAGAGATTTAGTTAAAGCTACCTTTAGCAGCAACAATAGAGCCAGTGCCTGTGGGAACAGAATTCACACCAGGCTGCAGCCTGAACAGCCAGGTCACTGCTAGAGAAGCAGGCTTGATGACTGTGGAGCCCGGCTCGCTGGTTTAGAAAGCAGGAGATGAATGTCCAGCCACCGTGCCAATGAAAAAAATAACAAGGCTCCTTAAACCTTCAATTAGTTATTCCATCACTTAATGCTCTTATTTACAAGCAATAGAAATGGACCCTGATTTATTTAGTAGGAAAAATAAACAAAACAAAAACAAATTGTGAATATCATTTTAGTAGATCCCAGAATCCAAAGAAGGAATGGGGGTGGTAGACCAGACTTAGGGTCCTGCAACCAGGAACTCTAGCCAAACTCACCCAGCTAGCTGACTCACCACACCCGGCTCACACAGTTACTACGTATGGTGGGTTGAATGGGTATGGTCCCATGGACTCATGTGTTTGACCGCTTGGCCCATGGAGAGTGGCACTATTAGGAGGTGTGACCTTGTTGGAGTAAGTGTAGCCTCATAGGAGAAAGTATGTTGTGGCCCCCTGTGGGACACATGTGTCTTCTGCTGCTGGCAGATCAAGATGTAGAACTCTCAGTTCCTTCTCCAGCACCACATGCCTGAATGCTGCCATGGCGCACCAGGCAGTAATGGTCTAAACCTCCGAAACTGTAAGCGAGCCCCAGTTGGAGTGTCCCTGATGTCCCTTCACAACAACAGAAACCCTAGCTGAGAAACTACGTGGTGATGGGGCTTCTTATGGAAAACAGCCAGTGCTGCAACCCTGCTCATTTCCCATACCGCCCAACGACGGAACTATCCCAAGGTTCTTTGCAGCCCCTGCTTCTTTGAATCATTTTTTTCTTCTAGTTCAGGGGAGACAAATCTATTCTGCTGAGGGGAGACTGAGCAGAGGAAGGATGTTAGCCAGAAGAGGGAGGGCTGAGTCACCAGTTCCTACTCGCCTGCCTTTTCTTCCTGTCCTTTCCTTGTTGGTTTTTAAATAACTCCTACTACTCTGGTAATTCTTCCCCTTTCAAGTTTAGAGTCCCTAAGCAAACATAGTAATTGGCACATTCACAGCCAAAATTAACACAGTCGAAAGCACTAAGTTAAGAAGTCTAATAGCTGGCTGTTCTTGGTAAATATTTATTAGTCTGCTTTTTAGGTCCTGGTAATGTGTCTAATAAATATTTATGAATGTAAAATAGAGAACCCTAAATGACCATGACTACACTCATTAAATATTTCTTTAAAATTCAAAATTAGCTCCTGAATAGAGCCTGCGAGTGCCTTGAGAAAGCCAATTAAAACCTTAATCCCTCGTGTGGAATGATTTTCCTCCCCTGCTTTATGATGAGGCCTCCGGTCCATGGGCTACATTGCCAACTGTGACCCTCTCCCGTAACCTATAATCCATGCAGCAGTGAGCAATCAAACAGCTCAGGGAAAATTGACTTCGTTCAACCAATTCTCAGATAAACTCATTAATTTTCTCTGAAAGCTTCTAAGAGGATAAGAGGCAGGCTAGAATTTGAGGTGTATTTGTCCATGGCTTGGCATGTAGTCATAGCTTTGATTTCACATACAAAGAAATGCTTTTAGCTTCAAGAATTGTTTTTCTCTATTCATGGCAGAACAGGCTTGACTTATTCTGGAACCTTAGCAATTCATTTATCACCAAGATTCAGTGTTCTGCTTCTTTTAAAATATGACCCATTCCTTTGGATGGGAGGATTGCAGATCATAAATAATTTTTGCCCATACTATATTCCAAAAGATTAAATCTTCCAAATTTATACTCCGTTGATGTTTATTGAACATTAACATGCTTTAGACACTGAGAACACAAATCTGTTCTCTCTGTGAAGTCCCATCCACTCTGAGCTTTGCCTTCCTCATTAATAAAATGGGATTGAATAGTGACAGCACAGATAACATTGGTAACATTGGTAATGGCAGGTAAGAAAATAAATGTAGCTGTAATGACTAAGATAATGTAACAGTGCTTAAAACAGGTCACTGTTCAATCAGTAACAACTCCACTTAAATGTGGCAGCCTTCATCTTTTGGAATACAGCATGGAGAATGCTTGTTACTATATAATGGGTAAACAATGACTAGGGAAGACGTTTTCATCCTCTCTACATAAACTCCTTTCCAGCTGAAGGATACAGGGATTCAGGTTAATTGGTGCGCTGTCATCTTGAGTTACCGCTGCCGCATAACAGTCTCTGGGGAAACCTTGTTCTGTTTCCCCCTATAGAGTGACCCCATTGCACTAGACAGATGAAAAGCCCTTCCAGTGGTACAGAGCTGTATGAATAGACTTTCATCATCAGCTTTGGTAATTTTACCTTCATCCTTGATGTTAGCTTGAGATCAACCAAGAGGTTTAAGTGAAACCATTATATAATAGCTTCCACCTTCTGACTCTAATTGTGGTAATCCAGCTGTTTTACAACTGTCAAGACCCCTCTCCCCCAGTAAATTGCACTGTGGAATACTGGATTCTGCTTTTCCTTCCCTTTCCTTTTTTTCTCTCCTTCCCTTTCCTTTTTTTCTCTTTTCTTTTCTTTCTTTCTTTTTTTTGTTTTTTTTGGTCTTTAATTATAGTCTCATATGGGGACTGGATTATCCCCAAACTATAGAGAATTAAATTTACAGCTGTCCCAAGGGTGACCTTCAGAGCTAATGGATCCTTGCTCTAGTTCCACGACATGAAATTAAAGATGATGTCTGCTCCAAGCTTTGTTAGCTTCGAGTGGTTAAGAGTAAGAAACAAAGGACTGCCTCCATTGGTAAAGACACTTGTCACTTGCCTGGTACCTTGCGTTCAGTCCCCAGGGCCCCCATGACAGAAGGAGAAAGCTGATTCCTACAGGTTTCCTCTGATCTCCTCCACACCCACACCACGGAGCACACATGCCATACATATACATATATACAAGCATACATACATTATACATACATAAAAACTTCAAAAGAGTGATTACCCAATGGCTGAGAAGCTGGCTCCATCTGTAAAGTAATTGATGTTCAATCATGAAGACCTGAGATCCATCCCCAGTGCCCATGTAAAAGCTAGATAGATACACATACTCCTGTTGTTCTCTTCAGGAGGATCATCGAAGCTTCCTAACCAATCAGTCTAGCCTAATTTGTGAGCTGATTGAGTGAGTGACTCTGTCTCAGAAAATGAAGTGGAGTGACTAACAAAGACAACTGAGGTTGACTGCTAGTCTCCATACATGCATAGGCACACACACACACACACACACACACACGTACATCCACAAGACATGCACATACAGGAAAACAAGGAGTCATGTACCAGCTGGCATGGGTGTTAGGAATCAAACTTAGTCCTTTAGAAGAGTAATATTATATCTTAACTGCTGAGCCATCTCTTCAGCCCCATTTCCACACATTCTTTTAGTTCTGTGAAGCAGCTCACAGGGAAGGAAAGTATAGGACAAAACAGGCATTAAAATTTATGAAATGTGGAATGTGCTGGAGGAATAAAGCTTCAGGGAAGGGGGGCTCACAATGTACCCATATCATCTAATGTCCTTTGGATGAAGTAGTTTAATATGCTGTTTGTGGAGGGAGAATACCTTTTAAACTACTGCCATGCTAATTTGAAGGCGTGGGAATAGATGCATGGGAATTAATAATCCCCGGGAAACATTTTTATCTGCGGCACATAATGTCCAATTAACGTTTACTCAGCTGAACGCTGCCCTTTCTGTCCAGTGGACACATGCACGCCTGACGGATCCCCCACTTGCTCCTCCATTTATCCAGATCTTTCTACTGAGACACTCTCCTTTCCTCTCCGTTTGATTAGCTTGCAACTGATTGCATCTTTCTCTAGGGCTCCAGGTCAAAAGATCAAAGCGGACAAGGTTGTTTTGTCTTTGGAAACTTTAAAATTTTTTATCCTACTTTCATTTAACGTACATGAGTGCATTACCTGTATGTAAGCGCACCGCATGTGTGCTCAGGACTCTTGGAGGTCAATAGAGAGTTCCAGATACCCTGAATTCGAATCACAGGTGATGGTAAGACACCGTGTGGATGCTGGAAACTAAAGAGGTCCTCCATAAGAGCAGCAGATGCTCCTCACCTCTGCCCTTGTCCCTTCTCTCTATCCCCTCTCCATTTAAAACTTTAAAAAGAGCCCCTTCTTTCTTCCTAAGGCATATGGGGACAATATAGGATTCGATTTGGACCTAACCCTATTGACATAATTTAGTTTCATGAACGATTTCGCTTCTTCAGACAGGTACAGGTATTTGGTAAGGCTATCCTTTCAACTCTGCTGGTTTATGTAGCCCCAAAGCACTGCTGCTTTGTAGTAGAAAGGACTGACTCACAAAAGGAATAAAAGTCCTTACCAAGATCCTGTGGTTGAGGTAATGGGCCTGTACTACTCAACCTACTGGCTTCTTGCCCCAGCCCCTTCAGAAACAATTAAAGAAACGAATGTGTTTTTAGTTTAGCATCATCATTTGGGTCAATTTGCTTTTAAAAACCTAAGGAATGAGTGTAGTAAAGTAAATTATTAAAATTCAACACCCACCAAAGAGTGCACAGATCTTGTGAACTTTGATGAATTTTCTCTAGGTGGAACACCACAAGCCCCAATCAAGCAATAAAGACGTAAGCATATGGCCAAGATACTAGATTCCCCATTGTCCCGACCTCAGAAGGTCACTACTTCTGTGACTTTTACATTAAAAATCATTTTTGCTTTCTTTGACTTTTATGTAAGTATAGAAATACAGTTGTAAACTCAAGGATCTGGCTTCTTTTGTTCCACATTTCATTGATGAGATTGATCTATGTGGATTAGGGTAATGAGAGTTTGATCATCCTTACTGAATTTGTCATGGTTTGTTTTATTATTGATGAATTTCACACTTCCTCCCATGTTGGGGCTGTTATGAATAGTGCCATTGTGCACACTACTGTGAGGTCGTTGGTGAATATATGCATGCATTCCTATTATACAGAGTTCTAGGAAAGGAATCATTAGTTCGTGGGATCTTCTTAACTATTAGTTTCTTTTTCTTCCGGTATACTCAGCTGGAATTTTGTCATGGCATCTCTCAAGAATTTTGAAAGTGGGTCGTTGAACACAGCCATTCAAAAAAATAATAATATGAAGCCACATAAACTTAAATACATTACGTGAAAACAGAGGCAATAATGCTAAAGTACACACTGCCTCCTTGCAACATCCACCTGCTATCTGTGTTCATACCTGGATGATAGAAATGCTATGTAACAATGGATCACTGAGCATCTCTTCAGGTGCACCATGTAGATAATGTGTATGCATGGGAATTAGGAAATGCTACTGATCAGTAGCTTGCTGTTTTGTTGGGTTACAAGGACGCCAAGCAATGGAGAAAATAACACACATTAAACTCAAACAGCATGCCGTGTCGGGAGCCAGCTTTATCAATGTCCTGCGGGTCCGAGGCCTTGGAGTTCTCACATGACTGTGCCCATGTGAACAATACATAGTAACACTTAGGACTTCACTCAACTCAGGGTTTCCTCCACTCAGGCATGGGTGCGGGGTGCACGGTGCCACGGAGTGGGTGGGGGTGATCGGACGACAACTTCGGGGAGTTGAATTCAGGTTGTCAGACTTGCTTGCTGCCCTGAATATTAGAGAAGCTCCTAATTCTTAACTGTCCAGTATTTTCTGTTGCGCTCAGGGCTGTTTACCATTTGAGAAACATTTGCTGGCCTCTGGGTTCCTGTTTTCTTCTCAAAACCTGCTGTGTTACATTTCTAAAGACTTTAAGTACTGCTCAAATCCACGAGACCAGGAAATAAATGTGGTACCCAAGCAGCTTGAGCGCAGCTCTTCACTTGCAGCTACAGAAATGTCTTTGCATCATCCTCAATGACGATGCCCAGGGTTTGCTATGGCACACCTAACTCCATGGCGATGCTCTTCCCACACAGTGGTGGCCATTGCTCGGAGCATCTCTCCAAACAAGATAATAGTGCGACTTCTTTGATCTTTCGATCTGCAATCTTCCTGGAGGGAAGAGGCAGGATATAAACCAAGATTTATTTTGTGTTTGTGACTATGGCTATTCAACTGAATCAGAGCCATTTTTTGATAAATGGTTTTGCTCTTGTATTTAAGTGCATATCTGGTCACAACCCAAGGAGCATGGTGAGTCTTGCAGGACTACTTATAACCAATAGAGCATAGGATTTTTAGCATTTTACAGATATTTGCCGCCCTAATTATCTCAATATTTCATCCAAAAGGGATTTTCTTGCCAATGGTTAGAGAATAATAAATCTCAACTCATATTTCCAGGGCTTATTGATTCCCATTGTTTTCCATTATAAACAAGAGCCTGGGTCTTGAGAGTATGTGTCCTCTCCCCATCAACTGCATATAGTCTTTCTTAAGTACATTGAGTCTAGAAGTCATAAAATAAACATTCATATCTTATTTTAAGGATGTATACCCTTAGAGCTCCTGATGGCATTGTGAAGTGTTTTCTTTCCTAACAATTTAAGAAAGAAATTGCTTTTATTTAAGCAATAAAAATAGATCTGGAGGTTGGTTATTGGGATCAGCGGTAAGAGCACTTGCTCCTCTTGCAGAGGACTTGGGTCTGACACCCAGCCCACACGAGGCAGCTCACAACTGTCTGTGACTCCAATCCAAGAATCCAAGGGTATCTGATGGCCTCTTCTGACCTCCATGGGCACCAAACAAGCATGTGGTGGGCATGGTATACATATGTTCATTCAGGCAAAGCACTTAGGCTCATAAAACAACAAATCTAAAAATATTTTAAAAACTTTTAGAGTCCGAAAACACTAGATTCTGATTATCTATGGGATATCAATATTTACTTGTGTAAACTTACTAGGAAGAGTTGATTGAATGGCAAATAGTATTTTTAATTACATCATTTAAAAAATTCAATAGTCTTCTCTTTTTTAATTTATATTTATTTGGAGGGTGTAGTCAGACTTTTCTTTATAGGACTTCCAACCCACAAAAAATGACACAGAGACTTATTCCTAATTAGGAAAACTTGGCCTTTAGCTTAGGTTTGTCTCAACTAGCTCTTATAATTTAAATTAACGTATTTATATTTATCTACATTCTTCCATGTGGTATTACCTCTCTTCCTTCTTGTACCTGTTTCTACTCTGTCTCACTGGCAAATCTGCCTTTCTTCTTCCCAGAGTCCTCTCTGTCCCCAGAAGTCCCACCTAAGCTCTTCCTGCCTAGCTATTGGCCATCCAGCTCTTTATTGCACCAATCACAGTGATATATCTTCATATAGTGTACAAATATCCCTCAACAGGGGAGTACTGTGTGGCTCCCAGAAATCAAACTCAGGTCCAAAATCAATCTTGGCAGCAAGCGCTGTTACTCACTGAGCCGTCTTGCTAGCCCACAAATACTTTTTGAATAGAGAAAACCACAGATTTTGGTAACATGACAACTTATAAGATATTCTTTTTATAGGGTAATGCACCTTGAAGCAATTCAAAGAATAGATAATATGGGGGCCTGGAGTGTTGGCTCAGCAGGTAGGTAAGAGCCCTTGTTACTTCTGCAGATAACTGAGGTTCATACCCAGTACCCATATTGAGGCTCATAACCTCTGTAACTCCAGTACCAGGGGATTCTGACACCCATTTTTGACCTCTTCAGAACCAGGTACACATGTGGAATACCTGTATACATGCAACCAAAACACCCATACACATAAAATAGTAATCAATATATCTAAAATGCTATTTCGAGAATAATCTGTAAGGAACTTAATTTCTAATTCTGTTGTTGGTTCCGTTGCTCACAGCAAGGGCAACAGCTTTACATCCCAGTTGCGCATGTACAGTGCTGTATTAAACAAGGAACAGCAGATTCCGTCTTTAAATTCGATTATAAAGAGAACCTAACCGTCCACAAGGGGGCATCTTTACACTATTTGGTCACAGGGATAAACAGTTTTTTTTTTCTTTAATGTTATTTTACGTTTTAACTACACCTGAATGGAACTCAGAAATATAGGCAGTGACGTAACCCAGGCTCAGAAAATCAAATACCACATATTCTCTCGCACGTGCGCATTCTGGTTCCGTGTGTGTGCGTGTGTGCGTGTGTGTGTGTGCATTCGTGTGTGTATGTGCATGTGTGTGTGCATGTGTGTATTGTATATATGTGTATTGTGTATGTGTATTTGTATATGTGTGTGTATATATCTATGCGTGTGTGTGCATTCGTGTGTGCATGTGTGTGTGCGTGTGCGTGTATGGGTGATTCTGTGTTCATGTGTGTATATGCGTGTGTGCATGTGTATATGTATGTATATGTATGCGTGTGTGTGTGCATGTATGTGTGCATGTGTGTGTATGGGTGATTGTGCGTTCGTGTGTGTATGTGCGTGTGTGCATGTGTGTGTATGTGTGTGTATGGGTGTGTGTGTCTATGTTTGTGTGTCTATGTGTGTGTGTGTGCGTGTGCATGTGCATGTGTGTTTATTGGGAAGGAGCGAGGTCATAAACAAGAAAGGGGCCCAGGAGAGGAAAGGAAAGAGTTTTAAGGTGTATATAGGAGGGTAACAGAGTGCAAATGACAGTAAAGAGTGAGGGAATACTGGAGAGAGAAGGACTTAAACAGGGACAAAGGGCAGGGAGATGGGGGTGGGGTCAAACAAAACAAGAATATAGGAAAATTCCACAAGAAAGCCTATTACTAGATACTCTAATTAGAAACAAACAAACAACGACAAAACCCTAGCAACCACAATGTGAGCAATCCAGACAACACCTTGACCCTGGGAACGCAATCAGAGTGACAAATGAGAAACAGACAGCACACAGGTTGCCTGCCTCTGGCTGAGATTCTGTAGG
Organism: Bramus lutescens; assembly: GCA_001685075.1. Taxonomy (NCBI): domain Eukaryota; kingdom Metazoa; phylum Chordata; class Mammalia; order Rodentia; family Cricetidae; genus Bramus; species Bramus lutescens. The sequence continues at coordinate 284,358 of LOEQ01001023.1, read as the reverse complement.
GCTACAACATTCTGCACGGACTCTCCTGGTCAGGATGAATGATCTGAAAGCAATCTTGAGAAGATATCAGACAAAGACAAAATATGGGCTGTTCTAACTTAGTAAAAAAAAAAAAAGGTTAATTTCTCAAAAATTTATGTCATGGAAGTCAATAAAAGTCAAGGAAAATTTTCATATTCAGACAAAAAGACATGATAACTAAAGATGATATTTACTTGATCATAGTGGGGATCTTCTTCTGGAAAGGGGAGGAGAGAAAAACCATAGAATATGTCATTGGACTAATTAACCAAGTTGGAAAATTGATGGTAGAGGAGAAAAAAGAATAGGGTCAATGGGAAGTCTCCTAATGTTGACCAGCACAGTGTTTGTGTGAAAGACTCACCCCTGTTCTTAATAAAACTAAAATTATTAGGGATAAATATGGTGGGGATAGAAAACAGGTCACAAAATACATGTGTGTTCTCCAGGCATATAAAGAGTCTAGATATAACCCCCCCAACCATATCCTGTCTCATCTGATCTTGAAAGCTAAACAGAGTTGGGTCTGAATTAAAGGTGCATGAGATCATGAGATGGGGGGAAGAGGGGGGAGAAGGAGGAGGAAGGAGGGAAAAAGAGAGAGAGGGAGGGAGGGAGNAGGGAGAGGAAGAAGCAGCAGAAGAAACTGGCAGTAACGGGCTCAGAGAATGATGCCTGAGAGAGTAATTGCTTGCCATGACCTTTTCCTTTCCTGACCACATTTCTTGCCTCTTTTCCTTTCCCCAAGCACTAGAAGATGCTTTCTCTGATGTCCCCCCATCTACTTAAATGCTGTATCTCCTACAGGATTAATTTACAAGGAGACTGGAGTTGACAACACACCACCTGGAACCTAGGTGAACTTGGTCTAAGATCATTACCTAGTCTTCAGTTTCATTTACCTACTTTAAGAACCAGCCCTTCTCCCAATTGCCTTCAAAATTCACCTCTCTCTTTCCTGTATATTTAAGCTTCAGCCGCCTGGGCCATCTTTGAGTTTCACACTGTTCTACTATTGTACAATTGCACAGGAAGAAATCTGTGTGCCCTTTCTTCTGGGAAGCAGTGTGTTGTACTCTTTTTTATAGGCTCAAGTCACTAGAACTTCAGGGACTGGGTTACTTTAAACTGCAAGCTTTGACTTACGGAGATGCAGAAGGAAGTCGTATCTGACCCTCAACTGACTTGCAGAGAGCTAAGTCATTAAAGCCAAATGTCCCATGATACAGCTTCTTTTCAACTTCCTTGAAGGGTGTTTCCTGATTTCTTCAGGGAAGCACAAATTCAGTGGCTGTAGACCTCTAGGGGAGTTTCCAAACAGGATGGGAAACCACACATCTGAATCACTCTACAAGAACCATTAGAACCTGCCAGACTTGCCTACTGAAGCCCTATAAATGTCAGCCTTGCTCCCAACTGTCGGCTGCTCATTTCCAGGCATGTAAATAAAACCTTATCTTTGCTTCTATTAATTATCTGTCAGCTCTACCCCAGGCTGAATCACTTAGGTTAAGCTGAGTGTATTATAGGTAGAGAAATGACTACAATTCTCCTTTTTCCCTCTGGCCCCAAGCATGCAATAAGTAGGTTATTCCATCATCATTGTGTAAGTTGCAGGCTGTACTTATCTGATGAAGATGGCTACATTGTTAGGTGATTAAATATTATGGGACCACTGTTAGAGACACAGTGGTGTATGTACGATGTGGACTGAACCATCATTATGGCGGTGCATAACTAGACTCACAGCCCAACGTAGAAGATGTTTGTGGCATTTTAAGGAAAACAATTGAAGAAGAAAATGGGTCTTACCTAGCCTCTGGTGAGATTCACTTAGATCCCAAGAACCTAGAGCAGGGAGTCAGCTCTTCTGTTTCCAAAGGAGACTCAAAGGGCCTTTCAGAAGGAAAGGGACAGACATTTGGTAGCAGCTGAGAACTTCATCTTAGGTGTGGTGCCAGCCCTGTGACCAACCTGAGATGGCTAAGACAATACCAGGAATTTCAGAAATGTAAAAGATCTGAATGTTCTCTCCCACGGTCAGAAATACACTTGTGCAAGAATAAACCGTGGCCTTTGCCACGAATAAAGAGTGACCCTCGCTTTTTAGCTGGGTCTCGGTTCCAAACTGGACCCTGGGAACTCAGGACAGTAGCAGCTAAAAATAAAAGTCACAACTTGATTAGAGTTCCAGATGTCTCTTGGTGTTTTCCAACTCTGCAACAATCTTCCTCCAGTGGCTGCTTGTGCCGCAACTTTCCTGGCTTTAGGGGTGATGTACATGAAGCGGGGGACTACCCAATAACATTAGCTGACAAACAACCAAAGCCTGAGCTTTCAATAACGTCGCTGCTAAAGTCCAGCTGTGACTCATGGGATGGATTTCCCACAGGACACCACTCTCTGCTCAGGCTCTGTCCTCTGCTATGGCTTCTGACTTCAGACTCCCCACTCTTCCTCCGGCGAACTGCTTACTGTTCAGGGCAGTTTCAATCCCTAGGCTCTGGGGCAGAAGACACAGTGCCATAACCCGGCACTTTCGGAGCTGTTCTAGAGATACGGGCATGATTCCAAATCCCACTCTTTCCCCAAAAAGAAAAAAATGGGCAGAGGCTTCGGAATCGGAGTCCCAGATGTCCCCTCTCTCTTCCCAGCACTGTATGTGGAGAGGAAAGAGAGACACGGCCATGTCACTAATGGGAATTGTGCCATTCTCCCTCTGCACCCCCCCCCTTAGGAAGCTGAACGGGGTGCAGTCAGTGTGGGGATTATCTTGGAATTTTTCTTCTCCTTTCTTAAACCTTATCTTCAGATATCTATTTTTGTTTCTATTTTATCTAAAAATTGGGATATTAGTAAGAAGTGAGAATACTGTTGCACTAGAGGTTGACATGGGATTGAGCACTATGTAGCCAGAGGAATTAAAAATACACTGTCTGTAGCTAGCTGCATTTTAAATGGGCATTGATAAGCACGTTCAAGGTTGAGTTTTAACCCGAAGATGGGGTTCTAATTTTCTTATTATCACCAAATTTATGTACCCAAGGACTGCAGAGATAGAGTTGCAGAAAGCCCATGTGTACTTCATGAAGTAAATATTAACCCCCGCAAGCATAAGCACATATATAAAGCTGTCTCTCTTGTCGTTATGACAAGTACGAAATGAATGCCTGTCACCTACCAGAAAATGCTGCCAAAATACTACAGAATTATCAGATTTTTTTTCCTCTCCGTAAAAATAGATTATAGAATTTTCAAGGCCAGGAGGGGTTGCTTCTGACTCACTCATGGCTCCTGGAACCCTACCACTACACGCTGACCATTCATCTGCCATGGGCTTCTTCTTGATTTTAAGAGAAGCCTTTCATTTTCCTACAAAATGGGATTTTGTTCAGAAATGCAATAAAACCCACAGAATAAGAAATAAGAAACAGAATTATTTCTCTGGTACGCTGTCTACAGCTACTGGCTTACAGGCCCCTGTTGTTTCGTTGTTGCTAGAGCAAATTATCTGAGGTTGGGTGCTTAAAAAAGAAATAAGATTTATTTAGTTCCTATTTCCCAAGGTTTAAGAAAATGACATCATCCTACAGGGGCAGGCCCCCTGGCTGGATCACAGAGCAGCAAAGAAGAAAGGGCCTAGGCTGCATGCACATGGAGCCAGACTCATGGGCTAGACTCGCTTATTCCTGAGGAAATGAGCTCACTCTCTGAGGTCTCCTATTAAGGGTTCAAGGGGACACTGATGCAGATTACCTTTTGTGTAAGCAGTTTATTAGAATTATTGACACCATAGACAGTAGAACGCAGGGCCTCTGAGAGAGTTTAGGGCCATTAGGCAGAGTGAGGTCCCTTTTCAGTTCCAGAGGCAGGGAGAGAAGTCCCTTGCAAGGTGCTTCGTTAGTAGCTCGTTGCTCTCATATTCCTGGGTTGCAGCAAGGGGACATTTCAGTCCTTTGGTTATAGATATGTCTGTCACTCTGGATGTGTTACCTGTAACCCTACTGTTTAGACTGTTGATGCCTTCTTCTGATGAAGTGAGCATCACCAACTCACAGGTAGACTCTTTCATTAGAATAGCTGTCATTTCCCAGTGTCATAGTTAGGATTTCTATTACTGTAACGAGACACACAATGACCATGGTAAGTTTTATAAAGGAAACCATTCCTTTCCCTGTTTCTGCCCCGGCTTTAGAGCCTGTCCTAGAACTAACTCTTATAGACCAGGCTGGCCTGGAACTCACAGAGATCCGCCTGCCTCTGCCTCCCAAGTGCTGGAATTAAAGGTGTGCACCACCTCAGCCCGGCTAAGGAAACCATTTCACTGGAAACCTCAGTTTCAGAGATTTAGTCTGTTATCTTCCCGATGGGAAGCATGGGGGTGCACAGGAAGACCTAGTGCTAGAGAAGGAGCTGAGAGTTCTACATCTGGATGGGCAGGCAGCAGGAGGCGAGGGACACTTGGCGAGGGACACTTAGCGTTGTTTAAGCATTTGAAACCTCAAAGCCCACCCCCAGTGACTTTCTCCAACCAGCTACACCTACTACAACAAGGCCACATCTCCTAATAGTGCTGCTCCCTGGAGCCCAAAACTTTCAAACACAGGAGTCTGTAGGAGCCATTTCTATTCAAACGGCCACACCCAGTAACAGTGGCAATTACTGATCCAGCTATGAAGGACCTAGTGAGCATGGCCTGAGTTGCTCTTTGCCCAAACCTCACACCACACCCGTAACCTAATTACCTTCCGTGATATTCACCCTTTTACCTGTTCTACCGTCAACACTGCCAGACCAGGGGCCCAGCTTCCAACTACATAGTCAAACCACATCCCGACCAGACCAGCTGCTAAAGAGATCCCTATAGGAGAACAGGATTTATATCTCACCATGTCTGCACGATGATCTGCAGGCTGAGCATGACAGACTTAAGATTCCTGATTTTTTTCTGCCACCTTGGAGCCTATGGAGGTCTGCTGTGAACCAGATGCCTAAAAAGCCAACATGAGCCAGGCATGATGGCGCACACCTTTAGTCCCAGTACTCAAAGGTAGAGGCAGACGGATCTCTGAGTTTGAGGTCAGCCTGGTCTACAGTTCCACTTCCAGGATAGCCAGGGCTACATAGAGAAACCTTGTCCCAAGAAACAAAACAGCACCAACACAAAGTTGAAAAGCAAATATGTGTGAAAGACTGTGATGGATGCAGGGCCATTTTTACTGGCTCTAAGCAGGGTGTTCAGAACCAAAGGGAGCCTAATACATTTCTTAAAATTGAAGGTGTTTATCTCTGAAGCCAAATTCTACTTGGGCAAAGATATCCTTACGTATTTTTATTTTTATGCATGGGGGTCAGAGGGAGAGACCTGGTCATCCTCATCAACTTGGGCCATGAAATGACCAATATGGACAAGTTCAACAGAACTTATGCATACTAAACAAAAAATAACACTGTAGCTCCTGGCAGCAAGCTGAACAAACCAGAAAAACCTGGAGAAAGGTAGTTTTAGGCCTATGGAAACATTAGTGATAACTGTACCTCTAAGAATTTAAACTAGCACAAAGTACATAAACAAAAGTGAATGAACACATGAAAGGAAAAAAAAAACCATGAGGAAGCTCAGGACTCAGATTTCAATTGCAATGCTCACCAGAAAGGCATTAATTATATGGCGGAACTCTTTAATTTCGTGGGGCAGCCATAACAAAAACCACAGAGAAGGGAACTATAGCAATGGAACTTGATCTCCTCAGCTCTGAAGAATAGAAGCCCTAGGTTAAGGAGTCACCAGGCTCGAGCTGCAGAGACTTCTCTCCTTGGCTGGCAGATGACCACTCTTTCAATATGTGTTCGCATGGTCTTCCTTGGTATGATGTGTTCATGTATTTCCCCATCTCCTTTGTGCCTTCCCTTTCTCCTCCTCTCGCTCTCATTGCTGTACTCATCCCGCTACTTCCAAAGATATTAGCCATACTGAATTACAAGCAGCTCTAATGTCTCATCTCTTTAGGCATCCTGTAGACACCGTACCATTCTGAGGTACTAGAGGGTAGGGCTTCAACACATGAAATTGGGGGAAACATTCAGCCTAGAACATGTGTGTATTGAAGGGTAATATGCATTTGGTATGAACTATCTCCTTCCCCTCAAAGACCTATATAAACTCATACCGACTCTGACAATTCATGGTATTGTAGAATCTAAAAAAAGCATGTCAAAGTATAAAGCTGTCTTGATTTTCAATTCTAGAATCAGGAGACTCTTTATTCCGTAAAATATAAGAAGTGCTCCAAAATAATAATAATAATTAGAAGAAGGAATCTCTCTCTCTCTCTCTCTCTCTCTCTCTCTCTCTCTCTGGGAGAGAGAGAATGAAAGAGAGTGAAGAAGTGTTCCAATGAGCTGAGCAGAAGTTGGTTTCATAAATAGAAAGGGACTGAAGAAGAAAAATAAAGCAGATAGGCCATTTCCTTGTAAGGCAGGAACAGAGACTGAGAACAATAGGAAGTGACTGATTGGTCACCTTTTCTGTGAAAGGATAAGACAGGGAGCTTGACACGAAGAACACGTTCTTCGTTGAAATATGGCTGTTTTCCTAGAGGCCTATTTTCTTAGACTGCCAAATAAACTCTTTGATTCAAGTTGGTGGTTTCCAACTTTATCAAGAGTGACTCCATTTTAATATTTCGCCTCCTGTCTATTGAAGCCCCAGGAAGGAACTTAACAACACAGTGTTTCTCTGCAGCCATTGTTCTCTGCTCATTAACATTCAAAAAACTCAAAGTCAACAAAGCACCACACAGGATCCAGACACCCTGTGTATTTCTCATCTTTTTTATATTACTTTACTCTTTCTTTAAATACTTAATTATTTTTAAACTATTTTTCTATGACTGCTATACCCCTTTTCTTTTTATTTTTCTTTAGCATCTAAACACATTTGTTAATTGACTTTTATTGAGCTCTGCATTTTTCTCTGCTCCTCTCCCTTCCTCTCCCCTCCCCTTCTACCCTCTCCCAAGGTCCCCATGCTCCCAA
>LOEQ01001023.1:197805-214238 GCA_001685075.1 Bramus lutescens | reverse complement strand
CCCCGAGATTTTGTTTGGTTTTTATTGGTAGGTCTGTGGATTGAACTCAGGGCCATGCGTTATGCTCAGCAAGCAATCTACCTCTGCATTACAGCATTGCCCTTCACTTTACTTTATGTGACTTTGTCTCTCACTGAATCTGGAGCTTACTGACTGGTCACCAGGCCCCAGGGATCCTCCTGTCTCTGGGGAGGCAGAGACAAAAATAGGATGTGTTCTATCACCTTGTCACTCAGGAGGCAGCTTTCATGTGTATGGCTCCTGTGTTTGCAGGGCAAGCACTTAATCAACTTAGCCATCATCTTTCTATAGCCTCTTGGTTCTCAGCCTTCCTAACGCTGCAACCTTTTAATACAGTGGCTCATGCTGTGGTGACCCCAACCATAAAATTGTTTCTGTTGCTACTTCATAGCTATAATTTTGCTACTGTTGTGAATCATAATGTAAATGTCCATGTTTTCCAATGGTCTTAGATGACCCTGTGAAGGTTCAATCCCCCAAAAGGTCAAGCCCCACAGGTTGAGAACAAGTGCTTTAGGTTCATCCTCTTCACTATATGGAAAAATTATTTGTGTTCTTCATTGTCTATTTCCATTCTTTCAGCTGTGATTACAAGTCTTTCGTATCTTTTAATCTCTTGCTTGACCTTTGCTTCTTACATCCATTTCTTCTTAAATTCAATGTTCTTCATAGTAAAAAGAGACCCTTTAATAGCCTGGCTTGGTGGCACGTGCCTTTAATCCCATAACTCTGGAGGTGAAGGCAGAGACGAGGCAGATGCAGGTGGATCGCTGTGAATCCTAGTCTTTTTGAGAACATTCTTTGTATTTCATGTGAATACTCTAAAATCCACTTATAAAATAGGTACAGTAAAACCTAGCTCTCTCAGCAAGGTGTAATGGTGAGTGTCTGCTATCAGAACCACAGACTGTGAGATATGTGCACATCCAAACGGGCTTTTCAGAGCATGTCCTGGATTGAAATAATGTGTATTAAAATAATAGAAATTTTAAAATGATAGAAATGTCATGAATGGTCCAAGGTACAAGGTCCCACTTCTGGGGTAAAGCTAGGACAAGGTAGCACTCAGGTTCCCAACCTCTACACAGGCTCAACACCACTTAGTGGAACGTGATGCCCTGCAGGCACACAATCCAGTGTTTGGGATTTGTTTTTATTTACAGAGGCAACACAGAAAATCCAAAGCAATGCATGTATAATCCAGTGACACATAAAGGAAGAGCGTGAGCTCCCAGCAACCCCCAAAACAAGACAGTTGGGTTGGTGGAGCACATCCTTGCTCTGCATATATGCACATAGAATTCTAGGTGTTTATCACCCTCTCTTTTCAAAAGAAGTGTACATCATGTATATTGCTCCATATTTCAGTCAGTGATATGAATGAAGGAATTATGGGAAGCAAGTAATAAGTGAAGGTATCCTGTTGAATGGGGTAGCCATAATTTCACTTGAAAGGTTTCCTATGATAAGACTTTTAAATCATATTTTTTCTATATTATAAAGGACCCACACAGTTTTCTGATCAGTATTTAGGATAAATTGATAGTAGTGGTGTTACTTGACTTGGACACAGTCTAGAAATCCTGCTTAGAATACATTCAAAGGCAAGCAAGACCTGCTTACGTATTGCAGCACAGTAGCCAAGATACAGAATCAGTTGCAGAGCTGAGCCGTGGGTTAGTGGATAAAAACAGTGTGGTGATCTACAAGATGGAATATTATTCAGCTAAAAATGTTAGAATCCTGGCGTTTGAAGCAACATAAATAGAGTAAAATGAGCAAGGACAGAAACACAGATATTTCTACTTCTTGTTTGTGGAATATTTGTTCAGCTTCCATTTTTCTTTTTTACTTTTAATTTTGAGTCCGGGTCGCTCCAGGTCACCTAGGCTGGCCTCAAACTTGTGATCATCTTGCCCCATCCTCCCAAATAACTGGGGTTACAATTATTTGTGTCGAATGAGAGGTGTTGTTTGAAAATGATTCTTGGGTCTGTTTTAACCTGAGTCTTGCTATGCACCCCTGGGTGGTGGTTCATGTTAAATGTAGCCAGGCAGGCTGAGGTCAGGCTGTCTTCTGTTGATTGGGAGCTTTCTCTCTCCATTCTCTCCTGACTAGATGACAGCAACTGATGTGTGTTGAGGAGGTGGACACTCACCGAGCCTTTGCTCCATCTGGTAGAGCCCCTGCCTTCCGTACTTCTCCACTGCTGTGGATGGCCCCAGCTGTCTTGACTACCCTTCTCAATAGGATGTCACTGAGATCCCTCAAATGGAGCCTCCTGCTGCTGTCCCTGCTGAGTTTCCTGGTGATGTGGTACCTCAGCCTTCCCCACTACAACGTCATTGAGCGTGTGAACTGGATGTACTTTTATGAGTATGAGCCAATCTACAGACAAGACTTTCGCTTCACACTCCGGGAACATTCGAACTGCTCTCAACAGAACCCATTCCTGGTCATCCTGGTGACCTCGCGCCCCTCAGACGTGAAAGCCAGACAAGCGATTAGAGTCACTTGGGGTGAAAAGAAGTCCTGGTGGGGATATGAGGTCCTTACATTTTTCTTATTAGGCCAGCAGGCTGAAAAGGAAGACAAGGTGTTAGCACTGTCCCTAGAAGACGAACACCTTCTCTATGGCGATATTATAAGTCAAGATTTTTTAGACACATATAATAACTTGACCTTGAAAACCATTATGGCTTTCAGGTGGGTAATTGAGTTTTGCCCCAATGCCAAGTATATCATGAAAACAGACACTGATGTTTTCATCAACACTGGCAATTTAGTCAAGTATCTTTTAAACTTAAACCACTCAGAAAGGTTTTTCACAGGTTACCCTCTAATTGATAACTATTCCTATAGAGGATTTTTCCAGAAAAACCATATTTCGTATCAGGAGTACCCTTTCAAGGTGTTCCCTCCCTACTGTAGTGGGTTGGGTTACATTCTGTCCAGGGACCTTGTGCCGAGGATCTATAAAATGATGAGTCACGTGAAACCCATCAAGTTTGAAGATGTTTATGTTGGGATCTGTTTGAATTTGTTAAAAGTGGGCATTCATATCCCAGAAGACACAAATCTCTTCTTTCTGTATAGAATCCACTTGGATGTCTGCCAGCTCAGGCGTGTGATTGCCGCCCATGGCTTTTCTTCCAAGGAGATCATCACGTTTTGGCAGGTTATGCTGAGGAACACCACATGCCATTATTAAGGCTGCCCTTCAGACGTCCAGGGCAGGGAGGGTGCTCTCTAGGAAGGGTCAGGGTTCAGAGTGCTGGCTTCCTACACTGAGACTTACGGAGCATGCCCAGACGGAAGCTCCGCAGCATAAACTTACTAGTGATTTGACTTCACAGACTTTCACGTGGACCCCTTAAAGGTGATGGAGGAGTGGAGCACCGCAAACAAAGGGTTTTGCTAATGCAGTCAAAGGAACAAGCGTCGTCTGGATGACTCAGTCTATAGATTATTATTTCTTAAGATTTCCCTGAAAGAAAAACTGGCCAATCCACAGCAACAAAACCGTGCGGAGTTGTATTTATTAGATAGTCTAGTCTCATGAAGCTCAGCGTGGAGCTTAGGTGGTATTTATATATGTATGTATATATATGTGTGTCTGTATACATATATACACATATAGTTCTTGTAAGAACTTTACTGAAGTTATACTGAAGAAAATTTCATTTGTATTGTTTTCATCCACAAGATACTTGACAATGTGGTATTTCTGAGTTTTCAAATAGTATTCAATGTTATTTGAGGTTCCTAAGTGTTTAAAGGTTATGGAGGCTTCAGTATTATGTAGTGAATCTCTTTCACATTTGAGTTTTGTTTTACTTCCTCCACTCAGCAGTTTACCTTTGAAAGCCCTACTAATGTGACGTCATAGCTTGTTATTGACTGACAGTAATCTCCTGAGCTTTGTTGGATATTTTATTGTAGAAATACGGAGAATTAAAGCAAGAAAATTCGAGATTTCGTACTTTTTTTAACGTAAAAATATGTAGTCAGTGTAGATGTCACTGCGTTTGTGCTGTTTTTTCCCCCACAGACCTTGGGAGGAATAGAGTATTTCCTAAAAGCAAAGAGGCTAAGGTAGTATTAGAATATGGTACTGCAGTGTCTGAGTGGGAAAGGAAAGGCAGCAGGTCCTCGGTGCATTGTTAACCCACCCAGTGTGTTTTCTGCTTAGTGATCAACTTGTGAATAAAGAGTTTTCAAAAACGAGAAAAGCTACTTCTGCTGTTCCGAGCTCACCATTGAGATGAAAGTTTGAAGTCCGAGTCTGATTTTAATCTCCTGTGCCTTCACAGTGCTGGCGTTTCCTTGCCGGGCCTGTTACTAAGGGAGGAAAGAGGATTCCTTGTCCCCAGGTGCCAGGGATTAAGCAGCTCTCTCTCAGAGTTGATAAAGAACAGGTAACTCCTTTCTTGCTAGTTACCTGGTAGTAAGAGTTGAAACCTTCCTCGGAAAATATAACCTCAAAGATTGCAGTCAGGTCCTGTGATGGCGGATTTATAATCCTGTGTGGTAACTGCTATGTTGTGTGGTTCCCTATAATGGGTCTATGACCATCTCCCTGGGTCATCAGTCTGAGTCTCAGAAGACTCCCGAGGGTATGAAGACCACTGTGTGTTCTTTAAGCTCATGTTGCTTGCCAGTGATTGCCTAGCACCCTGCACCAAGTGTCTTCTCATACCAGGACACCGGTTCAAGGGCAATGCCCATCTACAACACACCATTCTTAGAGAAGGAAAAAAAAATCACTGGTAGAAATTGGAAGCTGGGGCTCAGTAAAGAAGCTACCATCAAAACAGCTCCATAATTAGGGGGCAGAGTTTTATTGTAGATAAATATCAGGAGCCATCTTGAGACTGTCATGGCTACCTCTCGGGGACAGAGCCAGGAGCAGACTGCGATTGCCAGGGCTTTGGGAGAAGAGAAGACAGTAAATATGGTAGGAGTGTCCTGCCAGTTACTTACGAGGGGTTATGTTGCAGAGGGAGGAGGGCAGCTTAGTGGAACAGCCTGGGAACTAGCATGGGGCTCTGCCCTGCTGGGTAGGACCCCCAAGATGGCAGTCTGGGCTCCACTCAGGCTGGACACGGACCTGCATAAACACTCAGAGCTCCTCAGAAACCTTGTAAAGTGGGTTTCTGTTTGCCAGAAAAAGCCTTTGTTTTCATCGGCGGCTTTCACAGCCTTCAGCCTCCAGATAGGGCATCGAGTTCTCTGTGAACTCAAGCAAACCCCCAGCAGGGCAGAGCCCCATGCTAGTTCCTGCTCCTCTCCCTGCCTCTTCTGTCTGTCCTTATCTCTGTCCCTGAGAGGTAGCCATGGCAGATTCCCCCAGGTGAGTCTTGATTCTCTCTTTTTTCCATGATGACAACCTTCCCCTTACCGTGGGGCAGCTTTGGCGAGGGTATCCTTACTGTGTCTCTCTCATATGCTCACGACCGCTACCTTTATTTCTTGGTTCTGATAAACAGAGCAAGTACATTTTTAATCGCAGTTATTTACTTCTATGCATATTATGTTTTTTATTCCAACACTTTAATTTTGTTTGCTTGAAGCAGGGTCCCTCTATGTAACCCTGGCCAGTCTGGACCTCTGTAGACCAGGCTGGCCTCGAACTCAGAGATTCACCTGCCTCTGCCTTCTGAGTGCTGGGATTAAAGGTATGTATGCCACCACAGGCAGCTTACAATGTTTTAATTTTTAATGTTCCAACTTTCTGCTGACACTTTGTTTTCTCATTGGGGCCATAGTTACCGTTAACTCTGAACACATCTGCAGCCGTTCTAAGGTCTTCAAAGTACACCTTGTGAGCTACAAGGAGTTGGTTGCTACTGACTACTGTCTCTCTTGACTCCCAGTTACATTTTCTTGCTTCTTTACATGCGGTGATTTATTGATAGGCAATTGTCTTGAACGATGGGGTAATGTAAACACACACTACCCTGGACTGTTTTCTTCCTCTGAGGACTTCTGGGTTTTTAGTTGGAGGCTGCAGCTGAGTCATTCACTGACTATGCTGGACTTGGGGTTTTTTTTTTTTCTTTGTTTTGTTTTTCCTTTTCTGTAGAGGAGAGTTTTAAGGGTTACTTAAGCCAGTCCGCCAAAGCCTAAGAGATTTCCCGTGCTCCTGAGAATTGTTGGCTCAGTTTTCCAATTTTGATTTCCTTGTAGCTCTTATCAGCAGTTAGCTTTACGCTCATGTGGACTAAGTCTGCAGTAGGCCTTGGCCCAGAGTTGTGGGCTTTACTTCTAAAGCGTGGCATACAGGTGTTAGCAATGTTTAAATGAGGGTTCTCCGCTTCATGTGATCAGAACCTGACAGTCCTCAGCAATGCTTCTTCACCCCTGGATTCTCATCTGTTCTCACCTCTATAGCAGCTGCTTCAGTTAAAGCTTCCTATGGCTCCGTGCAGGAAAGCCCTCAGCTGGACGTGTGAGGGATCTTTACGTGAACTGTCAGCTCCTCCTCCATCATCTCTGCAGATTCTAATCTCTTTGCTTGCCCTGATCTACACGTTTGTACTGGCATCCTCTCCAGTGTGCCGCCCTGAACTGTGATGCTCACGGGACAGCTTCCTCCCTCCCAGGATTGCTGCCTTGTGCTTCCGGGAAACCGTTGCCCAGTGTATTTGCTCAGTTTCTTAGTTGCCTATAGAGCTCACCTTAGCCAGTGATTAGCAAGTCCATCAGAGTTGGACAAGGAAGCCTCTGACATATATTGTAACCAAGTGACAAAGATATCATGTCATACTTTTCATTCTGTTAGAAAAATTCTACCCAGGGAGGGCGGTTTCCATTGTTTAATATCTGTGATTAATATTGAGAAGATCTTGCTAGGTACCAGATTTGCCTTGAATTTATGCTGCTTCTGGCCCAATGTCTTGTGGGCTAGGATTACAAGGGTGAGATACTATGTCTGGCTCATGTTGTTTTTAATGAAAAAGAGGAAAACAATAAAAGGCTACTTTTTTTTGCTTGTTTTTTTGAGACAGGGTTTCTCTGTAGCTTTGGAGCCTGTCCTGGAACTAGCTCTTGTAGACCAGATTGGCCTCGAACTCACTTACGTTGTATGCATTTAAAACCTTGCTGATTCTGAACCATTGCCAGGCTCACTCCTGATCCCAACTGCAAGCAGCTCTTCCCGCTTGTGTCTGTTATGTTTAGGTGGCCTCCTCCCATGAAGTGATTTTCTTTTATCTCAGTAAAACCCCGAGCCAGCAAAACTCAAAACCATGGATTTTCCAAACAGACATTAGAACAGAAAAAACGAGTTTAGTCCAAGGAAAAGAACAGTAGGAGCAAACAGTTTAATAGCTTTAATGTGTTTACCTTCTCTCCTTTAGCTGTTCATTTTGTATACAACATAGAATTAGTGTTGCATGAGCACAGCAATCTCTACAATGTCATCTGTACCCAGCACCTCATAGGGACCAAGTGACACGCCATGCATCTTGAGTGACTACATTGCCGCCGACTCTGAGCTCCTCCCCAACCCACTGCAGCCTTGTACCTCACGTGTCTCAGAAACAAGCATAAACAGTACAGGTGAAAAGCTCTAAGTAGCTCCTGCAAGGTTTTGATGTACAGATGGGTTTTAGGGATTGATTTCGGAAAGCCTGGTTGAGTGCGGCTGTCACACCGACGTGCGACTTCCTCATTAAACATAATGTCAGGAGTTTTTAAACGTGGCGGATACATTGAGGATCTTGGTGCCTTCTGATAAACAACCCCTTCTGACATTTAAAGCAGCAAGGAAATGTTGCCAATGCGAAGAATTCCATGATGTCAAACGGATGTAAAGAACAGCTTATACAAAGCCAGCATTGCCACAGTCCGCACAGGATAGTCCCAGAGCTGCTGAGCTGTGCGGTACCACTCAGAGAAACTACTGTGCAGCTAGTACAGTCTTTCCTTCTTCCCCTTTCTCTTGCTCCTTTATTAAAAACTTGGCCCCACCTACGGTCTTAATCTTATTAGAAGCTGGTGAGGTTTCTTCTGCAAGTGCTTGTGATTAAAAACAACAGCTGACTCCAGAGGTCAGTGAGAGTCTGTTTTGCCTAGGCAAAGGACTGTAACTCAGTGGTTCAGACAGCTTAGGGAAGGATAGGGTTGGCAAACGCTAAAGGTGATATTTCTTTGGCTAAAAAAGTCTGACTTTTTGGTTCCTCCCCCATACAGATTTTACTATTTTTGTTCAAAGTATAAAACTTAAAATCATATGTTTAGAACTTGGAATGTGTAATGCTAAGAGACCATCTATGTTATTATTGTTTAAAAAATCTGTCATTTAGTGTTTGTTTGCATTTGAAGAAGTAATTGTACTGACATATGCTAGCTTTCCAAATGTCAAATTCGCCATCTACATAGTCAGTTGTCTTTTGGGGCATGAGATCATTACAGTTTATAATAGCTTGAGATCAGAACTAGAAGAAGCACATGGCCCAGTATTCTCATTCCTCCCTGTCCTCACTCCCTGGAGGGCAGGCAGCCGGGCTTCTACCAGGTCACAGCTGAGACTGTGCCCACCACTGCCCTTCTCAGGCCTGAGGACTGGTCAGCCACATTCTCTCACCTTCTGTGATAAGGCGGTGCACAGGCTAAGTGTGAAGTCATGCATTGTCAGAGTGTTTCTCTGACAGACAACCCACGGTCTAAAAGGTGTTCCTATAGAAAGAGAGGTAAAACAACAAACAGTCAAGGAACCTGGGGAGGGGCAGCACTCAACACATCCAGACAGTAACCCAGAGAAGTCAGTTACCAGAAATGTGGATTATCAGACTTTAACCAAATGTACGTTCCATTGGCCCTCCCTTGGAGTAGCCCTGCCCCCTCTTCCTGGTCCCTAAACACTCCACGTCCTAACTTTCCACTCTCCCTTTGGGAGGACATAGGCAAGATAGTCCCAGTCTCACTCATAAACCCACAGCTTTAAAAGAACGTGGTAAGAGCTAAGAATTCAGGAGCTCCGAAATGGAGTTGTGGTATTTTTTTCAACTTCCTGAATGTGTGTTTTAAGATACAGCGGTCCAGATGAAAGATACACAGAGACCGGGAGCCCGTATGAGAGTACAATACTCTTTTCTTGTTTTGTTTTCCTTTTTCGACACAGGGTTCCTTTGTGTAGCCCTGGCTGTGCTGGAATTCACTCTGTTGATCAGGCTGACCACAACCTTACAGAGATCTGCCTGCCTCTGCCTCCTGAGTACTGGGATTAAAGACAAGCGCCACCACCACCCGAGTATTATATTCTCGTTTAATGTTCCAGGGTTTAGGTTCCCCCCATATGGCAGAATTCTTTGTATTGTTCTAATGAGTCCCTCTTTGCCCTAACCCAGGTTGAGGCGGATTTAAAACTGTATCATCCTTCCAACATGAAGATGTCTAATCCACGATTTCTATGTCAAGAATGGCAAGAGCAGCCTAACTTTGTATTGCATGATGAGTGCTAAATTATCCCAGTTTATTTCCATGAAACTACCTGTTATCGACCAGGTACTCACTGTTTTCCCTGTTGACAGCTGATATCTGAAAAATTACCACATGTTCAAGCTATTTCATCTCTGTTAGTATTTTTTTTAAAGTATAAAAAGGGACATTTCTTTGAAAATGAGAAAGTTCTAAGAAAAACCACATCCAGGGTCTGGACAGTAATAGAAGATGGTGGCACACTTAGGGCAGTGCTGGGTGAGAGATATCTACCAGATTCCACTGGGACAAAAGGGAACAGGGGCTCTATTCACACCTTGCACTGTTGAAAATCCAGGCTTCTTTTTTAAAGTATGAGTTAATGTCTTCAAGAATAGCACCCCCTGCCTCCACCATGCTTTGTAAAAACAGGAGCCAAAGTCACTATCCAAAGCCGCAATGCATAGGCACCTGCAGAGCCACAGCTGAGATAAGCCACGTTCAGTTTCCCTGAACTCAGCCCCCACGGCTCCATCCCTGGACCACGGCTTCTCCTATGCCCCACTGCTCCATCCCTGGACCACGGCTTCTCCTATGCCCCACCCCTCCATCCCTGGACCACGGCTTCTCCTATGCCCCACCGCTCCATCCCTGGACCACGGCTTCTCCCACGCCCCACCGCCATCCCTGGACCACAGCTTTTCCCTTTTCTTCTTGAACACACTTTAAATTACAAATGAGCTAATTAAATTGTCCGAAGGATGCATGCTCTCCCATTCAACATCTGGATTGTGTGGAGTGTTGTCAGGACGTATGGCTGATAAAGTTCCTCATGGGCTGAGACACTGAGAGGAACCGGTAGGTTTTCCTGCCCCTCCTCAAAACCTGCTAACCCCAAGCTGCTACCAGAACCATTTAAATATTGCTTGTGCTGGATGCTGGTCTTTGAGGCTTTCAAAATTCATTTCATTGTGGCAAATATGTAAGGATTTTATGGTTAAACAATATTAAGACTTCGGGAATATTGTCCTAAATTTGATCTGTTCCTCTGCTTCATGCTGGTTTCCTGGTATAATTCTGAACAGCAAAAAATGCCCTTGATGACTTGTCAAAATGAATAGCACATGCTCTTCTCACCGACATTAACTCAGATTGTACACGACGTGTAGTTATTACCAGATGTATAAAATGATTATAACACCTGGCTTAATAGTATGCAGCTTAACAGTGGTAAATCAAACAGATAATGGACAAAGTCCTAGCGTTACTAAGAATCTGCCAAAGCTTTTGTATTAGGGAACATTTTGAAACGTACCCATGGACCTCACTGTACCAGCTGGCCCTTGCCCTTTGCAATCTGTAACCTAGCCTAAGGAATGCTATTTTTAGTTTTTACTATTTTATATTGTATAGGTGGTATATTCCCACAAAATCTTGGGTGCAATTTTAAATTAGTAACTTTACCCCAGATTTACCGTTTCTGTTTCACCCACTGTTTTGGGGTTACCTGCCACAGCTTCCGGAGCAAATTGACCAGGCTGAGGATAATGGCTAGGGAAATATGGCCAAGTCTTATAAGTTGCCAGACTTGACAGGGGTGTGTGTGTGTGTGTGTGATGTGAAAGATAGGATATGAATTTCAGGATGCATGAGCTCTGAATTGCAAATTATTTTACGGAATCTGTAGTGAACAGGGGGAAGATAGTAATATGTGCTAAAATTAACAGCTGACATTTCTATTATGTATTTAAAAATAGTTAAACTATTAAAAGTGATTAAAATCAAGTATGTACTTGTCCTGTTATATATATGTGTGTGTGTGTATATACATATGTATAACAGGACAAGTTATATGTAACAAGTTATAAGATTATGTAACAGTGCAAAGGAGGGGAAATCATTTCTGAAGTATATGTATGTATGTGTGTATATATATGTATATATATATATATACTGTCAACGATGAGAGAAAAATATTTTGGTTTAATCTGGAAAGAAAAGACAGCTGCAGAGGAACAACCGAAGGCCGTGGTAGCACAGCTGAGAACTACCCCACCAGGCAAGGCCCCTGCTTCCTGCTCACAGGAGGGAGGCCGCATCTATAGTTTCAGGTGTGGCTGCTGGGCTCCCGCTGTCAATGGGAGACTCTTGTGGTCATATTAGACCCCAGCAGGCCAGTCCTGCTTCTGTCCTTAGCCAGCCTTGCAGGTGGAAGGCTCAGTGCTTCTGGCTTACACACTGTACCGTCACTAATCCCAAAGTGGTAGTTAGGAGCCCACTGAAGTGTCAGGAGGGCTAGAGTTTTCTGGGATCAAGTTAATTGGAAAAACAAGAAGCTCACAGACGCTGTATTAGAGCTTTGTATGCATTTTCTCCTCTCATGTATGGCATTTAGCTTAGTCATGAGTTTATTTTGGACTATGAAGTATAGTTCCCTGGCTCCCGTGACAATGAAACCAAGTATTTGGAAAAGCTTCTTTAGAATGTGTTAGGCTCCTCTGTTCCTGCAAGGTGCATCCAGCTAGCCCAAAGGCTTCCATAAAAATGATTTAGCCAGAAGCAGCTCACATTTTACACTTCACAGCCTCCACGGGGGGGTGGGGGGTGTCATGGGACCGGTGTCTTTTCCAGAGCTAAATGGGGATGCTGCTGTGACAGACCAAGGCAGTTCTGGGTGACGACTCTACGAAGATTATGTAACAGTGGGCCAAAGGAAGGGAAATCATTTCTGAAGTCAATAAGAAGAGGATGAAGAGAAACAACAGAAACACAGGAGCGACAAAGTAAGTGCACCTGGCAAAGGAAAGAGGTCACAGCTTTGGTGAGTCCTTCGTGCATTTCCAGATACTCTAGGCAACAGTGGGGCCCGTTCCCTGGAGCCACTTCAGAGAGGGTCAGAACAGCAACACCAGCATCCCCGTGCATTGCCTTTGTGCAGAATGTCCAAATCGCTACACTTGTGTGCCACAAAGCATGCCTGAGATACCTAGCCTGCAGAAGCTCTATGCTGGAACCTTCTTCTCTTGGCAATGTTCTTGACACAAACCAGATTCAAGAGGCCAGTCCCTCCGGGTCACAGCAAGGAACAGAAGTTAACACTGGCCACTGGGAATGAGTACATACAGTCACATGGTACGTCAGTGATCCAGACTGGCTGGGGCAAGTCGGTCACATTAAAAAAAAAAATACAGATCCCGGGGACGAGCTTTGGGTTGTTCTAGGTTAGTATAGTTTATTTATATGATTAGGTAACTGCAAATGCAGTGAATTGTTAAAAACCCTTTCCCNCCCTCCCCCTCCCCCACCTGAAGAGCACAAATTGCCAGGAAAGCAGCAGCAGAGTGGTTAGCGGGGCCTGGGACCGACATCAGCTCTATTTCTAAAACACTGTAAAACCCTCCCGAGATTTGGCACCGTGCGGATGATTGGCAATTCGAACTCAGGCTGGGCAGGGAGTCCGGGCAGCCTTGGGGGATGATCCCCAAGCTTTGGCAGTGCTGTTTATGGAAGCCTCACAAGTTCTCCTTCAGATCCATTTCTCCTGCAGCTGGATTCATCCTGCCAGAGCCGCTGGAGGAGGGGGTGGCCAGTGTGCCCAGCCAACAACCAACCGCAGACTCTCCACAGCTGGACACAGGTCAGAAGGGAGCATTCCAGGAGGACACGGGGAAGGCAAGGGTACTCTGGTTTATATGTAACTATTCATCAAACCGCTACTATCCTGCTTAGCATTTCTATCTTTTAAAAAGTCTACAAGCCATGGGGGAGGGGAAGAGGCAAGAAAGGAATATGAAACGTATATTTATATATATGATATATACTCTATTTGATATATATATCATATATATACACTCTATTTGGTTGCAGTTAGAAATAAGTTATGTCTTCAAAGCAAAATTTACAAGCTGTCCATAGCCTCAAGTAGAAGGTGCTCAAAGAATACCAGTGGACTAATTTGGTATCTTCTATTTTTTCTTCTTCTTCACCAAAACATTATTTCATTTTTTCTTTACAATAAAAATGTTTCTCAAATTATTTTTTTCCTCTTGTCTTATACACTTTTGTGTTAAGCAAATACAAAAACAAAAGAAGAAGTTGCCCATATGGACTGTCAAATCTGGAGTTTTAGAAGAAGCATTGTGGGAACTCTAGAGCATCCTAAATCAACAAGCGTATCTCCATCACTGATTGAACCCACATCTGTTTCCTCTGTTCCCACTTGACCCAGAATATACATCCATGTGTCCATGTTGCCATAGGCCAATACATTCATGGAACATGAGAGAATGTATTTTGCACTAAAACATTCTGAAAAGCAGTAACTAAGACCCTAATTAAAAACACAGGATACAAAAGTAAGCAAATTCCCTGGGAAACCATTAATTCTCAATGCAGCCCAAGAAAAGCAAGTTCCTGGAGGAGTCGAGACAGTCTGCATTCCTCGGAGTCCAAGGTAACCTTTTGTCCTCTGGGCTTTGAGCAAGCTCTGCAGCTGAAGGACAGAGGGCTAGGCAGCAGGGCAGGGATGGCTAATAGGTGGACCTTGAGAGGCCATGCTGACAACACCCAGAGAAAGAAACAAAACCAGGCGGGCTCCGGGTGTGGGTCTACAGTGAAAATCGTGGTTGTTTGGGGCTGGCTCAGTCAGTCAAGGAGGACAGCCAACTGTGTTCTGCCAATTAACTTATAAAGCACAGAGACCGGGAAAACCCCCACAGCTTTGGTGTTAGGAAAGGCAGAGCAGCAATCCAGGCCCCCGGATAACGGTGCTGCGCATCTCTTGGGGCTCTTGCTTGCATTCCCAGCCAGCTCTGCTGTCAGCGCACATAGGGACCTTGGGAGCCAGCCTGCCATTTTCCCTCCAGGCTATTGCAGTCCTTTTGTGTTTGCCTGGGGAGCGCTACTGGGTATGGACAGAGATTTGCAGCCAAAGATGAAAGGCCTTTCTCTTGCCAGAAAGCATGTCTCAGTGGTTTGCTGCCAAATACCAATTTGAGGTGGCTGGGAACAGCACTTGGGCGATTCTAGGCTGCTGTTTCTCCCAACACTGTCGGAATGACATGAAAGCCATCGGGACGGGCTCAGGAAGGCTGTGCGGAAAAGCAGAAGCTGGTGAGGGTGAAGTGGAGATTCCCCGGGCTCATGCCTGCCTCTTCAACACGGACAGCGCATCTCCACGGGGGGCACTGAGACTCATCCCGGCCTTATTCCTCACTGGGGATGGAAAGTCACCCTGCTCTGTCATGTGCTCGTCCCCCCGTTTCATCCCTTTCTGCGTGTTCTTGAAGTCAGCAGCTGCCCTTGACGCACTGTGAGGTGTGGGCAAGTGGGAAAGCTGTGCTCCATAGGCGAGGCACAGGGCTGGTTAACTGTATCCGGAGTCTCCTACACTAATGAAGGAAGGGGTGGGGAAGGGGTGCTGTCTGGGGTGCAGGAAGCACCCTCTCTGCATCCCTCAGTCTCCAAGAGCAGGCAACAAATAAAGTGTTGTGAGTCTCCTCCACAGGCTGCCAGAGGACCGAAGACAAGCTCAGAAGGGGAAAGCTTTTCCAAGGGAGCTGCTAGGCGGAGGGTACCACCACCACATCGTCAGGAGATGCCCTGGCATGGTTCTTGTAGCTATAGGTCTGCCCTGCCCACGGGTGCCGAGAGGACACCAAGGAAGCTGAAGGACCACGGAAAAGATCATGAAAAAGCACATTAAAGGGAATACATGGCCTATCTTCCTTTTGCCTCGTATCTGGGGGTCGATGGCTACCTACAGATGCATTTCAAACACTGGTAAGAAGGGCTGGGGGACACAGACTCTTTCCAGCCCCTCCACAGTGTCAGCCAGGGAACTCCCTGCTTACCATTTGGTAGGGATTCAAGGTCGCCAGGGAAGGGGCTCTTTGTTGGGACACATGATCCTAATTAGAAATCCCACACCTTTTCCTATATTAAGAGAACAGTATGTCGAGAGTCCTCTGGTCTGGGGCAGCTGAGAGCCTGTAAGACTCACTGCTCTTCGGTTTTGCTACTATTCCTGAACTTCACCACCATGACTGTGATGTTGTCAGGGCAGCCTCTGTAGAAGGACTGCAGGACGATGCTCTTGGCCCCGAAGTGGGGTTCATCCAAGCGCTCCTTGATGAATCGGACTGCCTCCTCGTTGCTGAAAGCATCCCACAGACCATCTGATGCCAAGATCATGAACTCGGGCTGCAGCTTGTCCAGGTCGAAGGTCAAGATATCTGGGTCTGGGATGACCACATTGAGATTTTTCAGCGGATAATCTCCCAGGGATCGAGACATGGCTAGGATACCCTGGACCCTCCAGGAGCCATTGAAACTGATGAATCCACCTGGAAAGACAAAAGCGCGTGAGCCGTTAGCTCGCCCAGCCGATACCGCTCACACTTGGTAAAGTCTGGGTGGGTGTACCATAAGCTGGTCTGCTACATGTGGGCGGAGCCACGGAAGGTGCACCTCCTTCCCCTTTGCCAAGGCCAACAGCATTTCGCTGCAGGACCTGGGATGGAACTGCATGCTCTCATCCTTGGCACCGCTAATGCTGGCAAGAATGTTAAGGGGAGAGTATGGGTGAGGACGGAGCATCAGCTTTAGTAACACATCGTGGCAGCTCAGTGATTGACAGCATGTAGCTGCAGCATGGGGATTCGAGGAGAGGGGCAGAGAAATTCCAAAAAGCAAGTGGACAGGCAGGGAGACAATTCTGAAACAATCGGTGAGGTCACTCTCGGGTGCACCGATGTGGGTCCCAAGCAGAACTGGGGTTAAGTAAAAGCACATTTTAGGCATATTCAGTGACCCCCACCCCTGGATGAGAAAGGCTCCCCTCTTGATGCTTCATCTTCTGAGCTGCCAAATGAGTATAATGTGCATCTCGTGGTATAGTGAGAACGGAAGAAATTATACCGTACAGATCCCGCAGCACGGTGCCTGCCAGCACGTTCACTCAATGTTATCGGTTCTCCCGCCCCCTTCCT
>LOEQ01001023.1:181186-194885 GCA_001685075.1 Bramus lutescens | reverse complement strand
AAAGAAAGAAAGAAAGAAAGAAAGAAAAGAAAAGAAAGAAAGGGCAGTCACCCAAGACTGTGGAAGCCTTTGCCCCAGTGGGACATGGAAAGCTTCCAACAGGACACTGCCAAGTTGAATTTCAAGGGATACATACTTTGCATCCACTCGGAAGTGGGAATGGCACTGGCATAGGCACACATATATCACTGGAATTCATGGTGGAGTGTTAGGGTCTGGCATGGTCACAACAGAGCAGAGGTCCAGTGATCTAATGGGACTTTCGACGGGGAAGGGCTGTCTTTGGTCATTTAGAGTGGCAAATTAAGTCGTCATCAATGAATAAGAATATACAGTACAGGAATATAAACCAGGTGACAGTCAGGTCATATTGACCCCCTGTGCTCCTGGGAAAGCTAATTTGTTTCCGGGAAACTCTCTAGGTGATCTAGGTGAGCACCTAGATCACCAGACATGATGGCAGACTCCCTCCAGGGGGCTCACAAACGCACCAGCTCTCTTTATCCTCTTCCTCTCTTTCAGCTGGTAAGGCTTGTGATCATGTGACAAGGGAATGGCGTTCCCGTCCTTGTCGCACAAGACTCCTCGAGAATCACCAACGTTGGCCACGGTGAGGTCTTTATCTGACAGCAGAGCAATCAAACACGTTGTGCCTGCAAGACAGAAGAGAGAGGCAATGTGGGCGGGGTGTGTGTGTGTGACTGACGTTCCCTTGCGTCTCCTGGTCACCAGACCCTTCCATCATTAAAGTGTCTTTTGCTAGGAGGGAGTTTGACTTCAGCTACTCTGGGAATGAGCACGGTTTGCTTCAACATCATTGATCAAATCTGACAGTTCATTTTCTGAGCCGTGCTCCACTGTCATTAAACAGGCTAGAAGAACAGTATCATTGTCCTAAATCACTTTGCTTCTGTCACTCTTAATTTAAAAACACCACATTTAAAACAATTAGAGGAGAATCACAATCAGTTTGAAGCCCTAGACAACTGGTACATGTTCTTGTCTTCTCATAGGCGCTCAGTCTCTGAGAGGTTCTAGTGAAGCTGTAGAGGCTGGCGAACACCCTTGGCACTGTGACAGAACTGGCGGTGTCAGGAAAGGTCAAGCCTGAATATAGAAAGTCTGAGACCAGAGACTGGGGCTTAGCAAAAGGGCAGCCAGCCCCAGGTGTAGGGCAGCTATGAAGGTAGAAGCAGAACGATCTCCAGGAAAGCTAGAAGGGGGATAGAGGGGGCCAGAGCGCCAGCTTGCCTGAAGCCCACATAAGACACACAAAGCCAAACTCTCCCCAGTTCCTTTAGAAATGAAAAAGAATAAAGCGAAGAGAATTGTGCACGCAATCTTTTGCCTCTTCCACCCAGCCTGTCCCCTGCCTGTCACTGTCAATGGTCAAGTGTCTGCTGGAATGCACCGCCCACACTCAGTCCTCTCGTGCCTCAAATCGATGGCTCTTTCCCTCCTTGAAAAGCACTCCCTGGTCGTCCCTAACAGTTCCTTCCCCATTAAGAAAGTTGGAGTCCCTAATAAAAATGTAAACCACATCTAAATAACCTTTAGTTTTTGCAGAGCTACAAGAGGGAGAACTCCACTCTTAAGCAGGAAGAACAAGTACAGGTTGAGCAGGGGCGTACTTACGATCATCGGCGCATTCAATTATGATTGTCTGGCATTCTGTTCTTTTTAAGTTAAAGAATGGTTGAGTGTGATTGGAGATGGTGGGACGTGCAGACGGGTGCCTGCACCAACCACAGCTCCTGTGTGCAGGTCAGAAGGTAAGTTAACTCCAAACGGCTCAAAGACCTCAGCATAAAACCAGATACGCTGAGTCTGGCAGAGGAGAAAATGGAGATAGCCTTGAACCCATGGGCACAGGAAAAGACTTTCTCAACAGGACACCATTAGCACAGGCCCTAAGATCAACAATTGATATAAATGGGACCTCATGAAACTGAAAAGCTTCTGCATGGCAAAGGACGCTGCCACTCTGACAAAACAGCAGCCTATAGAATGGGGAATAGATTTTACCAACTACTCATCTGGTAGATAACTAATATAAAAAAATAAAGATTTCATAAAACTAGATACCAAGAAAACAACCCAATTTAAAAATGGGATATAGATCTAAACGGAGATTCCTCAGAAAAGGAAACCTTAATGACTGGGAAACACTTAAAGAAATTGTTCAGCACCTCTCTTTGTTAGGATAGAGATACGATGTCTGTGATGAGACACCATGACCTAAAGCAATGTGGGAAGGAAAGGGTTTATTTGGCTTCTGCTTCCGTATCATTGTTCATCATAGAAGGAAGTCATGACCGGAACTCAAACAGGGCAGGAATCAGGAGGCAGGAGCTGATGCTGAGGCCGTGGAGGAGTGCTGCTTGCTGGCTTGCTCCTCATGGCTTGCTCAGCCAGCTTTCTTATAGAACCCATGACCACCAGCCTGGGATGGCACCACAATAGGCTGGGCCCTCTCAATCACTAATTGCAAGAGTGCCCTACAGGGTAGCCTACAGTCCAATCTTATGAGGCGTTTTCTCAATTGCAGTTCCCTCCTCTCAGATGACTTGAGCTCATGTCAAGTTGATATAAAACTATGCAGCATACCATCCTTAGCCATCAGGAAAACACAAATCAAAACTATTTTGAGATTTCTTCTTAAACCTGTCAGAATGGCCGAGATCAATAAAACAAGTAACAGTTTATGCTTGCCAGGATGTGGAGTAAATGGAACACTCATCCATTGCTGGTGGGAGTGCAAACTTGTACAGCCACCGTGGAAAATGGTGGCAGTTCCTCAGGAAGATGAGAATCGATCTACTTCAAGGTCCAGCTACCACTCTTGGGCATATACCCAAAGAATACTCTATGCTACCACAGAGACACTTGCTCAATTATGCTCATTGCTGCTCTGTCCGTAACAACCAGATATTAGAAACAACCTAGATGACCCTCAACAGATGAATGGATAAAGAAAATGTGGTACATTTACATAATAGAATATTACTCAGCCATTAAAAAATAAAATGCTGAAATTCAATAAATGGATAGAACATTTGGAAAAAACCTAGGTGAGGTGATCCTAACCCAGAAAGATGAATATGGTATGTATTCACTTATATGTGGATATTAGCAGTTAAGTCTATGATGACTGTAAAACACAATGTCAGCTCTACGCTCTATAGTACTGTGCCTGTAGCTCCTATGCCACTACAGGTTGGCAGACGAGACGGGAACTGGGCTGAGTGACTTGACAACATACAAACACAGAGACAGAGACATGGGTCACTCTTGACACAAGAATGCCAAGTTTATTGTGCTCAGGGGAAGCTAATATTGGGCTCTGGCCAGGCCCCAGCTCTTGGGATCTTTCAGCTGCAGACCCACCAGCCCGTCATCAAGGACTCATGCTCAGAGCAGCTGTAGGCTGCTCAGAGCAGAAGAAAACAAGTTGTTTTGCTCTGAGCAACTGCAAGCATAGGAAAAACAAGCCACTCATAGGGAATTCAGGGCCCAGGGGTCCACAGCCCCAATAGCTTCCAACAGATGACCAAGCTACAATCAGTGGAACCACAGAGGTTAGGCATAGAGTAAGGAACTAGGGGGAACAGACAGATCTCCCTAGGGAAATAGAATAGATATTTATGGATAGATGTGGGGGGCTGTAACAGAAGGATCAAGTGTGGAGGTGAGGGAAGAGGAAGATGAGGGAAGGAATATGGGGAGAGGCAGCTAAAATTAAAGTCCATTTTAGGGGTTGTATGGAAACTTAATATAATAGAAACTTATTAAAATACATACATATTAGAAGATGATCTAAGTGAAATCACTAAAGCAATTTTAACATCCTATAAATACACTCAAATAATCAGAAATCATCCCCCCAAGTTTTTAATATTGGTTGAATTTCATCTGCTACTGATTTTACTTTAAGTATCTGCTTGGCTAAACTTGTCCAACACAATCAGAGCAGAAATTCTTCCAAGAAGTATTTTAGAGTTTGAGTGGTAAACAGAAGCAGTGGTTTTCTGGCGAAATCAGGAATGTGGATGCACGTGGCAGAGCTTATGGACCTATGAGTTCTCTCTGCCCCTTTGCCCTTCTCCCCACTAATGTCTCCTACAGCATTTAAACTTATGCCATTAGCCTAGTTGACACTCAGGTCATTGCAGCTTCTTAGCAGGCATTTCCTTCTGCCTGTTTTACAGGGGTCCAGGAAGGGGATCCACCTAGTTGGGGTCTGGGCCCTTCCCCAACACCATCCCGCCAGTACAGCTCTACATTGACCTAGTAGATTACTGAGCTGTCAGATAAGGGGGAGGAGAGTCATCATTGCAGCTATGAAACCACCTGAGATTTTCTAAGAATCCCTGCAGGGTTTTCAGCGGTAGAGCACCATGTTGTGGGATATTTGTTTACCTAGGCAAAGGTGTGTTACATTTGTCTATGTTGAGGAATACTACTCTAACTACGTGAAGGTGTGTTCCATGTGTTTCTGCTGCCTTTGTTAACAATTAAAGATGTGTTGCTGTTTCGCCTTGCCAGCCCAAGGCACCTGATTGGTCTAAAAGCTGAATGGCTAATAGCTAGGCAGGAAAGGGATAGGTGGGGCTGGTTGGCAGAGAGAATGTAATAGGAGAGAATGAGAGGAGAAGAGAGAAGAAAAGAAGGGAGAAAGAGAGGGACATGCCTGCCTGGTGCCAGAAGCCAGGCAGCTTCCAGTCAGGCAGACATGAGAAGCAGGAAAGCAGGACGGGCAGAAAGGAGAAAAGGGGAAAAGTCTTGAGGCAAAACATAGATAAAGAGAAACAGGTTAAAATAAGATCTAAGATAAGGTCAAGCGTTCATAACTACCAATAAGTCTCTGTGTTATAATTTGGATTGGTGGGCCAAAAAAGAAAGCCTGCTACAGTATCACAATGACGTTTTTGTTTTATAAGGTTATTCTGGTGACAACAGAAAAGTAACCAGAAGCAGTGCGAACAGACTGAGCTAATGAGGATCAGAATTAACATGGTGACCACAGGGACAGAGGATGGCACACAGATTTTAAACCAGATTGGGTCGGTCCATCAGGGAGGGAGGAAGGAAGAAGGGGTGTGGTTTAGCATAATATATCTCCGGGCAGGAAAAGGGTTCTCCCTGCAACTCAGGGATGTTTACTGTGAGCTTCTGGGAAAGACTTTGCTTTCCCTGACACATACAGAGCAGAAAAGGACCATTTCTTTAGTTCAGGATTGTCCTATGAGTTTTACTGAACAGGGGCAGCTATCTTGCAACTGAGGGGACAGTCTAAGCATTACAAAGTGGGACCAGAAAGCACACAGTCCCTGTCATTACAGTCAGCATGAGACTCAACAGTGGCGGAGCTGCACGATCCGGCCCCATCCCAACTGTCCAACATTGTGGAAACTTCTGAGCCAGTCTGTCCCAGCGTGAGTTTGTTCTGTGAGATAATAAAGGTCCTTTCTGTTAGAGTCACGTGACTCAGGTTTAAGCTCTTCCTCAGGATGCACGTTTCAGTACTGCACTGTTTACATGAGCAAGAGCATCTTAGGCTTGGCCAAAAATGGTTAAACGTAGGTGGCAGAAACAGAGTTATAGGTAGAGTTCCGAATAACTGGAATGTGTTCAGTGTCCTCTATGCAGAAAAACAGCAATGACAAAAGCCTGCCCACATCCCACACAGGGCCTGTGTAGATCTGGAGAAATAATCTATGTAAAAGCAATGCAGGATGATCAGAAAGAAGCCAGAGGAGTGCAGTACAAACCAACGTATTGTTTGGTCTCTGCAGTCTTCGCCCAAGGTTCCAAAACCATTTATAATATACTATTACTCAACAGGACGAACTACTCTGTTGCCAAGAAACTCCAGAAAACACTTCCCAGGAGAAAATGCTTGTCGTTGCGCTTTCTTTGCTAAGATGGAGAAAAATAACCTCAATTTCTTTGGCTACTAGTTTTGAGATACATTGATTTATTCCATTCTGATGCTATTTATCAAAATACCAGAGCATAACACCATTACTTAATTTTGAACCTCAGGATGTTTTCATATTAGCAATTTTATTCTTCTTGAGATTATTAATTGGGAAGAGCTCTTAGAAACTTAATGTAATAATCTCACCTCACAGATTAAAGAAAAATCGGAACCTGGGTAGAGCGGTACATACCTGTGAGCTCAGCATCCTGGAGGCAGAGGGAGGATGAACAGGAGTGAACAGAACAGTAAACACAGAGTGAATGTGAGAGCGGCCTGCTCTACAGGAGCAATAAATAGATATCAAAGAACGATAACAACAAAACCCGTAGCAAACGTCTGGAAAAGTGAGTTTGCGCAGGGCAGACTTCAAAGTCTATGCTGAGTGAAACCTGGTGAGCCATCTGACCTTCATATCTGAGAAAATGGCACTATGGTCCATCCAGCTAATCTAGCCAGAAGCCCAGACAGCACGCTTGCTTGGCGTTTCCCTGTTCCCCAATCGAGCTGTCTAGGGCGTCACTAAGTGCTCTTAGCTCTAAAACACATCAACGCCTCCAGTTTCCTTGTTCACACAGTATTGATGCCCGTGTAGGCCACTGTCATTTTGGTCAGCAGGCTACATAAGGCGTCCAAGTGAGTAACAACAGTGGCAGATCCTGCGTGACCTGGCCCTGCTCCAACTGTCTGTTATCACCTTCTCCCTTGTTCGAGGCTTCCCTTTGGTTGATTGCATTTGGGGCCTTTGGATACACTGTTTCCCCTCTGTTGTTCTGTCCTTGATACTGGCTAACACATCTGCTCTCGTCTGAGCTCAAGAAGGAGGTTTTCAGCGAGTCCTTTTCTGGGGGGCTTATCTCTTTATTGCTCTCCAGCAGAGCATGAGGTAGGTATCTTGTTTATTCACTGAAAGCACTGAATATCAGTCTTGTCCTAGAGAATATAAGCTTCCCAAGGATAAATGAGGCTGCTTGTTTCCCTTGATCTAATGCTGCCTGCACTTCTTACAGGCACTCAGTATTACAACTGAATAAACAATCACCTAATGCTGTGCTTATCACCCAACAGGCTGTTTAATTCGATGCTATACTGCACACCACCTACTAGACATAACCATTTGAGAAACCACTCAGATTTTTGTTTGTTTGTTTTGCTTTTACCCACTCAAAACATGATACCCCTCCAGTTGTGGGCACAGCCCATTGTCCCATGCCCATTCTGATAGGTGGAGAGATCATTCAGCCCAGGTGCGTCGCCATTCTTTCCTTTGGCCCAGGATCCTGGTCTAGTGCAAAGGATCACGGATGGGCCTCTCATTCTCCCATGTGTTCCAAAGTTGCGTTGCTACAGAATGGTAAAGGTGCATCACAATGGGTGTTACATGCACAGCCTGGGTCCACTGTTGCCGCACAACGAACCAGGGCTGCTTTGTTAATAAGAACTGCTAATTGTTCCAGTTTTCCTGCAAGAGGACACCAGTGCAAACTACTCATTGGTCTGCGCCTCCAAACTCACATTCTGTCTCCTGAATTAACGCCTGGGACCCCGATAAGGCAGAGGGATGCACAGAGGCTTTTCTGCACACGTCCAATGAATTGAGTTTCAAAACGCAATCCCAGTGATGTTTAGGCCCCTGGCTATAGATATTTTTCAGGTAGAAATTTCTATGTGGAATCCCTAAGACCCCTTCCCTTTCAGAGCGCTATGAGTATGGCTCCCAGACACACCGCAGCTGGTTTTCATTTAGGGCCATGACGGTGCTGCTCTTCCCTCTTCGAAGACTAGGATGGGACACAGCAAAGTGTCTTCTCCATCATCGCACTGCTCAGCCGAGTCAATGATTACGTGCTCGATGATTAAACAGGTCAAACCCAACGATACTGAACTATTGGTCCACCCCTAACAACAGCCCCGATCCTATCACTTATATACTTCACTACCACGTAAACATGTGTGTAACATACATGTGACAGAGAAGTTTTGAAAACACACAAGAGTTAACTGGAGGAGGGGATTTGACCCATTGTGTTTGCTTCTTATAAACTTTTCTGTATCCAGATAAATTTTATATGCTATAGAACTGTACATATACATATGCAATAACAATAGTGGAGCACTTTCAACAGTTCAAGCTCAGATTCGGATTCCGTCGTCAGTGCTGAGCCGCCAGCATCTGGGTGATGGATGCATGACCTGCAGCTGTCTCTGTGTCACCTAGCACGGCTTTACATGTCTCTAGGGAGGGCGCCTGATCTCCACGGAGGAACATTATGCTTTGTGCACCAGCCACGCCATTTCCCCTTCACTCCCTGGAAGATCCGTGTACTCGGTTAGGCACACTTCAACAGTCTAAAAACCGAGGTTACCAGAACCCTTATTTTGTGGAAATTCATCTTTACTGTAACTTTTTTTTCTAGGTGAATGGTTCCAGACTTTCGTTGCTGTGCCAGGGGTGGCAGTCTTGTTTGGTTGAAGAGAGTTCAGTGTGAGCCTGGAGAGATGGCCTAGTGGTTAGGAGCACTTGCTGCTATTGCAGAGGACTGGCGTGCATTTCCCAGCACAGACGTCAGGGGTTGACAACTGCCTCTAACTCCAGCTCCAGGGGAGCCAATACCCTCTTCTCGCCTGTGGGCACCTGCACATGCGTGTGCATGTTAACACCCTCATGCACTGATACACATCTGTAAAGAGAAACAACTTTTCCTAAAAGAAAGTCTAGAGGAACGGACACGCCTTATGGCCTTGCTCAGTACAGCCAGGGACACCCACTTACACGATGCTGGACTGCTCGTGCTAATGACATTTCTGTAGCATGAAGTAAGAAGAAGGAAAATTGGCATTTTGTTTTCTTTTGGAAAAAGAAATTGGCGAGTTTGGGAAAGGGATGACAAGGGGTGGGAAGCAGATTTGCAAGGAGAAAAGGGCAGAGACACAAAATCAGGGCCACCACACCTCAAAGACTTCAGTGACATTTGTGATACTCAAAGGGCCATTCTTTATACCCAGCATAGAGGAACGCAGACATTCCTATGATCAAGATAGATTACTCTCTTTCTTCCTCCCCATCTTATGTATCAAATACTTTGCTTCGTGTAGTAAATATCCTCCTGAAATGTTGTGAATAAATTGTGCTTTTTATATAGCATATAAAATTTATCTTAATACAGAGAAGCATAAAAGAAGTGAACCAAATGGGCCAGCACATTTCTAAGACATTAAGTCAGTTTATCTGGTGGAGGTCTGACAGTGAATGTTAGCTCAATAACACAATTTCAGAGCCTCGATCCACTGGGCTTAATGATGAAGAGAAATCATACTAGCATGAAACATGGGGAAAGCAGAGGAAGCAGGTCACTAATGAACATGTCACCCAGGAATGCTAGTGTCACTGCAAGCAGAACTTTTTAGCCATGCCTCCCCCAGCCGACGCGTGGTCACTTCTGTCAGGAAGCAAGGATGACTCGCCAGGCTGCTCTCAGAGAAGAGTCCACCCTACCCCATTAGCATAAATAATCTCTAGGTCTGTTAGCAGCTGACCTGCTTAAAGCTTTTCTAAAGTTAATGCAGAGTCACAGGCTGAGCTGTCAGGACAATATCTGGTCTGGAAAGAGAAGCAGCAGGTTGTGATCTTTTTCACTGTCCTCCCTCTTGTCCGTTTCCAGAGTCCTTGCAAGCCTGCTCCAGGTGTCCCCACAGGCAGGCCCTCTCTGCTGCACGATCATGTTGGCTCTGCCAAGCTAATCACCTGATCCAATAGGATTGCAAAATTAATAGTAATGGGAGGGTCACACCATACATGCCCTGAGATGAGCAGGATGGTTACCAGCTTGAGAGTTTGATTCTTATGTTCAGAGCGTTTGATTGAAAGAGGCTGAAGACAGAGCTACCCGCGTGGAAGGACACACATGGACACAAGAGGGCCCCAGCTGAGCAGTCAGTGTCAGGAGGCTCTATGCTCAGTTCCTGGAATACACTGCCCTAACAGCCTAGAGGGCGCTACTGCTATCCTTAATTTACAGATGGTGGCATTGAAATTAAGCAACTGATTAGTCTAGCCAGAGGCACAGAATCCTCCTGCTCTCATCCCTGAGACAGCTACTGTCAGACCACAGTTAAGGCCATGTGCTTACAAACCACGTCTCTCCCTTAAGAGACTTTCCTATGATATGTATAAGGGTGGACCATTGTCATATTCAAAGAGGCAACAACCATGTTAAGGACTGTGGCCATACATGTAGGATGGTGTGGTGCATGTCTGCTTACAGGCTGTCTGGATCCAGCTCCAGTGAACTCCAGAACAACAGGCGCTCAACCAGAGTTTGGGCAGGACAACATAAGTAGAGGACACCACTACACACAAAGGCTGGTCACCCCAAAGGATGTCATTAAGAACATGACCCAAGGTGCCAAGATGACAGACTCCATGGCTTCCCCAGCATACAAATAGGGTACACCTGTATTTGTTGGGAGGCTTACAAGTTCCCTAGGCTGGGCATGGAAAGAAGTCCCCCAGGATGGCACCTCTTTGGGTCTTCTTTTACACCAACAGCTGCCACAGCGTCTTCTCACCCAGTATGAGAAACAGTTTGGCTGGAATCAAGTTTTGCATGAAATAAGTCAATTACAAAGGAGAATTTTCATCTCTGAATTTTTATATGCTCTAAAACCTCAAGTATTGACTCTGACACTGACTGGATTTGAGGCAGTCAGTTTTGTGGTTAATTCTATTGTTTGAAACCCTAGTAGGACAGCATTTGGTTCGAAGTCTGGGTATGTCTGGATCCTTCCCTCAGTAACTACAGTCATTAATCAGGCGACAAGAAGTGAATAGCACATGACTGTCAGAAAGCATATCTCCACAAATGAGGGAGGGCACCACCATCAACTCAGAAAAAATAAAATAAAAAATGCTTTAGCAGGCAGGAGAGTCACAATCCCGGAGACTATCATAGGGCTGCTTCAGTCCGCTCCAGAACCAAGTACAGCTGTGTTATCTGTGCTAATCTCACACACACTGTGTAGAATCTGAAATGTCCTTCAGCCGTATATTTCAACCACAGTAACTAATGTGTAGTTCACCTTTGGATGTAGGGTGTGGGCTTCCAGACCCTCCTTTCTAGTGACGTGTGAACTGGTCATTAGAGTAGCGTCGAAGAAAATGGCATCATACCCTCCTGCTGCGGGAGCCTTCCCGTACAGCCTTTTGTCACGGCTCTTCAGCAGTAAAGTAGACAGGCGTCAACATGAATCAGGATCCCAACTGTTCCTGGCACTTACTTGGGATTCTAGCATGTAACTAAAATTAATTTATAGTTACATGATCACAACCTGAATGCTGAGTCCAGTACCATTTCATGGCTAAAAAAAAAAAACTTCATGGTTGCTTTGATTCTTCTTATAGAAGAAGCAGTTACCATGTTTTCCATACCTTAATGCTATTTAAGGATTCTTCATGGAAATGTCTCCATTCTCTGCAGAGGTCCCAGCGACAAGTTCTGTCTCCACTGCTTGATGAATTCTCCTGTTCTCATTGTTTCATTTCTACTTTCTGTCTGGTTTTCCCACCTATACTTCCTGCCTGGCCAATCAGCTTTTATTTAAAATATGATTGACAGATTATAGACAATTCTCCCGTACCACTTCTCTTCTTTCTCATTCATATGTGTCTTTCTTGTATAAAGTACTGAGGGATTCGCCCTGTGAGTGTTGACATGTACAAACTAAATACTTTTATGATTCTTGTTCCTTCAGTGCCTACAAAGCACCAGCCTGTGGGAGCCCACAGAAGCGATCCAGTCCACCCTGACTAACGGTCAGAGAGGTCAGGCCTATTCTTGCTTCAAGGCTATTGACAAGAGGTTTGACTTAGGTGTGGTTACTAACAAAGATATCTTGACCTAGGCTGTGGTTACTTGGTGTTTTGGGTATTAAGATCATAATCACTTTGTTTGTTCCTTGTATCGTGGGAAAAAAAAGGCATTTTGCTTTCTTCTCTTTTCAGACTGAGGCATTTAAAGACCATAAAAAATAAACACGGGTGGATTCAGTATTCACTGGATTGTCCTCCCAATTCCATTCCATGTCTCTGTCTTTTTCTTTCGTATCTCTGTTTCTTCTGCCTAAAATTTCTAATCCAGATGCCCCTACCCTGGAACGTGTGAACTCCGTGGAGCTGGACCCCGACACCAACCATGGTGCTAGAGCAGTTAACTATTAATGAGATACAGACAGCCCTTACCACCATGGTGTATACTGCCTATTAGCAACATTAAGCCAGACACTTGGAGCCAGGACTGGAACACCACAGCACGCTGTGAGTGCCTGGGTGTGTGGTTGTTGTTATGGTAGAGATGAGGTCTTGGCTCCATCTGAGGGGAGGCGATGCACAGAAAGTGAACTATAGGAAGGCATCAGCGAGGAAGTGAGACCTTACTTTCTCGGCAAATGCAACAGGATGAGGCATTTACTCAGCTAATGTGGCTCTTGGCACAATAAATGAGGAAGAGAAAGCATCTGTTGAATAAAAGTGAAAGACAAGAGCAGCTTTTAAAGGAGGATTTCTTGATTTTTCACTTTCCAAATAAATAATAGAGCATATCCTGGTTTATATATTCTGACCCACTAATGCCAGCTCTTGAGTTATGGGCTAAGAAAATAGGCAGGGATATGAGCAGGGCTTTGCAAACAAGGGTTCACCTCACAGAAATGCTCAGAGCAGAAAGAATGAGCTAAAATGGATAAACATAAGAATGTCAGAATGCATTATAAG
Organism: Bramus lutescens; assembly: GCA_001685075.1. Lineage (NCBI taxonomy): Eukaryota > Metazoa > Chordata > Mammalia > Rodentia > Cricetidae > Bramus > Bramus lutescens. Next base: position 182,136 of record LOEQ01001023.1, on the reverse strand, counting down.
ATACCACATGAATATGCATTATAAAGCAGTGATGTAGCATTTCTGGAGAATATGCATTGCTATTTTGTCTACAGTGCTTATGGACAAAAAGGAAAAACCAAAAATGTATATTAAAATTTTAGAATATAGCATTTTTTTTACTTAAAAAGAACTACATGTAAATTATGCTAACTCAATTTACTTCTATACATAAATATGCATATAGATACAGGCCAAATGTTAAAAGATAACATTGCTTCTTAAAGTTGATTTTAAACATATTCAAGTTTTTTTCTGAAAGCTTCCATATTTTTTACATGTAATGTAATGACTTCCCATCTACCAGACTTAGCACGCTCAGGTTCATGTCGCTTGGTTTTAGCTATGTTCCTCTCCTAGTGAGGGCCTTCTGCAATGGTTCACATTGGGTGTTTGCTTTTCCAAGGTAGGCTGACTGTCATTTCAGAAGACTGAAGCTAAGCAGATGAACACTGCTAACCCTACCTGTCTCTCTGATTCCATTCTGGTCTTTGTGTTTCTAGGGAAATATCCTGTATCAGGGAAGCTGGGGATATCAGAATTATGACTCATAAGGAGAGACCAAAGAAAGCTGTCTCCTGACACTATGCTTCCAAACTGTATCACACCCCAAGATTAGCTGTTACTGCCCAACAAGGGATCAGGATGACCATGGGAGGCAAGAGAAAGTGGCAGAGGGTGGCAGGAATAGGCTAGTTATAAAACACAATACATGGGAAACCATAACCAGGGAGACACAGCTCCTAATGACAGTAGCTGGTGAGCATATTACTATATGGACAGTTGCTGAATGGATGCCATATTACAGGGTGCCAGCTTCACAGGCAGGACGTGGCATGGGAGGAGTTCCAGAAAGTCAGAGTCTCAAGCCAGATGCTAAGTCTCAGTCTCTCTCTCTCTCTCTCTCTCTCTCTCTCTCTCTCTCTCTCTCT
>LOEQ01001023.1:145583-160380 GCA_001685075.1 Bramus lutescens | reverse complement strand
CCTTTGGAAGAGCAAGCAGCGCTCTTAACCACTGAGCCATCTCTCCAGCCCTATGGAATATTTCTTTAACTGTGTGAAGGTGTGTTACATTTGTTTAGGCTGTGGAATATTTCTTTAACTGTGTGAAGGTGTGTTACATTTGTTTACACTGTGGAATATTTAACTGTGTGAAGATGTGTTACATTTGTTTACTCTGTGAAATATTTAACTATGTGAAGGTGTGTTACATTTATTTACTCTGAAATAATTAACTTTGTGAAGGTGTGTTACATTTGTTTATGCTGTGGAATATTTCTTTAACTGGGTGAAGGTGTGTTACATTTGTTTACATTGTGGAATATTTCTTTAACTGTGTTAAGGTGTGTTACATTTATTTACGCTGTGGAATATATAACTGTGTGAAGGTGTGTTACATTTATTTACTCTGAAATATTTAACATTATGAAGGTGTGTTACATTTGTTTACACTGTGGACTATCTTTAACGGGGTACTGGGCAGGACAGAAATCCCCACAGCTGGTCCTCATGTTACACAAGTCAAGCGTCACACACATGGTCTGGGTTAAACTAAATAAGTCACAGAACAACCCCCAAAAAATACTAGGGAAAGAGACTGGTGGGGATGGAGGGGAACTGACAGACAGCAGGGAGAGTAATAAGAATCTATTATATACATGTTTGAATTGTCAAATACAAAATTCATCAAAAAAGTATATTGTAAACATATGCCCTTTTCGTCATTTTTAAGCACACAGTTTTAGTCGTGGTCACTGCATCCAGATTATAGGATAACTAATCTTCAGGACTATTTCATCTTGCAAAACTAAAGTTCTATTCACAGCAGTTCCCTATCATTTCAGTCCCTACACACACACACACACACACACACACACACACACACACACACACACANTGTGTGAAGGTGTGTTACATTTGTTTACACTGTGGAATATTTAACTGTGTGAAGATGTGTTACATTTGTTTACTCTGTGAAATATTTAACTATGTGAAGGTGTGTTACATTTATTTACTCTGAAATAATTAACTTTGTGAAGGTGTGTTACATTTGTTTATGCTGTGGAATATTTCTTTAACTGGGTGAAGGTGTGTTACATTTGTTTACATTGTGGAATATTTCTTTAACTGTGTTAAGGTGTGTTACATTTATTTACGCTGTGGAATATATAACTGTGTGAAGGTGTGTTACATTTATTTACTCTGAAATATTTAACATTATGAAGGTGTGTTACATTTGTTTACACTGTGGACTATCTTTAACGGGGTACTGGGCAGGACAGAAATCCCCACAGCTGGTCCTCATGTTACACAAGTCAAGCGTCACACACATGGTCTGGGTTAAACTAAATAAGTCACAGAACAACCCCCAAAAAATACTAGGGAAAGAGACTGGTGGGGATGGAGGGGAACTGACAGACAGCAGGGAGAGTAATAAGAATCTATTATATACATGTTTGAATTGTCAAATACAAAATTCATCAAAAAAGTATATTGTAAACATATGCCCTTTTCGTCATTTTTAAGCACACAGTTTTAGTCGTGGTCACTGCATCCAGATTATAGGATAACTAATCTTCAGGACTATTTCATCTTGCAAAACTAAAGTTCTATTCACAGCAGTTCCCTATCATTTCAGTCCCTACACACACACACACACACACACACACACACACACACACACACACACACACACACACATGCACACACATACACATACACACACACACAGAATCATTGAACTTTCTCTTTCCATGATGTTGACTCAGGTAAGCAAAACATACACCATTTGTAACTGGTTTTTATTGCATCTGCAACATAGCATCAGGGCTCATCCATACTGATCACATGATGGGGTTTCTTTTTAAAGGCCAATGTTTTATTATAGGTAGAGCAACATTTTCTTCTGCGATCTGTCAATGGAAATGAGCTGTTTCCATCTCTTGGATACTGCAGATAATATTGTAATGAACAGAGCAATATCTCTTGAAGGCCCAACTTTTGATTCCTTTCGTTATTTGCTTCGATGTAGGATTGTTGGGTGATAGGGAGCTTCTATTATTTGAGGGACTTCCAGAGTAATTTTTGTAACATTTTGCTAATGGTATATGTGGGGTCTGGTTCCTCCACATCCTTACTGATCCCATTTTCTGCTTTCGTGGATAGCTGGGGCCCTGGGGTGACTGGGGTTCAGTTTGCATTTCTTGATAGTGACTAGAGATTCTGAGCATCCTTGCAAGATCCATTGCCCATAATATGCTTATTATATGTTTACATGTTTTGTTTGTTATTTTATGTTTGTTGTTTCAGTTCTAAAGGTTCTTCCTCTGGGATGAACCCCTCATCAGATGGATGAGCGGCAATGGTTTCTGCAGGTTGCCTTTTCTCTGAGTGGTTGCTTTGATGGGCAGAAGTAGAAGCTTGATAATGTCCCATCTGCTTGTCTTGCATTTGCTGCGTGTGCTTTTAATGTCACGGTCAGCAAAGCATTACCAGCTCCAGTTCTTTTCTTTTAGTAGTTTCATAATTTTAGGATCAACATTTTTGTTGTTTTGTTTGGATGGTGGGGCTGGGGATTAAATCCAGGCCACTGCATATGCTAGACACGTACTTCAACCACTGAGCGACATCTCCAGACTTCAAAACACATTTAAACAAACGAAACAAAAAACTGGGTGCATAAACAGTTATATTCGGGCTTATCTTCACTGACCACTAAATAGGGATGGATTTGCTCTTAGTTCCTTTATGTTGCGGTGATAGAATACCATGGACGAAGCAACTCAAGGAAAAAACATCTACTTTAGCTTATGGTTTCAGAAGGATGGAGTCCAACATGGCAGAGAAGACAAGGGAATAGTCAGGAAAAGAAGGGAGCAGCAAGCTGGCTGATCATCTTTCATGAGCACACAGGGAGCAGAGAGGACGAACAGGAAGTGGGATCAGGCTATAAGACTTCAATATCTGCCACACTTCTAGCAAGACTCCAACTCAAAGTTTCATAACCGTTGCAAACAGCTCCACCCACTGAAGACTGTTCAAATACACAAGCCTACGGAGATATGGAGACATTTTCCATCAGAACATCACAGGTTCAAAAGAACGGCACCAAAAATGTAATTTTAAGAGCCCACAGAGGGTGGGTGTGGCAGTGCAGGTCTGTAGTAATCTCAGCAATCAGGAGGCAGAGGCCAGTGCAGCCCTGAGTCCCAGGCCAGTTAGGGCCACCTAGTGAAGCCAGTCTCCAAACAAAACAAAAGCACACAGTAACAACACCCCTCCCCACACTCACTGGCTTTCTTCCTTGCTTTCTTTGGCCTTTCTCACATCTGACCCTGTTTACCAGTCCTGCGTTTTGTTTGCCATTTTTTGTAGTACCTTTCTTGGTATACTTTCTTCTCCGTCTCCAACACGCTGCTGAATTGCTTCTCTGAGCTCCGCTCTGCTCTCCTTAGCTGAACCAGGTTCTTGTGCCTCTTGTGTGTCCTTCAAGGCTCCTGCGTTGCTTGTCTTCCAACAATGCTTCTCTCTAAGATCTATCTTGAATTACAGCTTCAACTTTGAATTCTTCACTGGGGACAAGCAGCTGGAGCTCTGAGCTCCAGTTTCCGACTCTTGACCTCTCTCTCACTCCATACTGAAAGCACATGCACTCTTGAATGTTTCTCCATCATCATAAAATGGTGGAATCCAAATAGACCTTGCAAAACCTATTCCTTTCTGTGACCTATTTATTCAGCCATCTGCTCAGATAGCGAGCATTTGCTGGATGTGTGGAATGGGTCAGAACCTTGGATGCAAAGGAGCGTAATAGTTCCTATTGTGGAATATTTTAGTCTTGGCAGGGAAAATTTCTGTCAACCAGTCCATAAATACAAATAGGCAAGATGGGGAAGCCATTTTACACCATCACTGGCCTCAGGGAAAGGCACTTCTGGTGAGCCAAGGGCATGTACTTCTGGTTTGGTTTTGATGCTGAACACAGCAAAACGATTCAAGTTACATCCCATTCTGTAGGAGATGGTATTGTTGTCGGGCCTGCAAAGGTCACTCAGTGATCATACCTGAACTCAGAAAATTATGGGTAGGCATCTTGGTGCTAATCAGAGTTTAAACATATGGGTAGATGCATCTAAGCCAATGATTAGGGCCTCCACAGCAGCAGTCTCCTCAGAGGGAGTTAGTGGAGGCTGTGGAGGCAGCCAAGAGGCTGGAAAGCCAAGTCCCAACACGGATGATGCTGGGAGCAAGGGCTGCTGTCAGGGTCCTCATTATTTTCCTCAGTGTTCAGTTATGTGAATTCTGGGGAGCAGGGGCTGGTTCAGGGGTCTTTTTCCTCTTCATGGTTCAGTTCCTTACATTCACAAACACACAAGCCCAAGGCAGATTAGTTCAGTGAGCTGTGGTTTACTAAGTATAATCAAAGGGCCTTAATTAAGCCTTTGTAGATTACAAGCTCTAGAACCAGGCTGGCTGTTGGGGAAACCGGTTTGGCCACTTTCACATACCATGGCCTGGAGAGAGTTCTTGAAACTTTTCCTCTCCTCAGGGTCCCTCATCATTACCTCTCCATGGGGNGGGGGCGCGGAGCTGTAGGGACTCAGTCAATTACTATATGTAGGAGACATGTAAGAGAGCAGGGATTTGCCATGTGCTAAGAAACAAAACACACTTTACTGCACATCGAGCCTAAACTGCATTTGCTTGCTTTAAAGCACATAGCAACTGCATTAAACATGGCTGCTTCCATGAGCAGCCTTTTCAACTAATAAAAATGGAAATCTGTGGGCTGACAAGGTGACTCAGTGGGCAAAGGCCCTGGGCAATTATAGCATGATGACCTGAGTTAAGTCCCCAGGACCCACCACAAGGAGAAAACCAACTCCCCCAAGCTGTCCTCTGACCCCACATGTGCCGTGGCAATGCTCCCCCCACGTGCAATTGATAAAACGTACATAAAATTCGTAAAGACTGGGATCCATTAATTTGCTAGTTGAATTCTTTATTTAGAAGCTATTCATCTTCCTAACTTGATATTAACATATATAGTTGTAAAATAACTTCTAAGTCAGTCCCGGCAGTGGTAGCCTTGCTAGGATCCTGTGAGTTTCTTCCGAGTACCGACAAACAGCGCCTGCCTTAAAATGGGAACACTTAACGGCCAACACTTACTCTTGCTTCACTAAAACTGACATCACGGAAATGACTTTGAACAGACTTTCTCATGCTGTTAATGTGGTTATGTATCTATGCTCAATTTCGGGAACTGTCATCCCGTGGCTCCAAGTCTCCCCAGACATCTCTTTAAAGAAGCCTGTCAAAAACGCTCCCTCAAAAAAGTTTCTTTTGAACTCGGTGACCCTGATGAAGGTGATGCTAAAGTCATCTTTATGATTTGCTACAAAGGGGAAAAGGGAGCCAAGAGGAAGAGAGGCACAGGAAGGACAATGACAAGCGCCCCATGCGGAAAGCACGTCTATATCTTTGCTCTTGCTCCGTTATCTTACCTATACTTTTTGATATCTGGCAAATAAATACACATGCTAATTGAGGTGATAATAAAAACATCAGCAACTTGCAAGACACAGGTGCTGAATAACTAGAACAGATGTTGTCTGTAAGCAGCTGGAGCAGCGAGTCTCGGGTGGAAATTGATCTGCTGTGCTTGCCCATGGTGTCTGGCCAGTGGAGGCACTTTTTCCTGTGCTGTTTTCCAGGTAGAAATTGTAATGAGGAAATGTTTTATGACAGAGACATTTTTCCAATAACTGTTACTTGTTTTGAAAGCAAGGATTACAAAGGAATTTGTATACAGGCCTTTGAGCTCCAAATTACTTTCTTTCAATTCTTCAAGTGCATTCTGTAAGACACGTCTGAAACTTGAGACCTGCTTGGCAAGGCTCTCAGCTGCTCTGGGAGCTGCTAGGCTCTTCACAGGACACACATTTATGTTGAGATCGTCAACAATAGGCTATTCTTGCTAGCCCAGAAGAAAGCAAGCAATAGATACCACTAGAAAAAGAAAAACTGCAAAATACATCTTCCTGCTCATCCAACAGACCATTTCCCATCCAAAGAATCTGTAGAGCCAGAATGAAGCCAGCTACCAACATCCAGAATCTTCTGTCTCGCTCAGGTCTGAGGTTGCCCTTATGAAGATATTAAGTCATAAAAACTAGCCGTCTTGGTATCTGACAAGTAGAAAAGGTAGCCTATGATATGCTGATCCATCTGGATCCAGCACAGATTGAGAGCCCAACATGAGGTTTTCTAAATTGCAGTCAGCATTCATTCTCGATAGCATTGTCAGCCCCCTTGCACTCAATGGAAAACAACCTGAAAGTCATCTCTGGTGGCCGATAACACGCCAGGGACAATACTCATCATTTTAATAACTAGGAGGAGGCACAATTTTCTATTCAAAATTAAACAAATGACCCAAAATGGAGAAACAAAAATCTTCCCAGCAACTAGCCTGAGCTGCATCATGTAGACCAGGCTGGCATGGAACTCAGCAATCCACCTGCCTTGGCCTCCTGTGTGCTGGATTAAGTGTGAGCACACCTTTAAAGATTAAGGAGCCACCACACCTGACTCTTGCTCTAGGACTCTGAAATCACAGCTGTAAACATCTGTGGTGTCAAGAAAGAAGTCGCTTGCAGGGGACAAGGATACGGTTAGCACCCAAGAGAAACAGCTAAAGAAAGGAGAGGGGGAAAGGGATGCTTGGCATCATTTGACATGGAGACCAATTCCCCCCTAGATCAAGTACATCTCCTGGACTTTCTACTTACAGACCAATACATTTCATTTTGTTTTTGCTCCAACCAAGCTGAAATGATTTTTGTTTGTTAGAATGGGAAGCCCAGAGATAAAGTTTGGACGGCCCGAGGAAATGACTGTCTTTTTAACTATCTCGGTTTCTCAGAAAACGCTGTTCGTAAGCTGCTCACTAGACAAGAAGTAGCACTGTAGACTCACAGAAACGAAGGTGTCCCAGCACGCCCCATGTTCTCAACAGTGATAAACTTGGAAGAACAGTGCTGGGATTTAATGTAGGACATCGGCAGTATTTACACATTCGTGCTCATTGCTGCTCGATTCACAATAGCAAGGAAATGGGTTCAGCCTAGGTGGCCATCGACAGGTTCGTGGATAAGATCTCGGTACATACACACCATGAAATTGAATCATCTATGGAGAAAATGAAACTATGAACTTTATAGCAAAATGGGTGTGAGAACACCCAACTTAGACAAATACCACATGTTCTCTTATATGTGGATCCTGTGTGCATGTGTGCCAGAGGTGTGAGAGAGATAGTAAGAGAGGAAGAAGAGAAAGAGTAAATTTTATAAAACTTGAAAAGATGCCACGAGAGGGGAATGGGGAGCTTTAAAAAGGGATCATAATGACAACACATGTGACCTAAAACCAGAAGGGGGACCCCCAGGAGAGAACAAGGGAGAACACGGAGGTGTACAGAGAGGAGTAGGGCAGGACAACCAACAAAAACAATATATAAACACACACACACACACACACACATATAACTTAAAAAAGTGTATTGTCTTTAGAGACAGGGTTCTTGCTATGTATCCCCAGAGGCCTTGAACTTTGAATCCTCCTGCCTTGGCCCTCCATGAACTGTGATTGTAGGTATGTACCACCACACTCAACTTTAGGTCTTACTGTATATCATAAATATGGATGGACTAACCAATTGAGAACCTGGTTTCTTGAGGCACGGACTGACAACATTCAAATTTGGGCTTTGCCGCTTCTTAATTAGCCATCTTAAGCCGGTTAGTGAGTCTTTCACTGCTTCTTCCATCAGGGTTGCTGAGACAACAACATCTTATTATGTGTGAAAGCCTGAACTATGTCTAATGCCACCAAGGTTTCGCTTATGGCTGTCATTGTTAGTTACAATACAAGAGGGAAGAAAGTTGCCTAGCCATGAGCGGCAGAGATGCAAGTAAGCACGGGCGCCTTGGTCTCCTCTGTTCTTTAGCGCAGGTAAGAAGTAGTGAGCCACCTGAGTTCCTGCCTTGACTTCTTCCAAATCGTGGACTGTGACACTGGCCAAATAAAGCCTTTCTTCCCCAAGCTGTTTTCTGTCCAGATATTTTACCACAGCAACTGAAACGAAACTCAACAACTCAGAGAGATTGCCTTCCCTTATGCGGACTTACCCCAAAACCGTGTTTCAGATGCAGACTCTAGAGCATGTTTTGAACGAGGATGTTTAGGATATCTGAGGAAGGGCACCACCTGTTCTCACAGTTATAGGGGGTGTCCATGAGATTTAACTGGAAGGGGTTAAGGATGTTCAGGACTCTGCAGTGTGATGGACAGGCATACAGACCAACAACTTTTTCACTTCCCACACAACTATCAAACAGCAGAGTGGAAAACTTTATAATCACCTGCACCTTGGGTTTTGCATTTCGACAGAGAGGGTTTGGAAAGGCGTTATTATATGCTGGGTTTTCCAGGACTGTAAGTTCCACACAAATGAAGTCGCACTTCTGCCTTAGGACTTTAAATAGTTGTTTGAGCCTCAGAAAAAAATCACTTCCCTGATGCCATCATTGCTCACGGTACTTGAGCTGTCACAAGCCTGTCTGCTGTCCGTCTGCACTTGTAGCTGCAGCTCTTGGGGAGCCCCAGTCAGCATCTAAGTCCAAGAAGGTGACAAGCCCATCATGATGCCCAGAATGCCAGCGGAAGCTTAGTGTTTTCACAGCCAAATCCCTCTAGGTTACTACTCATTAACTTCCATTTATATTGTTAGGATACTCTGGTGAATTTAAAACATTATGCATCTATGAAGCTTATATCAGGATAGCATGTTAAAATATGTTATTAAAACAAAGTGTCTATTATATAAAAAGAAGAATTATGACTTTAGAGCAGAGAGAAGAACAACAATAATTTTTCCTGACAGTTTCCCAATGCAGAGGAAGCTGATACAGGGTAAGTGTCCCGTGTGTTTTCATGGGACCTGGTACTGTAAACCTGAAAGATGAGAGGAGAAATGAGCATGTCTCAGAAGGTGGGACACGTTCTTCTACTCTGGTTGCCAGATTCTCCCAGGGATTGCTGGGTTTTCAGTCCGTTTTCTTTTCTCTTTCTCCTGTCAGGAGTAACAACATTCACTTTGGTCGATTCCCTGGGCTGTATATCAGATGGCTACAGCTCGGTCTTCCCCTACTCCGGCAGCAATCTTTTTTCTAGTTGAAGGTCCCCATTGCTGAAGTATCAGAGTCTCAAACTCTGTTGCTCATGACTGACACACGCAGAACCCGCTTATGGGGTCACATACCCCCAGCTTCTTCTCAGGCATAAAGAAGCATACAGCCATCTTTGGCTGACCGCAGTACCAGAGGAGAGCAAGCAGGATGCTGGCGCACAGAGCTCCCAGGGAAGCTGTGATATCAAAGGCAAGCTATTCCATTCCAGTAAGTTTGTCTCTGAGAACCCAAGAAAGGCACTTAACTTCACTGTGAGTTAGTGCCCCAAGCGGAAAGGAAGATTAGAGAAAACACTCTATTTCTTTCTTGTCTTTGCGCTAGTAGCAATCCCACTCCGACCAGAACTGCTTTCCCACCGCTTACAGGATGCTCAGCACAGCTAAGCTGATCAGTTAACCAGCTGGAGACCTCAAAGGGAAGGTGCTTCAATGTGGCTGTTTATCGACTGGGATTGACAGACTAGAGGCCAAAGAAAGCTGATATTTAACATCTGTTTCAGGAGGTGTAAATCTCTAGCAGGCATGTGGGGCTCCATCATTTTTTTAAAAATTTTGCTCAAGGTCAAAATGGATTTCATTTTAAGAATGGGGTTTATTTTCTGATATCACTTGCCAGCTCTCTAACCTGAGCATTCCAGCGCCTCTGTGGACGTCCTGTGGACGATACAGAAACATCAGTAAGGTAAATGCCAGGCTTTTTACAGCATCTGGGCTTGTAGGAACAGCCCCTGTGTGTCTGTCACCCCGAATCTGCCCCCTTTCTTGCTCAGGTTGCTCACAGAATGACTTGTGGAAAACAGTGACCCAGATGCCACCCTTGGCGGTGTCTTTGCTGAAGGTCACATTCATTCTTCTGCACCACTGAACTAGAAGGATTCACATTTTTCAGAGTGAAGACGGGAACATTCTGCTGAATTTGACATCTTTTCCTTTGCCATGACTGAGAGGACCAGAGGATCCAATCCGTAGGCTAAGCTGGGGCAACCAGATCCTGCTTTAAGAAAGGAAGTGGATAACCCAGTGTGGTGATTTTTAAAACGTGGCTGGAAATACTTTGACATTCCTCCTTCAAAGAGATGCCGCCTCGGCTCCCTCTCCTTGAATCCAGGCAGGACTGGGACTGTTCATAAGAGTGAAGTAGACAAGAGACAGCCCAGTCCAGGTCTTACAATGCTGTGTGATTTTCACCGGCTAAGAGTAACACTCTTTGGGTACCACTTCTTAGGACAGAGTTTCTCAAAACACTTCTTCCATGAAAAGCATGGATCAAATGGTTCCTATGCTGTCAGGCCCTGTGCAGGCAACTCTGGCTAAGAGACACTGTGGAGGCCAGTTTGTTTCCCCACTCTAGCCAAGGGACTAGAGATGACTAAGTCTTCCCAGGGGAAGATAAATAAAACTTCCCATTTGCCTTGACACACAGAATCCACACGCATAAGAAAATGGCTACACTCCAGAAATCTGGAGTCAAATAAGATGCGGTAGAAACTGAAACAACTTTCCAAACCTTCAAGGAAAACAAATTATCAGGGTTCCAATGCCCCAGGCATTATGTGGGGGATCTGTACTGAAGAAAGCTACTAATAAATGCTTGCTATCTCTACTCACTGGAGGGAGAAAGCACTTGCTAGAATGAACGAAGGGGAACAAACTACCAGTAGGGCATCAAGAATGGCTGTTTTTAAAGCTATAACCACTGCCTTCAAAGGATAGAAAAGGCTCTTTAAAGTCACTGGATTTCATTGTAATGATGGACACCTCCCAAAAGGTCAACCCACACTGTAGTGAGTTCTATGCATTTTAGCAATGAAAACTATCTGTGGTGACACTTGAACTAGCCTCTTCTTTAAGACAAAAAAAGGTGTCTTAAAGTAGCATATCTTCATCTTGACCAAGGACTGCAGCCACTTGGGAAGAATTAAACTAAAAAAAAAAGAACCCAGATGTTTGGGCTTCCACTGCTCAGGAATGATTTAGCTGGGATCAGCACCCCACACTTCTCCAAGGTGATTCTGAGTGTAGTATGTCACAAAGATTGGGAACTGTTGCTCTAAAGTAGGCTTCCTTTTTCCTTTATTTCCTTCCTTCCTTCCTTCCTTCCTCCCTCCCTCCCTCCCTCCCTTCCTTCCTTCCTTCTCTCTTTCTTTCTCTGTCTTTCTTTGGTTTTTCCAGACAGGGATATTTTTTTTTCAATGTAGTCCTGGCTGTCCTGGAACTCACCTTGTAGACCAGGTTGGCCTTGAACTCAGGAATCCACCTGCCTCTGCTTCCCAAATGCCACCACAGCAATAAAGTAGGTTTACAGCCTTAATGACAATGACATTTTTGGTCAGACAAGTTTTGCTGGGGGAAGGTGAGGAATGAGTTGGCCTGTGCACTTTAGAATGGTTAGTGACATCCTTAGATTCTGCCTGGGAGATGCCACCAGCTCTGCTTCCAAGCCCACAACACAGGTGGCCTCAGATACTGTGAAATGTCCTGTGAAGCTGGGGGTAGAAATCTCCCTTGCAAAAGCAGCCATATAATAAAGAAAAGACTGTTATATAGTAAATCTACTTTTATTATTAGTGGTCAGAAAACAATTCCTAATCAAAAGCTAAGGAAAACAGAGCCTCTAGTGAATGCAAGGCAGTGGGCACCAGCAAACAGAACTGATCACCAATCCACAGAATGCACAGAGCACCCCTAACACTTAGAGATAGGAAAAGGGCCCATGTTCAGCACAGTTCTAAGCATCTGCTTACAGATCAGCACAACCGGGCCAATCACTTTCCCAGGGATGGGGAAGAGGATTTGACCACATCTGTTATATCCGACCTCATTTCATTTTATGTAACTTTCATATTCCCCCCAAAATAATAATCTGCTAAAACCTTGTCAAAAGGCAACTATTTCTAGCTAAACCCATCTTCTTTGGTGGCTGTGCAAACTGATTTCCCTCCAGGGGCAGGCTTATAAGGAAGCAGTCAACCAGAGGCCTGAAGTTACTAGCATTCCAGAAAAAAGGGGGGGATACACACATCTAATTGTATTCTGAGAATAACCTCAGAACTGTGTGCACTCTCTTTGCAAATGCAATTATATCCGGCCCATAGTCCTTCAGATGTGAGAGTATATTGCTTATATTTTTAACTTCATTATATGTATTTTCTTTTTTGTTTGTTTGTTTCATTTTAAACGAAAGTTAACAGAATCTTCCTAGTGGCTAGGGAGTAGAGAAAGCCTTGGGTGAGTTAAGTTCTGGGCGACTGTGTATTTTGACATGACCACAGCCTTTTGAGGACTCCAAGATGAACTAGCCCATGGTAAAGTAGCAAATCCATTGCCCATGTATTGACCCACATTAACCAGAAACTCGTCCCAGTGTCTTTGCAAACAAGGTTGTGTATTAAAATTGCACCTGAGCAACTGTATAGCAAAAAGCAGGAGTGAAGGGCTTCGGAGAAATAGTAAGAGGCCCGGAGTAGAAGGAAAAGAATACTTAGGCTCTGGCTGGCACCTGGAAGAGCCAGAGGAGAAGTCAAACAAAAGAAGAAAAGTCCATCTTTCCGAGTCAAGAATCAGAAAGGTGGACAGACCCAGCAGAACTTCATGGAGGCTTGTAGCAGCTACACTAGGACATGGGGATGCTAGGAAAGAAAATACACTATTCAATAAAGGACAATTATTCCTTCTCTATGACTTACGGTTAATCTGTCTTTCTAGGTGTGGTCCAACCGAAGTAACTCGTATTTTGGGTGGCTTGGAGTGCTACCGCCACCCACCAAGGCCAGAGAAATAACTTTCCCTAATGGAACTCCACAGAGCCCTAACCAAAGCTGCTGTAATATGCCCCCTCTAAAGAGGGAACCCTAAAATCATTGAGGAACCTTACCAGGATTACAGTGATGAACTGGCCTGCCTTCACTTTAGGCTTAAAAGCCATCTTTTAGTAAAGACAAACTAGGCTCATTTAGGTTTATGATTAAACCTCTGTTTCTCAAGGATTGGGCTATGCCCCACCTGTAACCTTAACGACAGGTGATTCTATACTATTCCAGGAAACAGCAACCATTCCTTGTTTCAAAGCTATTATAATCATCGTGCAACCCTACCTTTGTTTCAGAAGGTTGTTATGACTACCTACTGTTCTGACCACCTTGTTATGACCACCCTGCAACCATATCTTTGTTTCAGGAGGTCTTTATGACTAACTTGTTATGCTTGTTCTGCTCCTGCAACCCTAACTATTTCACCTGCCAAACCCTCCACACAGAAACCTCCTACCCCTGAACTATAAAAACCTTGTCTTTCTCACATTCAATGCTGACCTCTTAACCCTGCCTTAGGGAGAGGCAGCCTATGTACATGAATAAAAAAAAAACTCGTTTTAATTAATTGCTTGCTTTAATTAATTTGGCCATGATGTTTGGGTTAGTGGTCTTTCTCCTTGAATCTTTTGGATGAATAATAGTTCGCAAACATTTCTGGCTACCAGCCAAGACAGGACTTAGGGCATTTCTGGTTTATGGCCAAGGACATAAATTGATGCCCCTATCTCCAAATTGCCAGTTGCATGTCAACCTCGTGCCTTCATCATTCCTGCCTCTGGAGAGGTAGCCCTACCTGCCATTAGGAGGTAGGTTCAACAATCTACCTGGCTTTTTAAGGCTGAGTTAGGCCATTGTGTGGGACAGATGGGATACTCCTGCATTGAGCACTGGATTGCACATATCTACATGCTACACAGAAAATGTAAAAAACAAGTGACTTACCTAAGCTGTTATAAAGTAGGAAATGACCGCAGGATGAACTCACTTGCGTTTGATAAATGATACTTTGAGATTCCACCTTCTGGGCTGGGCTAGGGCACTTCTTACCCACTGTCTCCCATTATCTAGGTTTGACCTTTATATTAACTGCTAGCAAGGGGGCTACCTGAGCCTAGACACAGCCTCGGTCTAGAACCCTTTATCATTTGCTTTTTTCCCCCCAGGAATTACACTGACTCCCAAAGAGCCCATCCAGCACACGAGCATAGGCCAGATCAGGAAGGGACATGAGTGATGTGTGTGGCCCCTGACCAATGTGGGGGATAGGAAAGCAGCTCAAAGGCCCTGGGTGTGATCCATAAGCTTCTTAAGAACATAGCTCTGAGCCAGGCAGTGGTGGCCCACGCCTTGACCCAGCACTCGCAGGTGGATCTCTGTGAGTTCAAGGCCAACATGGTCTACAGAGTTAGTTCCAGGACAGACTCCTAAGCTACAGTGAAACCTTGTCTCAAAAAATCAAAACAAACAAACAAACAAAAACAAAGAAAAACCAACCACATAGCTCTGCTTCAGTAGCAGCTGTGAAAGGAACCCAACTCCACAAGTGTTCCCTGTTTCCTGCTTCGGATCCAGCGTCCCCAATTCCTGTCCCAAGGATCATAGTCCTAAGTCAACTCTAAAGCCATTTGTATCAGGTTCTCTTTCTGGGGAACCCAGGTGAAATCCCAGCACTCAGGAGGCAGAGGCAGGTGGATCTCTGTGAGTTTGAGGCCAG
>LOEQ01001023.1:117705-130104 GCA_001685075.1 Bramus lutescens | reverse complement strand
TCTCTCTCTCTCTCTCTCTGCCCCTGCTTCTCCTCTGGCTAGGTCTAGCCTGCTGGCTATGCTCAACCTACTTCTTCCTCTCTCTGCTAGGAACTCTTCCAGATGCCTCTGGGAGTTCTCTTTCCCATATCTACAATAAAAATCTTCTTAGCCATGAGGAAACGGTCTTGTCATCCATTTCTACACCTACCGCTATAATTTTAAAAGAGAGGAAACCCTCAAGCACCATTCAACGGAATGCGACAAAAAAAATCAATAGCAATCCTTTCCATTTATATTTGGGCTGCAAAGACTCCGAAGCTCAAACACACAGCACTGTCGCTTCTGCTAGATGCTGTGAATAGACATGCTTCCTAAAGCTGGATCCAAAGGAGATGGCTGTAGTGGTTGTAGTTAGTGTTAGCTCTTACCTTCGCACAGCCTGGAGTCATCTGAGAGACTTGCCAAATGAGACAGTGTGGTAGGTAGGTATAAATGTGAGGGGCTGTCTTGACTGTAGGTGGCAGTATTCCCTGAGCAAGTGGTCCTGGCTGCATACCAAGCTATAGAAGGGGCTGAAGGAATGGTCTAGCACTTAAGAGCACTGGGTTCAATCCCAAGCACCTACATGGCAGCTCATACTGTCTCTCCAGTCCCAGGGGGCACCATGACTTCTCCCAGCTTCTACCAGCACTGCACACACAGACAACATGCACGCAAAACACCACATACATAGAAAAAATAGAATAAATAAAAAGCTAGGTAAGCTTTAGCCTATGAGTGAGCCAGCAGGCAGCTTTCTCCTATGGTTTTTGCTTCAAGCTCCTGCTCCTGAAGATATTGATCTGGAAAAGGACTGGGTATGAGGAAATGACAGCCTGGGGACCATGGCCAGGTCCGCACAGGAGAAACCAGAGAGCGAGATGGGAACCCTTCAAATTTTGTGGCAAAAAAAAGACAAGGTAGAAAACAGGAAGGGCTGCTGCATCTAGCGCTGTCCCAGGACAGACCTGAAGGGAGCGGTGGGGAGGGGGGCATGGAGGAAATGAAGAAAAGGCAAACATAGCCAGACATGGGAAAGTGGAGGTTGGGGGACTGGACGCCCTGAGAAAGCACAGTGCCGCCAGAAGTTCAGCCTATTATTATATGTGGTTGAACAGGGAGGCGGGCTGTTGCTTACAGCTGAACAGGGAGGCAGAGTTAGTACAGACAGACAAACAAGGACGCAGGGTTGCTGGAGTAGCTGGACCGAGGAGGCAGGGTTAGCTCATTTGGTGGGTGCAGCTTCTGTAGAGGAGCAGTTTTCAGGCCACTGGCAGCGGGGGGAGTTGGGGTCTGGAAGAAAGCGACTGTAACACCATCAACATTGGTACTCAGGCCAGGGGATGAGGCTTTGCCATCTCCCACTGGGTCTGACACTTTGGGGTGTTGCACACGGCTGGCTCATGCCAACATCCACCCAGGATTTCTTCTGCTTCCTACACTCCCTACAAAGGAGCCATATCTCACTGCAGGCAAGGTTTCCCTGCCCTTGAAGGGATGCAGATGTGTGTGCGCCCATTTGGCAGCAGCCAGTACATAGCCCACACATTAATTCTCTGAGGTCCACATCGGAATTCATCTTTCTTGTGGTAACATATCATTAACTTTTGACAGGTGTTCTTTGGCTCCAGGCACTTTAAACAAAGTCAGAGAGAACGTCCTTGCCCACCAGGACAAGGACAGAAAGCAGGGGTGATTTCTCTTTTCTGCCTGCCAAGACTGTCGTTCTTGCCATTTTTCTTCTTTGCTACTTCTAACCTGGAGAGGTTATTTAAGGAAAGAATCTTTGAAAGACCATCTTGTACTCCTAACCTCATAACTCTACCTCAGGAAAACTAGGACCCTTCAAGAGGTGGTTCTCAGGTGTTCATCGGAAGCACGACAATGAAATTTCAAGATTGATATTGAGAGCCAAAGCTGAGAGAACATGAGGATGCCAGCCAGAGGTTGTGTTGGGAGGAACCCAGCATGTGGAGGGCTGGAAACTGCATAACATACTTAACATGGACATTCAAGTTCCGATTTAAGCACTAAAGGGATGACTGCTAGGTTATACATCACCCTGGGATTCCTCATAAAGCAAACTTTTCATAACTTCATCAGTCCGCTAGCTTGCATTTCCTATGAGGTCAGGTTCAGGTGGTAGGTAGCGCCAAGCATGCCAGGGTATGTATATATAACTCTCATCCCACGCACTAGAATGCGGCTTCCTAGCTCCAGATGGTGCTTCTTATCTATAAAAAAAAGACACCACCCCACTTTCCAGACTTCTGGTCTCTAATTATTCTAAGACATAATTAGCCAATGTGTCAAACATTATCCAGCCAGGAGTAAGCTCCTCTTGTTATTTTGATCAAAACCTACATTTAAATGCTCAGGCTTATTTTCAAAAACCTGTTTACAGATTAAAAAGTCAAGGTTATTTCTCTACAACTAAGGTTCTTTTCAGTTCCCACACATCCTCCAGGGAAAGGTTAGGAATTCAGCAGTAAAGGTCATAGCAGTCGGATGGTCCTTCCCTTAATTTTGTTTTGAGAGCACACACACACACACACACACACACGTTTAAATTCTAAGATATGGCAGCAGAAAAACTGCCACCTTATCAGCCCAGCACGCATGCATCTCCTGAGCAAGGAAGCAGCACTCAGCCAAACTTGTTGGGCTAAGTTTTTGGGATGGGCAAGTTCCTATCTTTTCAGCAGTCTTACAGAAGTCATAAAAAAGAAACTGCTTCACACTGTACACACGAGATCTATAGAGAAAAATCCAAAGCAATATTTATTTACAGAGAAATAGGTTTCATATCTCAAAAATTATGAGGTTTATTTCTTATTAAATTTCCTTCCATTTCTGAATCTTGGCTATAAAGCTCAGAGAAACATTAACTTCCATAAGTGCTACTCGAATGTATTCTAGAACGTTCCATGCATAATTCTTACTGAAAATGCCCTTGGGGATTGAGAAAGCCAATGGGACTGATACAAATGATTTACAAAATACTCGTGAGTTATTAATCAAAATGATCGCATTCCAAGGCTATGACAGCCGAGCAGCCCCTGGAGGACTTAGTCAGAACACACATAAAATAGTCTTGGCTTGCACCCGCTATTTATACAGGAACAGTTCCAGAGGACTCCTGCTGGGCCTCACTTGGCTGCTACCCATAGCTACCTCCAGGAAGCAGGAGTGGCCAGGGTGACAAGGAGGCACCAGATGGGATGGGCTAATACCCCCAGACTGTGGCTATAAGAAGTGCTTTCAAGACCAGTATTAAATTTGGGGTCCTTTTATTCCAAATGGAGTAAGATGGGTTGGACTTTCTGTCCAAGGAGCTGGTGACGATTTTATTTATTATCCCATGACTAATTCAAACAGAATCCCCACCCCCAATCATCTTCCTTTTTAGCTTTCTCTGATGCCTGAAATTCTGACCTTATTGCTTCGGTTTTCTTTACTGCTAAACTCTCCTCTATCAGCAATTAAACATTTTTCTAATTTTCAGGGAGATGTTTCAGGGGCAAAGACACTTGCTACAAGCCTGATGACCTGAGTTCCATCCGTGGGACTGGCAGAACCAGAGAATTGACTTCTGCAAATTGCCTACTGTGAAGGCTGCCCTCCTGAGAAGTCAATAAATGGAACAACAACAGATTTTTTAAAAAAATTAAATATTTTAAGGAGCAGTTGTGAGTTAAAGTAATGATGAGTTTCAGTGTAGGCAAAGTGGTGAGCATCTTTTTATGGACAGGAAGGGAGACCACACAGCACAACGACGCTCTGGGAAAGCCCCAGGATAGGACAGAAAGGGGCGCATAAAGATCAAGGAAGTCAGCTACTCTGACACTGAAGGTTGAGCAGCTCACTGGCTCTACTTCTTGCCCTGGGCCCCCATCTGAGCTTGTTTGAGGATACGCTTCCAAACGACCTTTGGTAAGTCAGGCCTAGGTGAGAACCGCACTCAGAGGTATCTGTTGGGTTGCAAGTAGGATCCTCACAAGGGTCAGCACTCCCTTACCTCCACGACCACAGTGCCTTCAGCTGTCTGAACTTCTAGTGCAGCACCAGCTGCTCCACAAAGTCCCCGTCACCCTCTTTGACCTGTATGGGTTTTCCTAACCATCCAAGCAGGCATGCCAGAAGTGCTGCGAAGGAAGGGGTACTCTGAAACAAGGTTTAATATGCTGGGAGTAGCAATTTGAGGCGACCACATGGGAAGATTTAAAAAGAAGAGGCCACAGTGTATTGTCTGTTCCTTCATTGATACTATTTGATGTGTGCTGAGCTCCGTGTCCTAAAGTGCTGTGGGGACTGCAGGTTTACAGAGCCCATTGGAGCTCATACTGAGAATGTTTCCAAAACTATTAAGATTATTTTTAATTTTAAAATTATTTTTGTATAATGTTGAATTTTGTTTAGAAACTTTGTGAATAAATAGTATCTTTCTTCATAGAACATACAGAGAGAGAGAGAGAGAGAGAGAGAGAGAGAGAGAGAGAATACCTAAGGCTAAGGCCTCACTTTTGAAAGCCAGGTAGCAAGGTCATGAAAGGGGTCACAGGGAGGCATTAGTAGATGCGTACATAGGCCTGGTTTTCTTTGCAGATTAGGTGGCTGGCCTTAATCCCCATCTTGGTGGTATGGTGTTCTAACTGTCAGTTCACTGGGGTAAGGAGGGGAGACTTACTTTAAAATCCATCATGGGTTTTGCTCCATCCTTGATTTAAATCTGCTTTAACACCACCTGCTTGGGTTGAAATTGATACGATCTAGCATGGGTTTCTTCCAAGCTTTCTAACAAGCTCTGACAGATTCTGGTTCCACTAGACTCTTCACAACAACATCTGGCTGCAGCTCCCAGGACTCGGGCTGGCTACAAGGGTTAATTTTAATGTTTATTTTATTAATCTATCTTTATTAAAGTATACATATTCACTTACTTGTGTATGTGTGAGCAAGTGTGCAGGGTGCCCAGGAGACAACTTTCAAAAACTGTTTCTTTCCTACCATGTGGGGCCGGGGCCTCAAACTCAGGTCTTTGGACTTTGTCTGATAGAGGCTTTGCCGAAGCTGCCTTAACCCACTGAGCCTTCCTGCCAGCCCACGATATTTTTAATTCTTAGAAAAAAACCCAGACTATATGCCCGGACATTGCTGCAGGGCCTCGGTGCCACAGGTTCCTTTCTTCTGTCATTTAAAAATGACAGTCTTCTGAGCCTCAGCACGCCGAGCCCTTCCCCCTCCGAAGCAAACTGACTTATCCTAGAAGAGTCAGGCAGCACAGAAAGACCTTCCCAGCAGCTTGTGGGCACTGGAGAGCTTTAGGAAGCGGAGTGAAAACAGGTCATAGAATGACCTCCAGCAAAGCACCCTGACTGCATCCCTGCATGAAAAGTCCTCCTGACCTCTGTTAGGAGGTGCTGCAGCAGGATGCAGGCAACGGGAAAGGAAGCTGGGATCACCAGCAGCAATGTGTAGCTTTACACACAGGACTCGAAAGGACATCTTATTTTAGCGAGAAGAAAAGAGAAGAAAATTGCATGGGAAAGCTGTAATTTCAACAGTGAATACACCTGCTTATGTAAACAGAAAACGGCACATCCTTAGCTCTGATGAGGCAAACTGCTTGCAGACCTTAGAAAGAAAAGATCCCTATTGCCAACTCCAAAAGACCACAGCTAGTTGAGTCGGTGCGCAGCCAAAAGCTAGGGCTGCATCCTTCCAGTTCTGTTTTTATTGTACATGCCAGACAATGCTGCGCTAGATGCCGGGGATAAGGGGTGGGGGAGGGGCACCGGGCCTGCTAGCAGACAGTGCCTGTGGGTTAGTGGAGAGACAAGGAACCTCGAGCTAACTGAAGTAAGCCTTGTTTTTCAGGTTTCCCTGAAACCTTACAGCCTGGAGCAGCCCGAGGCTTCCTGAGAGAGCAAGGCTTGTGCCAAGATCTAAATGCGGTCAGGAGGTTCACAGGCAAAGGGTGAACCTGCTACATCCATGCGATTTTTAAAATAGGAGTACACTGGAGTCACAAGGAAACGAAACTGGTAATGTTACAGGTAGAAGAGGCTCAGGACTGATCCCTGCTCAAAAGTGTTGGGGAGCAGCCATTAGGCCTGTAGAAGAACAAGCGGGGAGGGGGGTGAAGGGTAGGGGTGGCCATGGTATGTGCTGCATGCCCCAAATAAAGCCAGCAACTTTCCACTTGTGAAAAGAAAAAAAGAGTTCCTGGCCTTGTCGTTAACATGGCTTCATTGTAAGAAATCTGAATTTAAAACAAACGTAGACCCCCAACAAACTCTTGCCTTCCTATTGTCCAATCATTTTTCAATTTGTCTTCGTCTGCTCGCTGCTGCTTTTCCTCAGCCTTCGCTTCCTTTCATGGTTTTCTGGGAAGCTGAATTTACACCACTGACCACTTTGCCACAACATACAAAATCATGACACATCTGTTAAAGCAGGTTTTTAAGTCAGAAACATTGTTTTCTGAAAGAAACTGGGCTAAAAAAAGATTAACTGGTGAGCGTCGACAAATTTGAAATACTCAAGTTTTAAATTTCTCATTTGAAATGACAGCAGAATCGGGCTAAAACGAACTTTTCTCTATTAAGAAATGTGTGGGCGCTCCGCCAGTAGGGTAAGAATGGAGTAGTTTCAATGGTGCAGGACAGAGGCCCCATGGGCTCCCCTCTCCAAAGCCCCACCCACCTCACTATCCTCTTATACAGGTCCTATTTATTAAAGCTCTCCATCACAGAGAGAGACAGACTCAAATATAGGATGGCCCAGTATTTCCCACTGTGGGCTGGGGAGATGGCTCAGCAAGTAAGAGGGCTGCCTGCTCTTCCACAGGTCCTGAGTTCAATTCCCAGCAATCACATGGTGGCTCACAACCATCTGTAATGAGATCTGGTGCCCTCTTGAGGAAGAGACCTGGTCAGTCGTCCTCATCAACTTAGACCGTGAAACCCAACATGGACAAGTTCAACTCATTTTCAAGTTCAGTATTTCCCGCTGTGAGAGACTCAGTGTCCAAGAGGAAGTGCAGTTGGAGCATTTACAGTGATAGTGTGTGTTGGGACCTGAGAGGAGAACTGGAAAAAACCAGAAGCAAATCCATTCACCCTTCTGGGCAGGCCAGCCAGGCTCCTAAACAGTCAGCTGGTGTGCTGAGGACTAGGTCAGAGGCTCTGTGCTTGGTGCTCTACATAAAGTACTGCATTTAACCCTTGCGACAATCCTGCCAGTCCACGCTCACCCATGTCCCACTGGTGTGCCCTCACACACCAGCAATCCTTTCCTCTTCGTCAAAATCTAGACTTTCGTAAATACTTGGTGTAGGCAAACACCAGCAATCACAGGCTGAAAAATATGATAATATTAATAATATGATAATAACACCGACTGAAGCTAGGGGTAAAGTGGACACACAGAACACGTGTGAAGATGCCTTTTATTTGTGAGAGATGAATCAGACGTAGACTCTGAGTTTGGCATTCAATACAAAGAAATAAAAGGGAGCATCTGCATAAATCACGGTATCATTAAAATAAATTAGAGGGAGGATGAAAATAATGCCCATGGCAGACATTGTTTTTCAATCAAAGAACATGACAAATCATTTCGACAATCGACAAATCATTTCATTCCCAAGACAAACTGTACCCCGACATCAAAGAGGAAAAATCATCGATCAGCTGTTAATAGGGCCAACCTGAGAACTCTGAAATGTTTCCCTCAACTGCAGAAGACAACATTTTAGATGCACACATTGCATTTAAAAATACTGTATTTTAACGTCTTCTTCCTCAGAACCAGATAAAGGTCTCAGGTCTTTTCTAGTTTTTCTGTTAAAAAGAATTGAGTTTGGAAGTGTGTGGAAGTCCTATGACATTTTTTAATGATGTCTATAAATGGTAGCTTACCTGCATAACATCCCATGTACACAGGCATCAGGCAAAGAGGACTTCTGTATTAGTATACCTCTTATGACGAAAATGACTTAGAAACGGACCCCTTCCCCTTTGATACTGTAAGGCCAACAGGGGAAGGAAGACTTAGGAAGGACAGTGGCATTCATAGCTCCTGTAGAGAAGTTTGGTTCCCATATTATCCTGATCCCTCTATGAGAAGCTGCTTTCTTCATCCATGGGAAATCTGGCTTTAAAGAGGCTATTTTTTGTGCACATTATTGACCCTCAAGAGTTGGGGAAGGTTTAACTTTTTTTATTCAAGCACATAAACTATAGCTGCTATTTTAAAAGTTTACATCGTGTTTTTTGTTTTGTTTTGTTTTGTTTTGTTTTAGATTTAGGTTTTTGTTGTTGTTTGTTGGATAAGGCCTCACAATACAGCACGGCTGGCCTGGTTACTTATTTGCCTCCAACTCATAGAGATCCTCCTGACTCTGCCTCTTGAAAGCTGGGGTTAAAGATACTGCATCACCATGCCCAGCTCCTGGTTCCTTTTTAAATGCTCCAGAGGTGTAAAAACTTACTTCTTAGATAAATGGAATATAGAAAGTAAAGAAACGTGAATTTTGAGCGCAGGTACACATTTATTAAAAATAAGAATTTACCTTCAGTTTCACATATTCTAAGAAAATATAGCCAAACAACTTGGATAAAAGCGGTAGCTTTGGCGCTCTGTTCTAGTGGACACGAATGGCTGTGAACAGGAGGGATTTCTCTAAGTTCCAACTGTGACCGTGCACTCTCTCTTCTAACCTAAATAGTCATTACTTAGAACGAGACTGCTACCGTGTCTTTCTTGGTTCTTCAGCAGTTTGTATAAGTGTCAGGTATAGCCGGGCAGTGGTGGCACACACCTTAATTCCAGCACACGGAGGCAGAGGCAGACGAATCTCTGTGAGTTCGAGGCTAGCCTGGTCTACAGAGTTCCAGGACAGGCTCCAAAGCTACAGAGAAACAAAGCAAAACAAAACAACAACACGAACAAAAAAGTCAGGCATTTAGTCATCATTTAGTAGATGATCAATAGATATTTTCTGAATGAATGGAGCAAAACTCAGTGTAACAGAGACATTCAATCAGTTCATCCTAGATCACATAAACTAGGAAACAACAAGTAATATTTAATAAGGTATGTGTTACTGGGCAAGTTAATGTTTTTAAACATTGTTCATGGTTGACCAACTCCCTAATATATTAGGGAACCATACACAAAAGAGAAATTACCATAAAGTTTTGTCATAGAAGGCTTCAGAAATATGCTAAGACACAGGAAAAACTTCCATATTCATGAGCAGTAATCTCATGGGGTAGGCATGCTCCTGGAATTACCCTTTTATCCACCAGATGGCATTGAAGAATCAGGCAATGGGTAGCACTTCCGAGCTCCCCTGGATGGAAACTGGAAGCTTGTAATGGTGGTCCTTAAGTTGACTAAACCAACAACTGCCAACATCTTAAACTATGGTGAGCAGAGGACTGATTGAACTGGGTTTTAAAGCAAGTCTTATAATTCGTTCACATACTCATTTAGTATTTACTGAATGTTTATGATGTTCCAAGGATGACATTGAATACAAGAGCTAAAGAGTTCTTGCCTTCAAACAACTTGAAATTTAAGGAAGCAGATAACCTGTAAATAGATAAATACAAAGAACGTGTAATCAATTATCTAACTGTGATGCTTGAGGAATACTTGCCTAGCGGGATATGCGAGCCCACTCTAGAGGAACGAAAGGAGTTAGCTAAGCAGAGCAATCGATTAGTGCTGTGGTCTAGATATGAGGGGTCCCCCAAACAGACCAATATGTTCAAGGCTTGGCTCTCAGCTGGTGGGTAACCACTGAGAGGTAAGGGACATGGGAATGCTAGGTTCATCGGCATAGCTGATGAGCTGCTGCCAAGTGGTAGGTGACAAGGAGCTGTCTCACAACTGGGTAGCATCCAAGGCAGAATTCACACAGGCATAGAGCTAAACTGGGGCTATAGGAAGAGATGTTATAGGGCTAAAGTCAGTTGGATGTGGGAGTGTTTTGGAGGGAGAAGGAAAGGTGAGGGAAATAGAATATGATGAGGTGATGGGGAACGTCCTTCAGCAAATCCTACCGGTGCGCCACACAATAGTGTGGGAAGTCCTTCTGTATATGAATTGCTTTTATTGGTTAACAAATAAAGCTATTTCAGCCAGTGGCTTAGCAGAATAGAGTAAGGTGGGAATTCCAAGCAGAGACAGAGGAGAAACTAGACGGAATCAGTGAGAAGCCATGAAGCCGCCTGCCCGCAGGAGCCCGATGCCTCTGCAGGAGCCCACTGGAGCCTTGCTGGTAAGCCACAGCCACGTGGCAATACACAGATTAATAGAAATGGTTAATTTAAGGTATAAGAGTTAGCCAAAAATACTCTTAAGGTATTGGCCAACAGTACTGCAAATAATACAGATTTCTATGTGATTATTTCGGGTCTGGGCAGCCAGGAATGAACAAGCAGCCTCCGACAACAAGGACCTAGCAGCAGGTTAGAACCAGGTGAAAATGTTCAGGGATTTTAACTAAGATAATCATAGATAATCATTAGTAACAACTACTATTCATTGAAGCTTTCGATATGCAGAACAGTAGACTAACACTTAGATATCCCATCTTTCTTCCTTCTTCTGAGTCCTGAAAATACATAGTATTTTCCATACCTACTTTTCAGAGCCTGGACTGCTCTACTCTTGGATATTCTCGACAACAGGTATCTCTCGAACAACCACCCACTTTTGAAAATCTTAGTGGGAAGCTTGGCATGCTATTACTAGGCAACATTCTATTCCAAAATAAACCATGGAGTCCTGAACAAGACTAAGAAACCTGGGTTTGAAGTCGCATTGCGATTGGCCTGTTCTGCGGCTCAATGCACTTGAACATAATCATCGACCTGGAGACCCTTGGTTCCCTCCCACTGGGAAAATGGAGGATTAAGAAGATTTTCAAAATTCCCTCCCAACTTAAGTTCTACTCTATGAAATTTCTTTTCCTCTACCATCTACTCAATGTTGGAGGAGCTGGAAGCGGTATGGGGCAAGTTATAAACAATCTGTAAAACGTACACGACCTGGAGACTTAGGATTTAGCCAGAGGACTGACAGATAAATTGCACAGGAAAAATAATGCCTTTAAGGCCCTGGTGTGACTGCTTTGCTTGGATCATACTAAATGGTAATCTCTCAGAGTTCAAGGTACACTGTATGAGGCTAACAGAAGGCACAATGATTATCCTGAAGGCTAAAAATATCCATTGGTTTATGGATCTCTACACAGCAGTTTCTCCAGAACTTTTACATTAACTACAGGGATTTAGCAGCCAACCATTGGCACTATGAAGCCATTACTGAATTAACAGAGCCAGTGAAAAAGTCACATGGTTTCAAATACCTGTATCACATTAGTGACAGTGAACCAACCCACTGATTAAGTAAAAGAGATGCTCTCTGAGCCTTAAATGTGGCAGAAGAAATGACAACCAGTGTGACTGATTCTTAACAACACAAACTGTTGTGGCATCAAGCAGCCAGGGCGGAAAAGAGAACCAGTGGCTTCATGTTCGGAAGTACTGTCAAAATTTCAACACATTTAATATTTTTTGGCAAGTACTTGATACCAGTCTTTTTTTTTAAAAAAAAAGATTCAAAGAAACCACACACTCTGAATTTCATATAGACCAGATCTATGGAAAACAATGTTGAATTACAGTCTAAATAGCAAAATAACCCTAGAAGGTGCTCTGAAGTTGGAGCATTGTAGCTCCTATTGTGTGGTAACCATGCCTACTGGTGACACTTTGGGGCACAAAATACTTGGGACTGAGAGTTTTTAAATGGTAGAAAGTGCAGAAGCGGCGTAACTGGGCTAGACTCCATGCTCCCGCTGCAGCAGGGAAGGTCCTTACAGGGTTCTACACTCACCATTCTCCAGATGTCATGGGTGACAGTGAGAGGGGCTTCAGTTGGAGAGGACTACAAAGCAAATTTACATTATTTACTAGCTCCTGAGAAACATTTCATTAAAACTTAGTAAAGCTGCAGCTCTCTTTTAATTCCATGAGATTGTATAAATAAATTCTCAGAGACTTAATTAGTTCAAATAGTTCAAACAAAAACTGGCTACAACTAGAGGCAGGAAAAAAACAACAGAAATATTTTAATGACAATGGTAAAAATGCTCCTAAGTCCTAAGGCTTCTGCACATTGACTCTAGGTCAAGCACTAAATCAAGAACCACATGTGCATGTCCCCTAAAACCAGGAGAGACCGTGTGCGCATGTCCTCTAAAACCAGGAGGGACCGTGTGCGCATGTCCTCTAAAACCAGGAGAGACCATGTGTGCATGTCCTCTAAAACCAGGAGAGACCATGTGTGCATGTCCTCTAA
>LOEQ01001023.1:94914-116590 GCA_001685075.1 Bramus lutescens | reverse complement strand
GGGGACAATTGGAAAAACACTGAAGTGACTCACTTCAAAGCCACAGATTTGACTCAGGTGAGTCTTTTCACAGCCAAGTGTCCCCTGTGTTTGTTCTGAGGGCCTGCCCAGCACAGGATGCAGGCTGGAGAGCTATGATGGCCAGGGACACAGCAGCTGGCTCTACCAGCTTTGACAAACCTGTCAGACGTTTCCCTGATTTTTTCACAGCACAGGAAACAAGACCCACTGCAAGGGAAAGCTGGTTCTTTGGAGCAGATTTAGTACACGGGCCCAGTGACATTTTCTAGCAGCGGAGCAGCCAGTAATTAAATATCAAGGCATTAATGGCCTGGCTGGCTCAATGAGCTGTGCTTTGAGGCCCTAAAGGCTCCTTGACTGATGCTCATTCTCTTCTCAGGTTCCTGAGGTGCACAGCTTTGTGCCCCAAGACAAGTCAGCGGGTCAAAACTAACAGGAAGCTGCAGCATGCAACCTCTACTTTCTCAGGGCTGGCTCAGTGTTACCTAAGTATGTGCTGCCTTTGCATTTTCTGCAGTCTTTGCAGCAATGCAGCATTCCTGCCCCTGCCAACTGGTGGATTAAACTACACTAAACCGAACAAAAGGAGGCAGGCAAGCATGCGCACACACACACAGACAGACACAAACACAAACACACAGACAGACACACACACAATTGCACACACACACACACACACACACAAACACACACCAGTCTCTCTCAGCTTCTACCCTCTTGAAAGTTTACTCTGGGTGTTGCAGGTCACCCGTTCTTTACAGAAGATGACAACAGAGTAGCGAGTTCACAAGGGATCGGAATCTCCAATCCATCCTACAGAAAGAGATGAGGTGATTGCCACTATAAAGTTCACACAACTCATTCTCACTGAAAGAAGGTGTACAGTCCCTGAAGACTAGCTGTCCTTTTGGCCTCGATGGAAAAGGAATTTCTCCATCAATTCTTATTCTCTTTGAGCAATAAGAGCTAAGAGCGAGGGCCTCCCCAAAGCTTCCCTCGGTCACCTGCAGAGTGAGACTGGTCTTGTGAAAAGGAGGCCGTGTAGGGCTCTACAAGTCTGTGTGGTCCTAGCCACTTCTGCGTTGGAGAACAATATCCCCATCTTCTGGTGCCTGGGTTATGTGTCGTTGCCTTATACTCGTGCTTTGGGGGCATTGAGGCTTTTGAAGTCAGACAATTCCCTTCCGAGTCCAAATGGCATCTTCGGCCACTAGAAGGGAGAATGCAGGAGACATTGTAATGACATGAAAGACCTACAGTGTACTAAACGGGGGCAGACTACCACGCTATGCACAACCATTAGCAATGGTGCTTTTCAGGGCAGAGGAACTACGTGATAATTTTGGTTTCTCCAAGGGTTTTTTTGTGTTTTTAGGATTCCTACAATGACTGTAAATTACTTCTCTAATAACATAATGTTGAACAGAAAGAAAAGAACAATCAGCTATGCCAGCTCTTTCTCCCAGAGAAGAGAGAGGGAAAAGACTGAACATGTAATCTTCTCTGACTTTAGCCACTTTAAACCTTCCCTCTGCCAATTTTTTCGACTTTGGTCACAGCAGGAAACTTACCTAAAAAAAAAAACCTCTCTGGCACAAGGAAGAAGAGGGCAAGAAAAAAAAAAGGTACCATTGAAAACGGAAGTCTAAAAATGAACAGTGCAACAAGCTTTACACCAGAATAGCAGAGGACGCTGATGGGCGTTTCTCTAGAGCAGGGCTTAATGGTTTCCACTTTAGGAAATGCCGGCAGGCTGACCAACCCTGCAACCACACAGGCGCAGAACCAGGGTTATGAGTTGATCCACCACAACATCCACGTGATCTGCTGGAGCGTGTGGGGACCGGTCCTGCAGATCCAAAGCTGCAGGGTCTCCAGAACACAGAACAACAGGACAACCAAGAGGAGTCCCAGCGAGGATCCAGCATCGATAGTGTAGCAGAAACCAGGGGACTGGAACCAGACCAGTGACTCTCTGCAAGGAACACTTGCAAGTCACGGTACATGGACAACAGGTTTACTGCGTGACTCACTGTGACACACTACAGGTTCCATGACGAGACTGATCTTTCCTTTTATCTTTTTCTTTACTGTTTCATTTTATTTGGGGGTGGGAGGGTTGCGATGGCAGAGGCCGGATATGAAGGGATGGGAAAATGAATGGGATGGAGACGCATGATATGGAAGACATAAAGAATAAATAAAGAGAAAGTTAAAAAGATTTTAAAAAAAACCTAAATAATCATCTAGATTTCTTATTTTTCATATCCTTAACCTGTCAACACACAGTTAGAGGGAGTAACGTGTTGATGTGGAAGACATTTGCTCTTGTTACACTCTAGCTTTAGAAGGAAAACAGGACGGACTCTGGAGGAACAGGATTGATAGCATATGGTAATCACACGATTAGAATGAAGGCTCCCTAATAGCACAAGCTTCCACCAGACACATTCCTCAAGAGGCACGTTGACTAAGAGAAATTGGGCCATTTACAATTCACAAACAAAAAGTCATGCATCAAAGTCGTTTTTATAGAGATTGTCTGCAGTCATTTTTCCAACCACTCCTGGCTTGGGACCATTTCAGAGAGAAAGAGAGAAAGTTGGGTGACACCCCAGAAGAAGCAGAGGGCCCACAGCTACGAGGACAGAGCAGGAGAAGCTCTCCAGGCAGCAGAGGGAATGTTCACTGCTTATCTGCACGCTGCAAAAATGGGTCAGCTGTGGTTCGTTTCCAACCAACCACCCGAACCCTGCAGTCCTCCAAACACAGAGAGCCACCAATAGAGGAACTGTGAGGAATGGTGGCTGAAGCAAGAAATCAAAGCTTTCTGTGTGGCTCAGCACTATTTTTATATCATGTAGAATCCAGGAAAACACATTTTCCTTTATTTTTTATTTGTTCATACATTCCTACCAGTTTCCCCTCCCTCCACCCCTCAGAGCCTCCCCAAACTCCCCTCTCCTCCAGATCCACTCCTCCCTGATTTCCCTCCAGAAAAGAGCAGGCCCCCTAGATCTATCACCTGAACACACAATAACAAGACACAATAACACTAGGCACAAATACTCAAATGAAGGCTGGATAGGGCAACCCGGTAAGAGGACAAGGGTCCCAAGAGCAGGCAAAAGACTCAGAGACACCCCCACTCCCACAGTTAGGAGTTCCACAAAAAAACAAGCTAAACAGCCACATCATATATGCAAAGAACCTATCTCAGACCCCTGCGGGCTCTGTGATTGCTGCTTCAGTCTCTGTGAGCCCCTATGAGCCCTATTTAGTTGGTATCTGTGGGCCATGTTCTTATGGTGTCCTCAATCCCTGTGGCTCCTACCATTCTTCCTCTACCTCTTCCACAGGGTCCCCTGAGCTCCAAAGGGAGGGGCCTAATGTTTGGCTGTGGGTCTCCACATCTTCCACATGCTGTCAGCAGGCCCTCTTCTCTGGTGACAACTGGACTTGGCATCAACCTATGAGTATATGAGGATATCATTATGACTCATTTTAGTAATTTTTTTCTATTATAGGTGTCTGGGCCACTCAGTCTCCAGTCAGGAAAACATTTTTATTAAATAAAACTAAATCATGATGCAACAGATACAAAGTACACCTTGTAGAGTATGCTTCAGAGAAATACTGTAGTATAGTGGAAATACACTTTTTCTCAACCTGTCCCATTGCAGTCAACCCATTATATTTACAACATGCTCTCAACTATATTCATTTTCCTATTTTCTGGAAAACATCTTGGGTGATTTGTTGGAGAAAACATTCTTAGCAAACTCTCAGTACTATCTTGGCAAAAAAAAAATTCAAAAAAGCATTTGCTCAGTGGTCTAGTCATAGTTCTCTATTGCTGTAAAGAGACACCATGACCAAGGTAACTCTTATAAAAGAAATTGGGGGCTTGCTTATAGTTTCAGAGGTTTGGTCCAATATCATCATAGTGGGGAAAATGGCAGCATGCATGGTGCTAGAGCAATTGCTGATCCACAGCCAAGAGAGATGATTGGCTTGGCATGGGTTTTTAGAAACCTCAGAGCCCACCCCCAGTGACACACCTCTAATTAGGTGATTAGGCCACACCTCTTAATCCTTTCAGTTCTTTCAAACAGTGCCACTTCCTCCTGACTCAACATTCAAATACAGAAGCCTGTGGGGGCCATTCTTATTCAAACCGCCACACTCATCCTTTTGTTCCTTGTGCTCTGAAACAGAACAAAGGAACTGAGCAGAGGATAAAAGCAAGAAACAAAGTAACTTCCCTGCTAGAGCTCTTCAGATTTGAGAACAAAGTTCTGAGGGGGCAGAGCTGACCACTGGGAGAACAGCATTCAGAGATTTATACTGCAACAAGCAGAAGTTTTTCCAACACAGTGCTTGTCAAGAAATCCTGAGTTGGGCTTGAGAAATGGGTCAGACACCATCTCAAGCAGGGAAGGCTTGGGAAGTATAGGCTTGTCTGGAAAATCCCTTGTCTGAGATATTTCATTTACATATCAGCTAATGCTATTCAGCTAGGCATATATGTGAACTGCAAAAAAAATAGAGGGACCAATTCTTTATAGTTCCTCCACCGAGAATGCCTTTCAAAGTGAAGCTGGGAGACCACTGTCCTCCCCGCCCTGTTCTTTTCCTTGTTAACTTAGCACAGCTTAGCACTGAACATGTCAGCTGTGTGTTTGCCCCTAGGAGACTGCAAGCTCTGCTTCTCTCTAAGCCTATATCTATGGACTTCTCTATAGGTTCATCCCTAGAGGCCCTGTGGTTGGAAGAGTGCTTAAGGAAAGCAGGTTAGAATAGATAATTGCTCACCACGCTAAAAGGATGAGCAAGGACAGGCGATTTCTAGGTGACAGATGTAGCTTCCCATTCACTTCTATCCTCTTCTGTCAATTCCTACAACTCCTGAGTGAAGAAAAGTATTTCTTTGGGTGTAGGATGGTAAATCAGTTTGTGCATGTGGTTAAGTACCACAACTGTAAAAGCCTACTTTAAGAACGTGGACATGATCTCTCTCTGGACAAACTGCAGGCTGTCTCAACTAATAGTGAGAGAAATACTGGCTCCAAGGCGAGAGAGAGAGAGAGAGAGAGAGAGACTCTCTCTCTCCAGTTCAAATGTATGTCCTTACTGCCTTAATTATTGCCATTTATATACTCAGTTAGGAGAGCAGTGCAAACTGGAAGCTGTCTATTAGCAATCCTACCTTAACTAAGCAATAAAGAGAGCATTAACTAGACACAAAGCAAAGTACCTCAGTGAGCCAGCATCAAGTTTGCATCTGCAGCCTCTGCTTCATGAACTGCAGCTGCATTCTAGGCTCTGTTCTATCACCTTCGGTCGTTGGCCTCTTCAGGACAAAGGGACCTAATTCCCTGCATCTCTGGAGCACTTCACATGTACAGAGCGTGTCTTCAAAGATCTGTTACGTTGACAGTTCAACTGAGGTACCAAGAAATGGTCATGAAATGCTACCTTGAGGCTCCAGAGCCATGTACACATCTGAAAGGTAAAACTTTTGGCCGAACACCATGTGACTGTAGAAAGCACTGAGCACAGTCAGGAAGTCAAGAGTATGGAAAACAAGGGAGCAGGACCGCGCAGGAGGAAGGCTTCAGGGACCACAGTGTGCCCTGGATCTCTCCATCAGTCCCAGTCCGTGTAACTGAGGGAGAAGGGAAAGAGGTACCGGCAGGTTAGGAGAGGGGACTTCAAAAGGACAGAAGCCTGTCATATGTCCCTCCCTTAGGAGGACATGTCAGGTACCTGTCTGGTTCAGTCCCAGAAAAGGCCAGAGAACAAGAACATAAGGAGAGCTGGAGGTGAGCCAACTGTTGAGCTGGCCCGCCCACCCCAAACTTGTCTGGCCAAGGATCACAGGCCTACCCTGGGGGTAGAGGCAGGCCACCAGAAGGAGGGAGCTGTTGGGACACCTCATAGGTGCTGCTCAAGAGGACAGCCTAGAAGTGAACAGATCCTGTCATAGAGACTTTGTGGTGAACAACCTGAAATTCTGGAGATGAGGAAAGGGCATTGCTTAAAAGTAAACAAAGACGGCGAATAGGAGAGGAGCTCTCACGTGATGCTCCACTTTAGCCAAGAGGCACGAAGAGCGTGAAGCCACCATGGCAGCATTAGTAAGAGAGCACTTTTCTGCCCTCCTCTCCTTCCTTGTCCGGCACAGGCTCTGGCAGGTCGGAATCGGACTCACAATATCTACCTGGGGAAGAAAAGGCAGAAAATCTAATTTCATGCCTCAAGTTTTGATTATCTGACACCCTGGTGGTCTACTATATTTGCAATTTAAACTTCGTTACAGTGAAGAGTATTACTCAAAACTCAGAGACCGGCTGAGTTTTCATCCTGCGCTGGGAAATACTTGTTCTACGAAATGTATTCTGAGTAGATGTCAGGAAATAGAAATAAATTCACCCTCTCAGAGGAGAGCTCGTGAATTCTCTTTGTTCTGGATCAGTAGAAACCATTTTTAATAATCAACTCAATGCACCCAACAAACTGCCTTAGCCTAAATGCGTACTTGGGGTTAAAAACAATGGGAACCACAGTAAGGATAATAGTTAGGCCTTCCTTGGGATGGACTGAAATGAGAAACTTATGCTCCATCTCCTTCCGCTCCTTGTATCTCTGCTCAAAACTGTAGTTGTAACAAAATGCTTCAGGTAGTTGCTTGTTAGGCTTACTATTGCTGTGATGAAATACCCTGATCAAAAGCAAGTTGGGGAGGAAAGGGTTTGTTTATTCAGCTTACATTTCCAGGTCACAGTTTATCATCAAAGGAAGTCAGGGCAGGAACCTGAGCAGGGCAGGAACCTGGAGCAGGAGCTGATGCAGAGGCCATGGAAGAGGAGTGCTAATGACTGGTCTGCTCCCCAAGGCTTGCTCAACCCGCTTTCTTATAGAAGGCCGAACAGTGGGATGGCGCCACTCACAATGGGTCGGGTCCCTCCCCTATGATGGCTAATTAGGAAAATGCTGGATCTTACGGACAGAGTTTTTCAACTGAGGTTCCCTTGTATCTGATGACTCTAGCTTGTGTCAAGTTGACATAAAGTTAGCTAGGAAGAAGGGTAACTTGTAAAGAGAACTTTACTTTCATATAGTTCCAGAAGAGGAAAGCTCCAAGGCCAAGGCTCGTCCCTTACAGGTAGCACAATGCAGGTGTCCTCACATGGCAAACACAACAGAAGGATTAGCTGTTTGCCTCCAGCTCTTCAAAGGTCACCAATCCCATCTGTGAGGATTCTAAAGGTACATTCCCTACTGTACACTGGGGACAAAGTTCCAGGGAACATCTTGGAAAGGCCATGACCATCAAAACACAGCTCCACTACTCTTTATACGCCATCTTTTTCTTTCCAGCAATGGGAGAAGATGATGAGGGCCAGCCTCTCCAGAGTCAGAGCCCTAAAACTAGTCAGGTGTGGTTTGAAGAACGTGCCACAGGAATTTCCTAATTGGCCCAGATTCAAATAAGTCCCACCTTCTGAACCAATCACTGTTCCAATGAGGTGAGGTACCACGCCCCTGACCCTATAGTTAGGATAGGTAAGCCATCAGTTATTTAAAGTGAAGAAGGACACCTCCAAAGAATAGTAGTGAACCTCGAAATTCTACACCCACAGTCCTATTGTAGAGAAGAGAAACCTAGAATCACACCCAAAGTCACGTAGAACTTTGCTGTCTGTAGAGCCCTAATCCTCAAACTGAAATCTGCGCCATCTCTAATGCTCTAAATTTCCCCTTTACACGTATTACTTATGTATTGTGTGTGTATGTGTATTATGTGTTGGGCACATGCTGTGGAATAACCCTTTTATGCTGTGAATATGTTTTAGTACCATTGGTTAATAAAGAAACTTCTCTGGCCTATAGCAAGGCAGGATAGAGCCAGGCGGGAAATCCAAGCAGATATACAGGAGAAGAAGGGAGGAGTCTGGGCAGATGCCA
Organism: Bramus lutescens; assembly: GCA_001685075.1. Classification (NCBI taxonomy): domain Eukaryota; kingdom Metazoa; phylum Chordata; class Mammalia; order Rodentia; family Cricetidae; genus Bramus; species Bramus lutescens. Next base: position 108,598 of record LOEQ01001023.1, on the reverse strand, counting down.
GCAAGCTGCAGGAGCAACAAGATGTGCTAGAAATCAGGTAACGTCACGAAGCCAAGTGCCAAAACACAGATTAATAGAAATGGGTTAATTTAAATTATAAAAGCTAGTTAGTAATAAGCCTGAGCAATAGGCCAAACGGTTTGTAATTAAACCTCTGAGTGATTATTTTAAAAGCAGCCACGGGGTTGGGCGGGACAGAAAAGCCTCCGTGTACAGGCACACGCGGAGACATGCACATGGAGGTGAGGACAAGCCTTGGAGCGCTTCCTCCATGGGGGCTGCAGGGTTGTGACTCAGGTTGTCAGGGTAGCAGACAGCATCTTTAGCAGCTCAACCATCTCACTGGCCCTGAACCTCCCTTTTAAAAGATTTCCTAGATCAGAGATGTGAACATAGATTAGATGACCTCTAATGTCTACGATGGCATAGCAGGTTACTGGCTGGTTCTCACAGGAGCCATTTATTCTCCTGTTTACGTCATTCCATTTGTACTCACTGAGCACTGCTACCCAGGACAGGCCTGGCACCCTCCTCTTACAGGAGTGCTACTTGTAGAGTCCCAAACCAAAGGAATCCCTGAACTCCTTGGTAACTGACTGACAAAAGGGGAAATTAGCATAATCAATTCACATCATCCCCAACTGAAACTAACCAAAAATGACTGCTTTCAACTGATTGGTGACGGGAGGAGACAAACCTTTTCTTACAGGCATGCTAATCGCTAGCACATACATGGTAGAAACAACAGATGTCACAAACCCAAGAGATTTTATGGCATAAAAAAAAACAGCTTCTAACAGTTTCACTGCCAAAAAGTATGTCTCCAGTTTACCAAGCAAAGCCTTCGGCACCGGGACATAGACAGGGTTATAACATAAGGACAGGCGTCAGACAGCGAAGAAGGGTGCCAGGCGGCAGACGGAGGGTAACACACAAGAAGGAGGCTCGCAAAATTGTAGAGGCTGAAGTTTGGCTCTCAGCACAGCTGGGCAAACAGCTGCTTTTTACATCCTCAATGTACCGCTCCTTGCCTTTAAAGTATGCACAGCACGCGTGAACACGCAACTTCAAAGGCACTAGAGATTCTTTTGCTTTCCCGACCCTTGAGAGAACTCCTGCTTAGACGAGATAACACGGCCCGGNNCGGGCCTCTGCCAACGGAGGTGTATTAAAGTCGCACAGGAGAGGGGTTCTTGTCCTCGCTTTCAGTCATGGGATGCTCCTTGTGAGTGGAGCTTCTGGCAAAAGCAGAGACACAGACAAAAGGCCCCCGTCCCATCATGGGCCTTTAGAGCATCCACTCGCATACCACTGGCCTTAGGTAGAAAACACAATGGCTCTTGCTTTCTTGATTCATTTGCAGACAGGAATAATATATGCTGTCAGGCATCCTGGGAGGATCAATGATTATTTATAGGGCTACACCAACCTCCTTGGAATCTATTTGAAATAACACAAGCATAAGTGCATTGCGTCTTCGGNCCAGCCGTCCAGGCTCTACATATCTAACAAGCCGAGCAAATTCAGAAGGTTCTGTAGACTGCCACCATGTCGACCCTATGTCTGGGTCAGAATGCCAGGTGATGACAGTCCCTTGACTGCATCTACCACTCATGCCCTTCAGAGAGGGAGTGATCTGCTGAGTTAGGAGTCTGTGGAGAAGAGAGACACGGAGGCAGGTGAGACCAGGAGCAGCTTCTCTGGCGGGCTGGCTGATAGGACAGTAGGGACGACCCTCAATCAAGGCCCCACCTCAGAGTTCCTTGATCTAGGACATTCTTTCTCTCCCTCACCTCTACCTCTACCCTTGCTTTCAGAAACATTCCCTGGTGCGAGAGCTCTTCATTTGGAAGTTTGTGCCCACGGGATCAGCTTTCTAAACGGCTAGGACAGACCCGGCCAACCACCATTACCTAGGAAAGGGCAACGGATGAAGGCGCTCCAGTGGGTTCTGTCCTCTCTCCCCACAACCAGGAGCAGACACCCCTGTGTACTTCATTGTCCTCCTCCCAAGGACCTGTTTCCTTTTCATTGCTAATTCCATTAGAGGCTGCCACATGACTTAACCAGTGTTACGAAAGCCCAGGGTCGTCTAAAAACACAGGGCAGAGGCATTTTTATCTCATTAAGGTACAGATCTGGGGACTTACTGGATGATGGGATTAAGGGCGTGGTACTCGGCTTCCAGTCACAGCAGATTGTTTCCCAGCAAGGTGAGCATACAAAGAATCGTTTGCTAAGTGAATTATAGCTGGAGTGGAAATGAAAGACCGCAAACGTTACTGTTACAGGCCAAACTGGAGCCATGTGCCAAACTTAAACTGTCTTGATCACTCAAATGGGTAACTTACAGTAAAACTACGTTTTATTTCTGACCATCTCTTGGTTAAGTGACATAACAATGTTTAAAGAAAAAAAATCAAAGCTTCACGATCCCCCCTTTCCAAACTCGCCAGCAGTGTGACTGGGAACTGGAATTCAGAAATTCAGAGTTTAGTTTTATGTATGTAAATGTGACACTTTTGGTTTTAGTAAATCAGATTTGCAGAGCAGCCACTGCGAAAACAGTCAGGACTGATTCCCATTAGATAATAGCATGTGGTTTCCATGCTCAGAACTGTAAGGGCTGATCTCAATGGCCAGGGATGGCTTCTTGATTTCCTCCATCTTGCAAGCTGAGCTTGTTTAGATGGATGCAGTTTGTTACGGAAGGGGACCTACCGCAAATAGGCACAAATGGTCACTTTACATATTTTTTGTTCATCCCTTCCTCAAGGAGGTTTTAAGCTAGGAAAGTGCTGTGGGTCAACGGTTTTACCCTGTAAACATTTGTTTCTTGTACTTGTTTGATAAAATGCTGATTGGCCAGTAGCCAGGCAGGAAGTATAGGTGGAGCAATGAGAACAGGAGAATTCTGGGAAGAGGATTCTGCAGTCTGCAGTCGTGACCCAGCTGCAGAGGAAGCAAAATGTGACTGCCTTGCCAAGAAAGGTACCGAGCCATGTGGCTCAGACAAGAATTATGGACTAATATAAGTGATAAGAATTAGTAAATAAGAAGCCTGAGCTAATGGGCCAATCGGTTTATAACTAATGTAGACCTCTGTGTGATTCTTTGGGACTTAACAGCTGCAGGACCAGGCAGGACAGAAAACCTCAGTCAACATAAAGAGTTGACAGGATAACATACCCAAGAGGAAGTCTAAACATGACATATTTCCCATCATCCATCATAAGTCAGAATTTAATTTCTATCTTTAGGCTCACTTTGCAAAAATCTCACACTTGACATGTTTGACCCCTATGGCAACACCACCCTATTATAACAGTCCATGACTATAGTGTGCTGCATTTAACTGAAGGCATATGCCAATACCTCTATCAAACCTTAAATAGCATGTTTGCCTAGAAGCAACTAACCATTTTTGTAGTAGCATATAAGCTTTATATAAACTCTATTATATGTTTTCCTAGGAAAACATGGGTGGTGTCCAGTGACCTCCTCTCTGGAAGTTGCCCCATCATTATTAGGATGGATTTGGTTGACTCTGCCTCATCCTCCCTATTACAGAACCTTCAAACATGTTGTAGGAATGACCTCCTTTCTGGGCTAGACTCCCTTTCCATCCTGAGATGTTCACAACAGAAGAGACCAGGGACATCTCAAAGTTCTTAATGCCCTTATCAAATATAACATTGCCCCCACTGCTTCTGAACCTCCCCAGAATATTACATTACTTGATGTCTACAAAATTTCCAGGCTTCAGACTGTTACACCTTGGCTTTGGTCACAGTTTGTGGCCAAGCTCTGCAGGAACAAAATGCGGGTTCCAAAGAGCATGAGCAACCCTAACGTAGACAATGCCCTTCAGCATTTGAGAGTGGGCAAAGCTTACCTATCTAATCGTCTTTCTTTCTCTCTTTTTTGTTGCTCTGTGAAACAGTCCTAGACCAGGCTGGCCTCGAACTCACAGATATCCTCCTGCCTCTGCCTCCCACCACCACCATCAGTGCTGAGATTAAAGGCATGCGCCACTACCGCCCGACCTACTTTCTAGAATAATCAAACGAAACACAGGCTCTAAATGAAGACTTTCAACAGGACACTTGCAAATGCTGGTGTGCCTCTTCTGCTACAGAAACCATAGGTTTCAATGCACTTCCATGGATTTTGATAGAAAAGTCTCTTTGGTCACCCAAGAACTATACTGGGGTCTGATCTGTTACCATTCCGTCCCCATGCCTGCATTTGTAACCAGCCTCACGTGCATTTGAAAATGAAATGGATAAGCAAAACTGTCAAATCTTGCCAAGACAGGGTAAGACGGTTTTGAAAAATTTCTTGCCTTTAAAAATAATCTGTCAGTTATTCCAGGCATTAGCCAAAGTTGGTTGCTTCAACCCTGAAAACGTGACTTTCGGTGATTGCCCAGGTATCCAGTTGTCTCTGTGATTTGTTACATATTTTGGAAGTTGTTTGATTGCACTTCCTAATTACTCAGGTAACATTATTTCCCTTCTCAGATCTTCGATGGGGTTGAAGACTAGATAAATGTAGCTACTTTCCTCTCATGACTTGGCCAAGTTATTTATTATACAGGACTTAAGCTAGTTAGGCTAGAATATTTGTTCTTATTGTATAAAATTTTGTAGTAGGTTTAGAACTCTCTTACTTAAACAAAAGGGGAGGTGTTGTGAGAGCTGCTTCCACTCCTTCAGCCAATAGCCGCTGAGATACCAGGGGCGTGGTCTCTTTCTCTTTAAAAAGCAGCAACTGCCCTCCGCTTGCTCTCTTGCTCCAGTGACTAGACTCCTTTCCTGGCTGTCGTGTAGGATGGTGTTCTATAAGTTTTCCCCCTCAAATAAATAATCCTTTGAATCCAAACTGGTGTGGGATTGTTTCGTGCATTAGAGGGAGCTACTAAAGAGAAAACTGTGATTTTCCCATCTGATTGCTTTTCTGCCTTGTGTCTTAGCATCATTTCCACACTATTGGATGTGAGGAGATTTGGGAGCAGTGGTAAAGGAAGATTAAAGCCACTTCCAAAGCGCGACTGGAAGTGAGCCCACTTAAGAACCCAACCCCATATACAGTAGTTTGAAAACTTGCTGAAATAAAGCCACATTTTCTAAGTCATCTTGAGTGACTAGAGCTTCCGAATTCCTTCACTAGAATGGCTTCTGAATCACTCAAGAATAAAATACGACTTGTGGGAAGCTCATTTACAGTAACCTATTCAAAAAATATCTTCAATGGAAATAAGTCAAGAAGGACTCACTCTAATGGCTTCTGTGCTGTATGGGTCAGGTTCCTGGCTGGCTTTAAGGGAGTTGCCAATCTCACATGATCAAATGTGATTTCCTGTGTGTGTGAGTCTTAGAAGGCACAGTACCTACAATTAAAATAAACATCCAGTGGACAGAGTGGTGTGGGAGGTCCTTCTGTCTATGTGTCGATTTTATTGGTCAATGAATAAAGAAAACTGGCTTGGCCTATAGCATGGAAGAAAGAAGGTGGAGTTAGGAGAAGCCATGGATCCATTGCCTGAGACAGACGCTAGGAACTTCAGCTGGTAAGCCACAGCCACGTGGCGATATACAGAATAATAGAGATGGGTTAGTTTAGGATATGAGTTTAGCCAGAAATATGCTTAAGCTATTGACCAAACAGTATTGCAAATAATATGGTTTTCTGAGTGGTTATTTCATGGCTGGGCAGCTGGGATGAACAAGCAATACTTCCCCCACAACAGAGGGTGAATACACTGCTTTTAGGTGAACTTTTTCTTTTGTGTGTAATATTATTTTTAATTAATTAATTTTTATCTTATGAGTGAAGATGTTTTGATTGCATGTATATATGAGCACCACGTGCATGGCAAGCACCCATGGGGGCCAGAAGAGGGTGCTGGATCTCCTGGAACTGGAGTTATTGGACAGTTAGGACCTGTTGTGTGGGTGTTAGGAACAGAACCAGATCTTGACAAATCAACCATCATTTCAGACCCCAAGAAGATGAATACCAGTCATCTCTAAATTAATTCTATAGCAACTCTTGAATGGCATTAATTTAGATCTAGAAAAGGAGAAAATTAGTACATTTAGTAGTCTACTCAAGAGAAATGAGGTCCAACATTTAGGTACCCCATTACATAACCCTAAATTTCCCTGGTAAGTTTTGTTCAACCTCACTTGATCATATGCTTTATGAGAAAAATTTCATGCCTTTTAAAGCTAAAATTGCATTCCTTTTGTCTTGCACAGTGCCTGACATATGGACAGTTCTAAAAATACTATTATATAATTCTGCTTGCTGTCAATGCCAAAAATACATAAATCCTTTCCATTGTACTGTTGTGGGAACCACGAACATGACCCAGTTCAACTTGCATCATTTGAGTGTTGGGGTTGTGCAGTCCACGGGATGTAAAAGTACATAAGAGCTCATCTGGTTCAAAACTCTTCAGACCTAGAAGAATCTCAATGATGTAAGCTAGGACCCAGAAGATAGACCTCAATGGATAGTGTGGTTTTTGTGATTAGTCAGCTAACCTGGGTAGTTTTATGTCAATTTGACACAGCTAGAGTCATCTGAAAGGAGGGAATCTCAGTTGAGAAAATGTCTCCCTAAGATCTGTCTGTGGGGCATCTTTTTAATTAGTGGTTCATAGGGAAGGACCCAGCCCATTGTGGGTGGTACTATCCTTGGGCTGGTGGTCTGGGTTCTATAAGAAGGTGGGCTGAGCAAACCAAGGTGGAAGCAAGCCAGTAAGCAATTCACCTCCATAGCCTCTGCATCAGCTCCAGCCTCCAGGTTCCAGCCTTGTTTGAGTTCCTGTCCTGACTTCCTCCAGTGATGGACTACACAATGTGGAAGCGCAAGCAGAAAAAACCCTTTCCTCCCCAATTTGCTGTTTGGTCATGGTGTTTCATCACAACAACAGAAACTCTAAGACAGCAGAACTTTATTACGGGGAAAATAGCCAAGTCCAGGGACTTAGGACATACAAGAGTAGGTTTCTGCTTCAAAGTCTTTGAGAGAACGCTACAAAATGATTGTAGCTAAGAATCTGACATCAGCTGGAAATGTCTGGTCATACGAAGAAGCTCCGAACTATAACCTTTGATAACCTCCAAAGGTGGTTTGTCATACTCTGGGTCTCTGCAGCTCTAAGACTCTAACCAACTGAACTGCCTAAGCATAAGTACTCTTACTTAACAGAAATAACAACTGCCTTCCTTAAATGGGGTTTTTATGTCCTGGATACTCAGAAAGTTTCACAATATGGCAAACTTTTTTTTTTTAAATAAAACCATTTCCTATTCAGGAATCTACTCACTCTTGACATTTTATGTTATTTAAAACATAAGATTAAAAATGAGACTCATTGTTATCTATTAGATTTGAATGTATTATTATTTACAAACCATTGGCATTTAAAACCAGGCAACTTAAATAAAAAGGGAAAGGAGATTTATTAAGTTTAACATAGCCGAAATGTTTTATTAACTTTGTAAATGAGATCAAACAGAGACAGCCTAAAATTAATATTAAACTTGGGGGCTGGAGGGATGGCACAGTGGTTAGGAGCATTTGCTGCTCTCATGGAGGACTCTGATTTGACTCCCAGTATCCACGGTGACTCACAGGCAGCTGTAACTCCAATCCCAGAGGATCTGAACTCTCTCTGGGCCTTTGTGGCTACTACACACACATGGTGCACAGACATACATAAACGCAAAACATGTATACGTGTAAAGTAAAATTTAATGTATTAAATTTTACTAGTTGTAAATAAAAGAAAAAAACTAGGCTTTGGAGACGTAACAAAAGTCACACACACACACACACACACACACACACACACACACACACACCAAAACCTAAAGACTTTTGAAAACAAAAAAAATCTCGCATTCTTCCTCATCCTCATGTTTAGCCTGCTGACTGCCCAGTCATTATGGCCGGAAGGAATACAGAAGGTTCCTCCAGCGATTTAATAGCATAACTTTAGGCTTTACCATAATTGTGCGGGAAGGAAGATTAAATGTTAATTGGTTTTATTGCTTTTGTTTTTTTGACACTCTTAGAAACATATTACAGTGAAGAAGGACTATCTAAATATCAGGAATTTCAATAAATTTTGCTTAGTGAGAGCCGATCCGATTTTCTGTGTCTAGCAAAACAGAGAAAAAGAAAATAGTGTTTCATAAATCTGGGATACAGACTAAGCAAGATAAGGCTGGAAAGATGAATAAATATACAATAAGACTGCAGTCGGCACCATGGTGCTGTATGACAGGTGTGGCATCTTCCAGGCTGCCACAGGGGACTCAGTATGCACATTTTCATCCGGTAACTAGAGCTTGCTGTAGTCAGTTTCTTGCACGATGTCTGGGCACAAGGACAGTAACTGTAGAACACTAGCATTTTGTGGTAGGGACTCACCAAGCACATCCTTCTACTGTTAAAAAGGGGACCCCAAACAAATACTATCAGGCCGCACTTGTGTGTGTGCATCTGAGAGAGAGTGGGGAGAGAGGGGGAAGTGGGGGGGGAGAATACAGATTAAGAGGGGACAGGAGGTAAGGAAGAGAAAACATTTTTTATAAAGTCTATGGGGCGTCTATGGGGCGGGGTACACGGAATCCTAAGCTGTAGAGCATGTCATGGTAGCTTCTGAAAAATAATAGAGGGGACCGAGAATTGGATGTAGCAGGACACGGAAATCAAATGTATAAACATATCTGATGAGCCCCAGCTGTCTGGAGGAAGCATGCAGTCCATCCATGGGGAACAGGGAATCTTACACTGCACCCCCTAAAACCCAGTCCTTCTGAGCAAGAAAAGCAAACAGGCTTTTGTGCTCCTGCTTTCTCCATTTAGCTCCCACTGTTAAACTCCACTGCAAAGGAAGAGACACGTGGAGGAGGGATGAGAGCCCAGAAAGAGAAAGAGATGGGCTGAGGGTAGAACTGGGACCTTCCAGTTTGGGGCCCTGGTCCTTATTTGCCACAGAATATCAGAGACTGTAGACTCCTGAGAAGGACAGTCATGAACGGCTGTGCTGATTGTCTGGCGGAGTCTGGTACTGTGGGATACACCTACGAGGACAAGAACTTTGGGAAGCCGNCACGGATTGCGGTGCCATTTCGGCCTTTTCAGAGGCAGGAGTTACAGGAACTGATAGTGGCCTTCTCCCAAAATTCCCACAGCCCACTTTAACCCCTGGCAGGTGTTATTAGTGGGAGGTTGGTGATGGAGACCCTGATAATGAATGACATCGTATTTTCATAAGCAAAAAAGGCTCAGAAATTGAGGAGTAGCAAAGACAAAGACAAGTGATATGCACCAAGCAAATCAGAGCCGCTGCTTGCTAACTTTCCACTGCAGAATGCAGGGGGGGCAAGTACACGACCCCTCCCTCCTTCTTTGAGACAGGCCCTGGCAGTATTCCTCCATCCTCAGTCTCCCATGAGCTGGGATTACAGACATAAACCCACCATGGCCAGCTCACGATCTACAGGAGTTTGATGCACTTATTTTTTAACAGGGTATTTTTTACCAGTCTAAATGAAAAGAAAATCTTGAGCTTGAGACTTGTTCAACAAGTAATACAGCAAGAGGTACCCTTTCCTTCCCAAGGGTCTTCCAATGAGGAACGAGTTAAGGACAAGCAGATCCATGATGCCATGGGAAATGTAGGGAAGGGTATGTGTCTCTTTTTATCTTTAAAACAATGGTTCTCAGCCTTTCTAATACTGTAACCTTTTAATACAGTCCCTCATGTTGTGGTGACCCCTAACCACAAAATGACTCCATGGCTACTTCATAACTGTAATTTTGCCACTGTTATGAATCATGTGTAAATATCTGATCTGCATATGGTCTCAGGCGACCCTTGTGAAAGTGTCATTTGATTTTCTTTCCCTCCCTGCCTGCCCCAAAGGGGTCGTGACCCACAGGTTGAGAACCACTGATTTAAGGCAATGTTACTAAGATGGTCACAATTAAATAACATAATTAGGAGGAAAAGACCAGCTCGTAAGTGGCCTTAATTACGAACTCAGGTGAAAAGAGCACAAGGGGAGGGGACAAGTAAGCACTTTAAAAGCTTCGCGGTGACAAGGGCTCACAAAAAAATCCTAAAAGAAACTGTCTCTGTCAAGACTCTTCAGGGAGTGTTCAGTGCGGGGTCACCTAATGCATAGTGTAATGGCGTGATTCGCACTGATGTAAATAAAGGAATTCAAAGTTGTCCCAGTCAGAGATCTTGCAGAGTTTCCCCATGACCCATCCCCGTGTTCAAAAGCCTTGCTTTAATCTGTTTTACTCACTGCTTTAAACTCAGTCTCGTCATGTCTGTGTGTATTTCCACACCTGATGACCTGACATGGCATTCTGAAGTCCAACGCTATTCCCTCATGTTATTTCTCTCCATCCCAGGATTTTTTTTTTAACATTACTAAATATGTCAGCACCGAACTATTTCTCTTTTCTGGATTCAAATTGTTCTGTGAAATACTGTTTTATTAGTTATTAGATCAGTTAAAAACATACACTGCCAGAATCAAATTGGTACTGAGTTATTAATGGTCCCTAAAACATCATTTACCGAGAGAGTCTGATGTAGCCCAGGTTAGATTTGAACTCACCATGTAGCTCAAGACAGCTTTGAACTTCTCACTCCTCCACCTCTTGAGTGCTGACATCAGAAGCATAGGGTTTATGTGGTGTAAGGGATTGAACTCAGAGCTTCAGGCAGGCTATACAAGCACTCTACCAACCAAGCTACATCCCCGGCCTTCCAAACTAATATTTTAGGTTATAAGAATATACAGTCTATCTAATTCTACATTTGCTATGAATATTTTTATATAAAACAAGAATGCATAAGGAGGGATACATTTAATCCATCATTTTTTCTATTATGCTAGAAAACATGTTTTTAAAACTTTCAAGATATCCCTGACCCTACTCAGAACTCGTATTTATCATGATGTCTTATAATGCAAATTTCCATAGAGATTAGAGCATAAAATCTCGACGTTTTTGGCAGGAGACATTTTCAAAAGTACTGCACAGACACTGGCTTACCACAAGTGGCTCTGGGTTTAGTTTAAATCACCAAAATAATTGTGAGGGCAGAGGTAATGCAAACATTAGTGCCAGAGGAGGGGCAGCCAAGCCAGCCTTTCTTAGAGAAAATGCCCTTTGGCAGGTAAAAAGGGGATAACTCAGTCACACAGGGGCATTCAGCGCAAGCAGGAAAATTTCCCAGATGGTCCAAATATTCAAGGCCTAACAGATTAGGTTTAATTGCTTTGTTGGAAATGTACCTAGAATTTTTATCATAAATGAGGACCAAAAGGAGCAGCGATGGAGTGATGCCTTCTTCATATCTCAGGCCCATCATGCTGTCGGATCAGGCTGCTTGAGGAAGGTCCTCAGTATCCACTGGGGCCTGCCACCCCTCTATGAAAGGGTCTTATAGTGGTCTCACCGAGAAATAACATCATTTTTTCATGCAGGCTCCTGCAGCCCGCTACCAAGGCTTATGTGTCTGAGGGTCCCTTTCCACCTGCCTCTTTATTTTTAATAAGTACCGACACAGAAAAAAGATCATGAAGGTTATGGGAATCATCTTTAATATAAGAACACATAAGCTCTGGATAAGGCTGGTAGGATCCTCCTGTGTCTGAAGCCGATGAGAGGAAGAAAACTCTGTTGTGTTTTTCAGTCGTACAAGGGATCACCTCATCTCCTGTTCATTGATTTCTTATAGTCAAGGTAATAGAGGCCAAAACGCAAAGTCAGGTAAACCCAATAATTTCTAAAAGTAGAAACACTTTCCCAGACATGCCACCCAACAGGTTGCATAGCAACCTAATTCCACAACCAACAGGCTATTTACAGTGCTACTCAATTGGGATTCCTTTGATATTTCTCATACCCGTAAGCGATAGTGGAACGGGAAACCAACAAATCTGTTCCACTAAGCCACTGACCTGTGTATGTGCTTGACTCCAGTGAACCCAAAACTTACTGTCCTGTAAGCCTTTCGGTGACAGCCAATGACACACGATGTTGTGGAAGACGGGAGGCAAATGGTACTACTGGCATTCAACAATCCTAGCTCTTCGTCAACCTTAAGCAGCTGTTCTCCAAGCTTCTGTGCCTGTGCTCTTAGCGGGGACCTTTAGCTTGGAACAACGCACAAACACGGCTCTACCCTCCCTCTGTCCCCTCCCAGTCCTAAACCCTGGCCAAAAGAGTAAAACGAAAGCCCTAGCTGACATGTAAGCCCTGTGTGTGGCTTCGCTTTATAGAACTCCTTTTCATTGTTTGTATGTAACGCTGAGGACTGAACTCAAGGGTCGTCCGCACGCTGGGCAAGTGCTCTGCCCCTGATTGACACCTACAGCCTGAAGAGCAAGACGTTTGAGTTTGAAAACTAAAGTTGGGCCGGGGCGGTGGCTTCGCGGGTAAAGCATCCGTGGCTCAAGCATGAGGCCCTGCTACGGGACCCCTAGAACCCACATGGGAGCAGATATAACAGTGTGCAGCTATAATCCCAGCACTCCCAGAGGACAGGAGGCAGGAAGAGGAAAATTCTCTGCAGGCCTGCAGCAGCACCAAGAGGCTGTCCCAAAGTGAAAATCATGGACAGGGAGCCAGGATTGCCCTGTGACCCACTCATGGAAAATGGCAGGGACAGACTCGCACTGCCACAGTGGATCCCCCATCTCACTTTTTAAATTAAAGTTGTTTAAGGAAAGGACTCGGTGCTATATATTTCAAAGTGACTTTCAAATTGATGATGGTCTCTTTCTTGCCTACAAGAAGGAGAGAAGCCCTGACCCCCAAAGCTCCGCTGTCTTAACCATGCACATATTCTACCCAAGTGTCTTCCCGATGCCAAGAAATGGAGCAAGAAGCATTCGGGCGCAAAAGCAGCGACTGAAGTTAGAAACACGCGTTTCTCAAGGGGGTTGCAGAGGGAAAATTTAGAATCTAAAACTGGCACTCAACTGGCAGATGTCCAAAACAAACAAACAAAAACCCAAAGAATTTAAAGCAGACTCCAGAGGGAACTGAAGAGATAGGCTGACAGGCTTCAGGACGAAAACAGGAGATGCGAATGTTAAAGATGACAACCGGAATATTGTAATGTGTTTTTTCTATGTGTTTGTCAGCTGGCATTGACATCCACACAGTAACTGCAGCAGTGCCCTGAACTTCATAATCTTGTAATAAATGTTTCAAGATTTGTACATATAACGACCGATACACTGTAACTATCACTTCCCCATCAGTTCTGTGTGACACACGTTAATACTTGCAAATTATGTCCCAGCATGGATCTTCATATCCCAAGGGAAGGCCTAGGAGACTTAGGAATGTTGTGTTGGCATTAGTGGGGTCTCAGACTTTAGTAGAGGAAGATCCCTCACCAGCGTCTTCATAGGGTTTTTATTCTAATTTTTAAAGAGTTTGCTCCCTCTACACAGAATCCTTTTAGCAGAAGACAGTTAAGTACAGAAAAAGAGCGCTGATCAAGCCAGGCAAATCACTTCTGAAATCCCAGCACGGGGGAGGCTGAGACAAGAGGATCATAAGTTCAAGGCCATTCTGAGCTTCACGCCAAGCCTTTATTTCACACACACACACACACACACACACA
>LOEQ01001023.1:59868-72421 GCA_001685075.1 Bramus lutescens | reverse complement strand
AGGGAACCCTGACTGCTCTTTGGACTGGAAATGGAGGGGGAGGGGGGAGGGGAGAAGGAGGAGGGAATTGGGAGGAGGGGAGGAGATGGAAATTTTTAATAATAAAAAATATCTTTGAGAAAAAAAAGAAGAAAATTTCCAAAGTGATGGCGCAATCGCCAGTTCATCACGCAGCACCTGGGGTACTGAACCATTTATGGGACTGACTGTAGCAGTGAGACGGAACTTTGGATTCCAAGTCAACTACTTTGAAGTTGTATATTTAAACTTTCAGATTTTGGATTCAATCAAAGGGTCATACCCTATTTAATTTCTGAGAAATTGCAGATACATGCTCAGTAAACTAAAAAGGTCCCACTTCTCTACCAAGATTTAAAAAGAAATCTTTCCCACAGCTGCCCTTGCTTCTAAAATTATTAATTCAGGATTTGCCAAAGACTAAAACCATGCTTCCACATTTAAGTGAAACGTTACAGAAGAGGAATTTAAATAATCCTCTATTAATTACTCTATTTTCAAAGATTTATACTGTAAAAAACCTCTCTTCTGTGGGAGGCCTTCAGTAGGTCTAATTACCAGCTTCTGAACAGCCAGTTATAATTATAAGACTTTAGATTCAAAGTTGTTAAAGCCATCTGTCCCCACCATAGCAAAGCAATGACCATGAACCATTAAAGTTCATTGTTGACCACAGAGGCACAGTGATATCCCCACTGCTTTGTCTGGGTCTCAGCTTACTGTGACATCTTCAGTTCTTGATTTACTACAGATTACTACCTCTACAAGTCCCAAAGCAAGTAGCTCTTAATATAATGGCTTTTTAAAAACATATAATAAAATAAAATCTGGCGTCTCTACAGTGAACTAAACAATCTTGTAATGGTATTGCTATATTCTTGGAGGCCATTTGGGGGTCAGTCGTTTCCTTCATCTGTTTGGAAAGGAAGAGGGGAAGAGTTTTCGAGGACAGAAGAGCTGCCACTGCCACCACCGCCACCCTCAAATTTGTGGTCTGCCTTAATAAGATTTGGCATCACCCTTGTCTAGAAGGAGAGGCAGGAGGAACTAGAAATATAAGCCCTGTCCTCAAGGCAATGCCAAATTGTGCTGCCACAGAGATAGATGTCAAGAGGAACCACATTAACAGCAGGTGGTGAAGAGGCACAGTAGTCAGGACAGCGTGAGCCTCCACAACAATGGACAAGCCAAAGCCCTCTAGCTGCAAAACCTGCAGCCCACATCAAGGCTTCTAAGAACTAAGCAACTGCACTCTTGACAGCTGTCTTAGACAAAACATTTCCATAGCCAATCATGTTTACAATTATTTGACTGTTATTCACTGATTTTTGTTAACTTTGATACAGGATCTTATGTATCACCAACTGGTCTCCAGTTGGCTATGTAGCGGTGGATGACCTTAAACTTCTGATCCTCCTGCCTCAACATCCTAAATGCAGGGCTTATAGGTGTGTGCCACCATGCCTACTTTAAACATCTTTTGAGGGCAGGAAATGAGCCCAATTTACACACACACACACACACACACACACACACACACACACACACGGCAGGAACTATGAGAAACCATAAGTGAAACTATGAGAGCTATCAAAAAATTGAAATTCTATTTTCATGATCCTAACAATGCTCTTCACATCCTGCTACCGCTAAAATCATAGGCCATATAACCAATGGGTCTTACAGTCCAAGAAAAACAATAGCTCTGTCTTGAAAATGAAATTTGAAACTTCGATAGACACAAAACACCATAGATACTGTTAAAGCAAGGCTGAAAGAAGTTTAAGATGTGCCTGACATATAGTTTCTATTCTTAATAACTAGAAGCTTTTACAAGTCAGGTCAAAGTTGAACAGACAGGGACAATGGGCAAAATACATGAGCGTGAAATTTACAGAAGAGAATGTCTTTTTTTACAATATTAAAAGAAGAAAAATTTTATTAAAACATACAATCAATTTGCATTCTAAAAATAGAGCAAAAACATTTCAAAACAAGTAATGCTTTTGAAGAATTACAAGTTCCAGTAAGATAGCTAGATATATGTTCTCTCCATTAGGGAATTTAAGTGTGTGTTTTACACTGTAGCTCAGAAACACATGAGAAAAACTCAGCTGAATACTGTAAATAAATAATTATAAAAACCATAGCAGACATAAAATATACCTTCTCCACTTATGACAAAATTTTGCAGGCAACAGATAATATAACTGGATCAAGTAAGAAAACCATAATCCTTTTTCACCTTGAGGTGGTTAATTTTTAAGAACATATATGCTCACTACTAGGAATAAACCTTCCTTTCACATAAACACCCAACAGTACAGGCTAATCTAAATTGCAATACTTTTAAGCTCAAGATAATTAAAATTACAAGAAGTATTTTGCACTGGTCAATGGATCAGGTACTTAGAAAGAGATATATATAAAACACAGACTATTTTTGAAATAAATGATTCTTTGTAAATAATTCAAAGAGAATGTCTGTTTATAGCTGCTGTTGTTGCAATTGGTTGTAATTTCACCCGCCTGCCTTTACCCTAAGGGTCCTGACAATGCACTGACTCATTTAGGCTGGAGAAAAAACAGAAAGCAAAGCATGCTTGCCCCACATACCACCCGTCCACACTACCAGCAAGTGCTTGTTTAAGCCCCTTCCACACTTTGTTCTACTGGATGAGGGACACGCACAGGTGGCCTGGAACAGCTGTGAAGGCGGCCCAACACAGAACCACAAAATCCCTCAAAATTTCTGCTCCTGCCGCTGTTTAACACTTGCTGGTGTTGGCAGGCACCGTCCTGCTGTGACGTCAAAAGGCAGAGTCCCGGTAGAAAGTGAAGAGGCAGCTGAGATACAAAGCTCAGATTCCAAGCATGAGGCTCCAGGATGGTTTTTGATCAAAACACATTTCTAAAACTAGTCTGATAATAGACATACCCCAAGAACCGGGAGGTAGGCCATGACATTGGAAAGCCACGGCAGGCACCTGACCCGTTTCATTGAGGCAGCCGTGTTTGTCCCCAGCTCTTTAGATTTCTCAGTGTTGGGTGCAAGTTTCTCTTCCGAAAAAGCAAATGTCAACCATCATATTAAATATGTTTGATTCAAAATACAGAGAATGCGGTGGTACCATTGGTGAGGCATCAATAAAGAGCAAAAATCTGTGTTCTGCAATATGCAGTCAAGCTTCGTCCACTCTCCTAAAACAGTATTTGCATCAGAAATAAGTCAGTCCCTCTTCTCCCAAATTTCAGGGGAGGCCCTGAAACCTGACCCCATTCCTTAGGTTCCCCCTGAGCACTGAAATCTTGGCAGGGTATCCTGAAGACAAGCCATAGTCCTGGAAGTTCAGTTGTATCTGCTGCCAGGCACCTCCCTCACCACAGAATAAACACCAGGACCTTCTTTCTTCAACAGTGGAACAAAAAGAACAGGCAGTGGGTACCACCTGCGTATCTGTATGAAGAAGACAGGTCTCCAGCCCCTTTGAAAGCGTCACATATGAAGCATGCTCACTTTGCTGCATAGTTTTGTGAGACCTTGACACAGGCTGGAGTCAATTGAGAAGAAGGATCCTCAATTGAGGAAATGCCTCCATGGGATGAGCTGTAGGCAAGCCTGTGAGGCATTTTCTTAATTGGTGATTGATGGGGGAGGGCCCAGCCCAGAATGGGTGGTGCCATCCCTAGGTTGGTGGTCCTGGGTTCTTTAGGAAAGCTGACTGAGCAAGCCAGCGGAAGCAAGTCAGTAAGCAGTTCCCCTCTAAGGTTCTGCATCAGCTCCTGCTTCCAGCTCCTGCTTCCAGCTCCTGCCCTGCTTGAGTTCCTGCCCTGGCTTCCTTCCTTGATGAACAGTGCAGAGGAGGTGTAAGATTAATAAACCCTTTCCTCCCCGAGTTGCTTTTTCGGTCACAGAATTTCGTCACAGCCATAGAAACCCTAAGTAGGACACTCCCGCATGCATGGCTAGGTTACAGAGGGTGAAGACAGCATGCCCTCCAGTTCTTCAGTAGCGGAAGCTGTTCTACAGCACCACAGCTGAGATCACACTTCACAGCTGATCAAATGTGCATGCTTCCTTACGGCCTGGTCAAAGACCAGCCTGCTCTTTCAAAATGGTCCTTATCTTCCCCTCAATGAGCAAACTGTGATCCTCTTGGAATCAAATGGTTTGGGTTATTTAAGCCGAATTTTGATAATGTTTTATAATATATAATATATAATGTGATTCAATTATATTGTAACATTATTAATGACATCATATAATTATATCACATTATATATGATTATATTATATTATACCACATTATACATTATAATTATATAACATGTAATGTGTTATTATGTAATCACATATAATAACATTTTATGTTATATATTTTAATATATAATATATATATAAACTACACACATATGTATATGTAGGTTTTTGGTTTTCTTTTTTTTCAGGACAAATTTTCACAACTCATAAGGAAGAAAGATAGGTGGGGAAAAGATGAGAGATGTCAAGAAAAGTTATCTGCAGAGTAATAATATTTTAATAGCATCTTAACAGCATGGGAGAGAGAAGAAAACCCAGATGAGGACTGTGTATGTGCCCTTAAATCTGAGATAAAGGAATAGAAATATAAACAGCTTAGCAGGTCTCTTTGCCCTGATGCAAAGACAAAATATAGACCTGATTCTAGGCCAAAGTATCAGAACCTGACTTTAAGATTTTGCTATGTCAATTATAAGGTTATGGGTACTTTTAAGTGTTCATTAAAAATTCAAAAGGACCAAACAGTTTCCAGTAACTGCATATTATTTGCTGATTGCCTTTCTTCTCAGTTCATTACAAAGTTGTAAATTGATTCTAAAGAATATAAAAGGCACTAAAAGAAGGCTCTTGTTTGAGTCTTGAAATTAACCTGAGTGACTATGAATTAGAAAAAGAGAGGTAATCAAATGTCCTATCAATTGTTCAGAACATTTCCCGAATAAAGATACGGAATCTAGACTCCTAAGGGGGCGAACTATTGACTTTGAGAGAAACGGGTCACAGCTTGTTAACACAGCATCATAAAAATCACATTTTATTTTGTACGAGATCTTGAGAATTATTTCGAGGCTGCAAAACTCCAAAGGCATTTGATGCCTCTATTACATGATATATATCATCATCATGTGAAATACTAAGAATTAAGTAGTAAATATGCAGCAATTCTAAAGGAAATATACGGATGCCATAAAGCATGGAACTGAAGCACAATTAATAAAAGCTCAGGGTCAGAAATTGGGGTTCAGCCTGAAGATCTGAAAAGCAAAACAGCCAGCCATTGGCTCTTACCTCGACCTCAGTCTTAAATGGCGATCCTGCCTTCCAGAATCTCAGAATGAGATGTGTCTAAGAGCTGTCTCCCCCGTCTTATATTCCTTTCTAGGGTTGGGATTGAAGGTGTGCACACTGGGATTAAAGGTGTGTGTTACCACTACCTGGTCTGTAAGGCCAGATCTTCAGGCAGTCTTTATTTATTAAAATACAGTTGAAATGTCACTACACTGATCTTTTGAAGAAAAGAGAATAATATTGTAAAGCTCTGTCCTGTTTTTCTAGAGCCAGGCTTCAGTAGGCATAGTTGAGCAAACAGCTCCAGGGGCCCTAATTTATAAACCTAGTATGTGGGACAACCCCATTAGTATTAGAGCCCAGGGTGCAGTTGCATGGCCATTCTATTTACTATCAAAGACAGAGAGGAGATTTTATAAGTGGGAGAGGGGGGCTTGCTGTCTTGAAATTCAGATGTGTTTTATCCAGGTATCTTTGCATGGTGGGGTAAGGGGTGGGATGGGAGGTGTATCTTATTTCTTGAAGGAAGAAGAAAAAAAGCCACCAGCTGTTTTCACTCAAAACAAGCTTATGAGTCTGTTAGATGATCTTATTAAGATCAAATGGCAAGGGAACATTCTGTGCATAAGAGAGACACCAAAACACATTTTCAGGAAAAAATGCAATTGTCCTCCACTAACTCTGGATACCATTTAATATTACCAATTTGTTTAGTAATTCACTACAAATCTGTCATCCACTGTAATAAATAGGTATCTGTAATCAGTATTGATGAGTCTGTATAACTCACTGAAATAAAGAATTAACTAAAGTGTATTAATTTGATAAGCCTATATCACTCACTCAAAAGAACTGACTGCTTAAATCTGGAAATCTGGTAGAGGATACATTTGGTATAACTAAATTCAAATGGAGAGCCACAATTTTAGAACTAACCGAAAGGGACTAATGACTATACCAGCCATGGGCATTAATTTGAAAATGGCTTCTTGAAATGCTGTCTTTGAGGTCAACAGTAAAGTACCCCTTCGACTTTCTGTATTGTCTACCACTATGTCAAAGATCCCAAGCACCCTCTAGGGTGGGTGCAGTCGTTCAGGGGTCCCCTCCATCACAGCCTTTATGATCTCTTCAAGGGAGTCAAACTGCTCCTTCATCTGTTATTGTACTGAAGCCACTTTAGAGCCTGTTACCGGCCTTTGCAAAGGAGCTCAGCTCCCACCTCCTGATACACAGCATCAAGACTGGATGCATCAGAACAAATGACACCAATAAGGAGCATGAGAGAACTTTTGAAATTAGATTTTCAAAAACCCTTCTTTGGCTTGTTTTCAGTAACCTGTATAAACTTTATTATGAGTTGTCTCCATCTGCAGACACTACCTGAGAGATTACAGTGTTGGTGTAGTTTGTCTACATGACACTGGGGACAAAAGCCATGGTGACAAAAGCATTCTACCATTGAGGTACATGTGCAGCTGCTGGGCTCTTGCCTCAAGTTTGGACACCTGCTAGATTCAAGCTCAGTTATTCATTCATTAATGTGCATATGTGTGTTGGGTAGGGAGGGGCATATGGCAGCCCAAAGTGGACATTTGGTGTCTTCTTCCATGATGCTCAACTTGATGTGTACTGAGGCAAGTTCTCGCTGAATCGGAGCTCTCCAATCCCACCTAGTCTTGCTAGGCACTCAGCCACTGAAATCCATATCTTTGAATTCATGGCCAATTTTTCTACCTTCTCACAAGGTCTGCATTCCTATTCACATGGGGCCTGTGGTGAAACATGCGATATTGTCCCAGCACTGAGGACACTAAGGTAGAACAGCAAGTCTGAGGTCAGCCTGGTCAAACGAGGAGAAAACAACAACAACAAAAACAAAAACAATGAATTTGATACTTTAAGGATTCTACAACCTCCTATGTTTTACTTCCTGTTGCAAATAATGCATTCTGTCTAATGCCCCATAGAAATCAAGCCTTAGCTCTGGGAGATGCAATTATCTATAGGACTTTTCCTTTTTATCTTACTTGTCCATGTATGCCTGGGACCTGACCGAAAGTAGATGCTCAAACACCACATCTGCCAAAAGAACTGACAGAGATTTGAAACCAGCTCTGCCTGAAAGGAGATAAAGGGATTGGTGTGGGATTCTACCTTTGATTTAAAACTCCTCTCACAGAGCAGTCACAAAGACAAATGAGAATGAGATTCCCACTCTTTGGGAGTTGAATATTTAAAGAGAGTCTGCAGGACCCTGGCAATTCAATGAGAATGGTAGCAAATCTAATAAAATATTCTGAATTAGGGAAGAGATTCTTTGGTGTTCAGAAAATATATGGGTACCGCTAGAACCAGATTCTTATGGTGGCTCATCTACCTGCATTCTCCCAGCTAATCCAACTGTCTTGGCTAATGGGTTAAGTTAGCTAACTTGCTCCTGAAGAGGTGTTCTTAGGCCGGTTCACAGATCCAAAAGCGGCTTTGCAGAGGGATGTGCTTAGCATCTGGAACAGAGGTATCGAGAATGGTGAGATATGAGGGTCCTGGGCAGTGCAGTTAGAACAGGATCGAGCCGGGGGGATAACTCTGTGGGTAAAGCACTGCTGAGCAAGCATGCAGACCCGAGCCCGGATCCTCAGCACCCATGTAGAAAGTCATGCCCAGTGACACATGCCTGCAATTGTAGCACTAGGAAGGTAAGACAGAGCAAATCTGGAAAGTCACTGGCTAGTTCCTCTAGCCAACTGGTGAGCTCCTTGTCTCAAATAACAGTGTTAGAAGTGAAAGAAGAGGCCTGAATTGATCTCTGTTCATAGACATGCAAGTGCTCACAAAGTGCACAAACATGCACACCATCCTCCTCTGGCCATGTGTATACACAGCTGCAAACTTACACACACACACACACACACACATACCATCCTCCTCTGGCCATGGATACACACACGTGCAAATTTACACACACACACACCATCCTCTGGCCATGTGTAAATGTGGGTGCAAACTTACACACACACAGACACACTATCCTCCTCTGGCCATGTGTAAACATGGATGCAAACTTAACACACACACATCATCCTCTGGCCATGTGTATATGTGGGTGCAAACTTACACACTCACACACACATACACACACACACTATCCTCCTCTGGCCATGTGTAAACATGGATGCAAACTTACACATACACCATTCTCCTCTGGCCATGTGTATACATGGATATAGACATATACAAACACACACATACATACACACATAAATTTTACTTTAATGTGCACTGTTTATTTAAAATAAACTATTCTAATTTATACTTATCATAAATTGACAAAACACTCAACACATGAAGCTATGACAGGAGAAAGTGGAAAAATGAAAGTCACTAAGGTATTTAGTGGTGGAGAGTGTCTAAGAAAAGCTAGCAAATGGATATACCAAGTATCAATCAAAATTAGATGCATGTCCTCCTGCTGTGTAACAATCTGTCTGATATGTGTTTCTTAGAAAGCAACAGCTTGTCCTCATTTTTTTTCTGCTAGGCAGACCTATAATTTGTAATAAATTGGAAAGAAAATTAAAGCAAGAGGTCTTTTTCCAAATGTTTTTAATAGTTATTTTATTTCTGTTGCTATCTCACTTATTCTGTTTTCGTTACTACTCTCCTGAATATGACAGACCATTCTGGTCCGTAATCTTTCCCAAGCACTGAGACTTGTTTGCGGATTTGGCAGAATATTAGGGTTTCAAAATTTTGTATGTGCATGTATGCATGCATGTGTGTACAAGTGTGTGGGTGCAAGCACATGGGCATGTGTGTGTGTGCACACTCAGGAAGGATCTGAGGTGGACACAAAACTTCCTGTGAGTCTTTTAGGAGACAATGCCCCACTAGACAGGACCCAAAACAAGGAGGTGATTGGCTATCTCGCACACTCAGGAAGGATCTGGGGTGGACACAAAACTTCCTGAGAATCTTTTAGGGAAAAATGCCCCACTAAACAGGATCCAAAGCAAGGAGGTGATTGGCTATCTCAAATATGAAGGATGGCCCCTCTACCAAAAACTTCCCTCCTACCACTAAACCAAAACGTACCCGTCTTTACATGTCCTCAGCAACTTACATGTTTTACAATAGTCACTCGTGCTACACTGATGCTGTCTCAGAATTTAAGGGTCACCCAAACCAGGTTTGGTCAGTCATCTACTTAAAAGTCAAGCTAAAAGTAAAAGGCAAGGAAAAGAGACTTATTCAATGCACCACCTGGAAGAGATCCAGTAAACTCTCATGATGTGGGATGTCCTTTTGTATATGTGTTGCTTTTATTGGCTAATGAATAAAGCTGTTTTGGCCAATGGCTTAGCAGAGCAAAGTCAGGTGAGAAATCCGAACAAAGATATATCTAGAGAGTAGGCGGAGTCAAAGGAGATGCCATGGAGCTGCCGAAGGAGACAGTGTTCACTGGATCCTTACCAGTAAGCCACAGCCTCGTGCCGATACATAGATTAATAGAAATGGGTTAATTCAAGATGTAAGAACTAGCTAGAAATATGCCTGAGTCATTGGCAGAACAGTGTTGTAACTAATATAGTTTGTGTTGGGTCTGAGCCATCTGGAAATGAATAAGCAGTCTCCTACTACAAAAATCAGTCTCCATTTACACCCCAAATATGTCTTCAACTCTGAGGTTCTAGGGTGAGATTTAAGTTTAAACAGAGGACCAGGGATATGCACTTCTAAGCAATACCCGCCCACCGCTGACCCATCACTACCTGGGCTTCAGCCTCATCCTGTGAGGTGTTCTGAGCTGTCAGAACTGTGAGGTCTCTTTCTTAGAGACAAATTTCCCCCTGACCTGTCCCTTTCCCTCCCAGAGCAGAACGTTCTTAGGGAAATTCCCATCTATTTGGAGTCAATCGTTCCAATCACCTGACAGTTACACTGAGAGACATAAGTGTCCCTTTAAAATATCTTCATTTCTGCCAGGCCAATTAGAAGAGTTGATCACATGCATTTTGCTAGCCGTTCAATACCTGAATCAAAAGGGGCTCCCTCGACTGAAGAATGGATAAGGAAAATGTGACACATTTACACAATAAAGTACTACACAGCAGAAAAAATGACATCTTGAAATTTGCAGGCAAATGGATGGATCTAGAAAACATCATATTGAGTGAGGTAACCCAGACCCAGAAAGACAAATATCATATATACTCTCTCATAAGTGGCTTTTAGACATAATGCAAAGAAAAATCAGCCTACAATTTGTTGTAATTTGTTGGCCTGGTCTGTCACCTGTCCGTCCCTTTAAAAGATAAGTTCTGCCCATTCTTAACCTGCCTCCTATGCAGCCNCTAGAAAACATCATATTGAGTGAGGTAACCCAGACCCAGAAAGACAAATATCATATATACTCTCTCATAAGTGGCTTTTAGACATAATGCAAAGAAAAATCAGCCTACAATTTGTTGTAATTTGTTGGCCTGGTCTGTCACCTGTCCGTCCCTTTAAAAGATAAGTTCTGCCCATTCTTAACCTGCCTCCTATGCAGCCNCCCTTCTGGAGAGGCACCTTCTGCCTCTCTCCTTTCTCCCCCCCTTCCTCTTCTTCCCTTCCCTTCCTCCTTCATAACACACTAAATAAATTCTACACTCTCAAAAAACTGGGGCTCACATAAACATTCCAGAGGGTTCCAGGCAGCTCTGTGAGGAAGTCATCTTCAGCTACCCTAAGGAAGCTGTAACCAAATCAGTCTGGCTTCAGGTTACATTTTGTTTCTATGTTTGGGGACAAAAGAATTTGGTTTTATTTATACTTCTAAAAATAAAATATTAAAAGTACTTGGGAGCATATAAAATACCAATAGTCACTCTTCTTCATCTTCATTTCTATCACCACCCCATCAGCAGCAGCAGAGGAAGAGGAGGAGGAGGAGGAACAGCCCCACAGATGCCAGGGCAAGTCCCTAACTCCTTGGAATGTGGTTCCTGGAATGGGAACAGGATTCAGATGTGAACTAAAAGGTTTTAGATTCTCTTTCTGGGTCATCTCGATGACCCGAGGCACCTATGGGGGCACAGGGCCCTAATACTCCAGAGGCAAGAATAATGGCACCTGGACTTGTACAATCCTATATCCATATTCACACATCAATAATCCTAGTACTTTGGTGGTTAAAGCAAGAGATTTGCAAGTTGCAAGTCAACCTAGACTACATAACAAGTTGCAGGCCAGCCTGGGCTACATAACAAGTTGCTTTGCAGCCTGGCCTATAAAGCCAGACTCTGTCTCAATGAAACAAAACGAAATGAATGTCAACCTCAGAGGAATGGAAACAGAAACTGCAGCAATGCCATTGCTGGAAGGGAGACTATGAGCCAAGGAATGCAGGCAGCTTCTAGAAGCTGGAAAGGCGAGGACTAAATTCTCCTGTAGAGCTTTCAAAGGGATCACAACTAGCCTTGTGAGGGCCCTTTTCAGAAGCATCATCTTCAAAATTGTAACAATAAGCTTGTGGCATTTATAATTGGTTAAGTAATAGTAGGAAACATTATAATCATACAGTGGGGGTGGGGGTAGATGCCTGTCATCCCAGAACAGAAGCAGGACGTCATCAGTTCAAGACCAGCTTGGGTTAGGCTGCAAGACCCTTTCTCAAAAGAAGTAGAAAGGAAAGAGGGAAGGAAAGGGCGAGGGGAGAGTTGGAGAGGGGAAAGGAAGAAAGGAAGGGAACGGAAGAGAAGGAAGATCACAGACGACAGAAGGAGCTCATTACATTTAAAACTGAACATTTGTTATCTGTCCTAAAGAAGAGGTCATGCACTTCTCCATATACATGACACAAAAGAATAAGAAAGCAAAATGAGTGAGTGTGTCTGGAAGCGAGATTGATAGACGGGGAAAACAACCAGGGGCTAGAAAGATGGCTCAGTTGGTAAAGGGCTTGCTGCACAAACGTCAACACCTGAATCTGATCCAAAGACCTGTTAAAGGGGAAAAAAGAAACAGGAAAGACTGCGCATGCTTGTAATCCAGTGCTCAGAAGGCAGAAGCAGGAGGGTCCCAGCTCAGCCAGCCCAGCCTCCTTGGCAAGCTCTGGACTAATGACAGATCCCAACTCAAAAGCAACACCGAGAGTTCCTAGGGAAGGACACCCAAGGTTGTCCTCTGCCCCAAACACTCTCTCTCTCTCTCTCTCTCTCTCTC
>LOEQ01001023.1:46958-59782 GCA_001685075.1 Bramus lutescens | reverse complement strand
GGGAGGGAGGGAAGGAGGGAGGGAGGGAGAGAGAGAGAATGGGAATAATTAATCAATTGACAGGCGTGGCAGGGGAAATGGCGGCATGCTGCTTAAAGATGAGTCCAAATCTCAGCATCTACTTCTCGGTGAGACAGTCGGCATCTATAGCCCAGGGAGGCAAATTTGCGATGATCTGTCACTCTCTGGCCAGCTAGCTGAGTCCAACCAAGGAGCTCCAGACTGAGGGTTTCTGTCTCAACAACAGCAACAATAATGATAATAATATGGAGAATAATTGTAGCAGACAACCAACCTCAACCTCTGGCCTCCACACACACCTTCACACACCCAAATCCCCTACACACACACACATCCAAATCCCCTACACACACACACACCCAAATCCCCTACACACATAAACACACCTTCACATACACCCAAATCCCCTACACACACATAAACACAGCTTCACATACACCCAAATCCCACACACACACATAAACACACCTTCACATAAACCCAAATCCCCTGCACACTTAAACACACCTTCACACACACCCAAATGCCCTACACACACATCAACACACCTTCACACACACCTAAATTGCTTACACAAACACACCTTCACATACACCCAAATCCCCTACACACACATAAACACACCTTCACACACCCAAATCCCCTACACACAAACACACCTTCACATATACCCATACCCCCATACACATACACACACCTTCACATACACCCATATCCCCCTCACACGCACACCTTCACATATACCCATATCCCCTACACACACTTAAACACACCTTCACACACAAATCCCCTACACACACATAAGCACACCTTCACATATACCCATATCTCCCCCACATGCACACACACACACACACCTTCACATACACCCATATCCCCCCACACACATACACACACCTTTACATATACCCATATCCCCCCCATACGCACACCTTCACATATACCCATATCCCCCCCACACACATACACACACACCTTCACATACACCCAAATCCCCTACACACACATAAACACACCTTCACATACACCCAAATCCCCTACACACACTTAAACACACCTTCACATACACCCAAATCCCCTACACACACTTAAACACACCTTCACACACCCAATTCCCCTACACACACATAAACACACCTTCACATATACCCATATCTCCACACACACACGCACACACACACCTTCACATACACCCATTCCCCCCCATGCACACACACACTTTCACATATTGCGCGCGCGCACACACACACACCCCTTCACATACACCCATATCCCCACACACGCACACACACACCTTCACATATACCCATATCCCCCCCACACGCACACACACACATCTTCACATATACTCATATCCCCCACACATGCACACACACACCTTCACATATACCCATATCCCCCCCGCGCACACACACACACCTTCACATATACCCATATCCCCCACACACACTTACGCACACAGTCAGTCAGTTGGCCAACCTCATCTCAGCACTACAACAGCATGCAATCCTTCAGACCGGAATTATTCGTCTCTTGTCTGCAGCTCCAAAAGCTTTAACCTCCTTAAGGTCAGGGACCACAGCTTACATTTCTCTATGCTGAGCCTGGTAGGGAGGAGTAAACCACGGGTACCGTGTAAGTGGATGGAATCCACGCAGAAAAAGGACAGTTGCACCAATGAGCTTCAGAAAAGCACACGGTCCAGCTGTAGCACAAAAGACAGGAGAGGACTGGGCTGTTTTGTTTTATTTTTATTTATGTTGAGCTGGCTGCTTTTCAGATGGTTTGAAGACAAGCTTTTCAATTCCACTTCTGAGTCACCGAGTGTGACCTGGTTGATCTAACCAGCAACACAACCAAAGCAATTTCAGTTGCATGCCGAAGCAGAATTCTGGATTTTTATCCTAAGCCTGTGGGCCTTTGTTGTTTTTATTTATCCTTTGAGAATTTCACACTGTGCATTTTGAGCATATTCACCTTGACTCCTCTAGATCCCTTCCTACCTACCTAATCACCCCCAAATTCATGACATTTTGTCTTTATACTAAATAAAGCCCACCAACACTGATTTGTGCTGTTCATATACTCATGGGTGTGGGGCCCTCCTGTAGAGCATGGTCCACCTACCAGGAGCCAGGCCCTTAATAAAAACGGATTCTCCATCCCCTAGAAGCAACCAACTGGCCACAGCTTCTGTTAGTGAGATGTTCCTCTCCCCTCCACGCAGGGATGCTGAAGGCCTTAGTCTATGCAGGTCTTCTGCAGGGAACCCCAGCTGCCTGGGCGGTCCTGTCATGTCCAGGGGACAGTTTTGCTCGTCTGTCCACATCTTCCCCGGTGGCCCCTGGATGTCCTGTTTGTGGCTGAGCACGCCACTGACACTTGTCTGCATTTTGCTCATTTCTGAAATCGTGTTTAATGCCATCCACGGCACAAAGAGACTTTGCTATGGGGGGTGCAAGTCACACTAACCTACAAACACAGAGATGTGTCCAGACTTCAAGACATACTAATCTACAAAGAGATGCGCCTAGAGCTTCCTATCAGGAATGCTCAAGTCCTTAATTCTGTTCAGGCTAAGGATGTAACATGTCAATTTTTTTTTAAGTGCCTTGAAGAGTAGTGCAGTGGCTCATGTCTCAGGCCCACACTCCAAAGAACTCCCAAGAATGGAACTGAAAACAAGAAGGAATGACCTTTATGAAACATTTCCATATTTCGCCCGGAAGCGAGAGGCAGTTTCAGAAAGGCATGAGCTGGACAGCCTCTCTACAGTGACAGAGACTTAAAAACAAAACCTCCATGTTTTGTTTGCTGCTATGGGCAAAGGAAAGGATAGAAAATAGAAAATAAAATGCCAAACTACAGTTTTCAAAGCCTCACAAAATACTAATGGACAGCCGACTATAAAAACACTCTGAGTAATTCAATGTCATTTAAGGGGGAAAAAAAAAAAACAGGGAGAAAGAAACAGTAACCCAGTGTTCCTAGCCCAGGCTTCAAGCCCTGCCAGGTTGAGATTCCAGGAATCATCCTTACATTTCAAAGCAGAAGGCAAAGTCTTGGAACATCCAAATGGGCACATCCTAACCTTGTCGTGGACAGTCACTTTTCCCTCTCTCCAGGATGGGGAAACGGCTTTCCAATCAACCGCCCCAGGAGAGGCTGCAGGAACGTGCCAACCTGGCCCTTTGAGAAGTTTTCTGAATCTCAGGAAAACATGGGCCGCCCAGGCTCTCGGCTTCTCTTAAACTAATGGAGCTATATAAGAGGGTCAAGACATCCACATGCCTTAAACGCCTACAAGCAAGATCGCTCCCAGAAAGCCAGTATCATCTGCCTGGCACATCAGCCTTACCAAGCAAACCAAGCAAGCTGGCAGGGCAGTGTGGACTCCCTGGACCCTCTGTTGCAGCTGGCACATGGGATTTGTAGTTGAAAGTGTTATATCTTGACAATGCATGCTCCCTTCTTTCTCAACACTATGAAAGGGGAAACACTGTGTTGGCCTCTATAAAAACGAAGTCAGAAACAAATCTACTACACATAATCTTTAGTTCCACAACACTTTGCAAACATGCCCATAATGTATGTGCCTTACGGATTATGTCACTGACCAGATTTTAATCTTGAATAAGCTATTTTTAGTTATGTCAATGATCTTCAATTATTTCCAACATCTATTCAATATAATCCAAATGGATCTGACTCACTCAGTAGTTTCTTGGTGTAAAAATGATGGTAAAATAGTTTTTAGTGTTTTATGGATTTTCCTATCTTTGCACTTCAATGGTTGACTGAGGTCAACCAGAAATGACACTGGGATTATCCCCTTTTTCATGTTTTCTACTTTTTATTTAATGGCATAATCACAGCATGAATAATCAAAATTGGTTTGCTACTGAGAAAAATTAAGGTTGTACTTTTTTATCTTAATTTAAATTATGGTTTTAGAAAGGTATATTTTTAGTAAATATAGACTAGGTATACTGAACATATAATAAATCTTGTGAGCCAATAAAAATGGGTAAAATGCCTGTGCTATGCTCAATGGCAGTCCTCAAAAGGATCCACCCTATTCCCCAGAACTCTTTACTATTACCTTATCTAGAGAAAGTATGTGATGAAAGTAAACTGGATTATCCTGCTGGCCCCTGTGCAACCAGAAAATGTTCAGATGAAAGGCAATGGAAGCTGGAGTCAGGTAGCCACCGACAAGGAACATCAGGAGACATCAGAAGCTGAAACAAGAACACACTCTCCCAAGGACTTCGAAGAGAGCAAGCCCCTTTGGTTCAGACAGCTGGCCTCCAAAACTAGGAGACAATCTATTTCTACTGTTTTAAGCTTCCGAGTTTAGGGTGAAACAAGACCATACCCTGACGAGTATCTGTTTTCAATTAGCTGGAGAAATGACGCTCTCCTGGTGAACTCTAAAGGACATCAAATCAGAAGAGTACTGCATACACAGATTTCTGCAGCAAATCACCTCACATACAGATGACCAACTTTCCATAGAACCCACTGGAAAAGCACAATATGAAACCATTGTTGCTGACTCCACGGGCACTGGCTATTGCTGACTCCACAGGCACTGGCCGCAGGCTTTGTGAAGGGAACGAGCTGGGTAAGCACCTCCTCACTCAGCATAGGGGCCTGTCTGCCCTCAGCTAAATGCTTCCTCTGAAGAAGGAGGTCAAGAAGAAATTAGCAAGCCCCTCTGTCCTGAATCAATGAAATGCATGGGTTTTTTGCTGGGGGATGGAGTAAGGCAAGTGTGGAGAAACTCTTTTCAGTCACCTCCTTCTGCCAAGGAGTTACCATGTCTCATTACATGACGGGGTGCTTCCATGGCTGGTCTTCTTTGGTTTAGGGAAGAAGTCTACCCAAATAAAATAGGTAGTGGCAGGTATTACATTCCTGTAAGTCACAAGGCAGCCCAGGACAAATTCAGCTGCTCCGGTTGACCTGGATGCTCAGCGGGCGGCAATTCTCCGGCTTCTGATGTCACCATGAATCTTGCTGCTCCAAATGGTTTCTTATCAACACTTTCCTTCCGAGGAGGATAATGGCCGCATCCTCCTTTATGAAGGATTCATGAACATTAAATTCAGAGTTCAATACATCTCATCTTCATTCTCCCTGAACGCTGGAGCTGAATTACACTTGATGATTCAGACAATGACTTTTATCTATAGAACAGATGGGACCTTCTTCATCAGAGAGCTCTCTAATCAGCTATCCCTTAAGGGAAGGGGGCATGATGTTAAAAACTGCAGTGCAGGCTGTGGAAAGCAAACCCAGGATTTT
Organism: Bramus lutescens; assembly: GCA_001685075.1. Lineage (NCBI taxonomy): Eukaryota > Metazoa > Chordata > Mammalia > Rodentia > Cricetidae > Bramus > Bramus lutescens. The sequence goes on along the minus strand of LOEQ01001023.1, from coordinate 54,451 downwards.
ATTTGGAAGAGAATGGAATGTCTTGGCTCAGGCTCCAAGCTCCAGTGAGATCGGTCTTGGGAATAAGACTTTTAGAATAATTGCCCACCTTTCTCTTCCTTTCCACTTCCTGGTTTGTCAAGGATGGGACCCTGCCCCACTGCCAGCTGGCAGCTTTTTACTAGGCTCGTGCATGACCTCAGGCATTCTCTCTGCAGATGTTCCCTTCTCTGAAACTCATGGTCATTCTTCCCACCAGGTAGGACACTGAGCAGAAGAAATGGCTTCAATATTTGACTACACTATTCTTCTTTTCATAGATGAAATGTTTACTTCTCCCAGGAAGGTCTAATTTCCCAAGGACTAATTTAGTTCATTGGAAAGCATTATACTGCTAAATGACCTCTGCCAGACAGCCTTTGAGGCTACTTTAACAACAAAAAAAGTTTACTTTATTAAAGGGCTCATTTAATGGTCTATTTTCACCATACTGGGCCTCAAGTTTGGACATAACCCAAAGGAAGAGAATAAAGGCTTTGGTGTCCTTTTTATAAATCCTTACATAGATAATCAAAAATGCATCTATATTAATAACTACAGATTAACCAGAACAAATGCTGTCTTTAATTTTTAATCACCTCTCACGCAAGAAACTGCCCTGTGTCCTTCTGAACAATGAGGTCTCATTACTCTACCCTCCAGTCTGAAAAAAAAAATCCTGACTACAAAATAAGAGAAATTTAATCTTTATAGGTGCAACAGGTGCAGATCTATGTCCTGGATGCATCTGTTGAAGGAGGCCTCCAGGTTCTTGGTCAGCGACGGGTTGGCTTTGGGGACCTGCTCCCTGTAGAGCCCAGGAATAAAATGGTACCTGTAGCCATAACATAGTAAGAGCACTTATATAGTAAGAACATGCTTGTTTGTTCTCTGCCCCAGTTGCCTGGCACAAGGCTTCTAAGCCCTTTTGAATTCCCAACAGTTATGATGTCTTTTGGTATGGTAATGAGATGACTGGTGGTGGAGGGGTCCCGCATAGCCTCTGTTAGGGCTGGTTATCAGGGCAGCCAACCCTGAGTGGCAAACTGGGACTTTAATCTTTGCTAGCTCCCCAAGTCAGGGGCAGTAGGGACAGAAGATTCTGGATGTTGACCTAACTGTTCTAGTTTGTTTCTGTTCACTGTGACCAAAAGCAACTTAGTGAGAAAGGTTTTACTTGGATTTCAGCTCCAGGTTACAGACCATCAGTTCAGGGAACTCAAGCCTCTAGTCACGTGTATCTACAGTCAAGAGCGGAGAGAAACAAATACACCCCTGCTGACCACTTGCCGGTAGCTTTGGCTTTCATCTAGTTTCCTCCTGTCCTGGATGACTAAGAGTCCACTGGGTCTTCCTACATCAACTAATAATCAAGATGATTCCCCACAAACATGCCCACAGGGCAGTTTGATACAAACAATTCCTGAATCTCCCCATGTGAGTCTAGGTTAAGTCAAGTTGACACTTAAAATCAGCCAGTATAATCACTAACGGCTAATGATCTAATATGCCATGCCTATACAATAAGACCCCTCTCAAAAAATCCAAAAGGATAGGGTTTCGAGAGCATCCACACTGAAGAATACATGGGGTGTGCCTGGAAAGTTCAGGATACCCCTCTCCTGCCCAACATTCTACCCTATAAGCATCTTCCATTTCAGTGTTCTTAAATAGTATACTTTAAATAAGTCAACCTGTGGAAAAAATGGTCCTCTGAGTTGTGACCCAGTCTAGCAAATAATCAGCCTGAAGAGGGGGTCACGTGGGCCTGTGAGATGTGTGTGTGTGTGTGTGTGTGTGTGTGTGTGTGTATTCAGATTGTTAGAAGATAGTTGTCAGCCTGAACTTTGGATTGGTGTCCTGAGAGAGGTCACATGAACCCAAACCTTACTCTCTGGGATCTGATGCTATCTGCAAGAACACAGGGTCTGAACTGATTAACATTATAAGACACCTAACTGATGTCAGAGAAGCGGCTGCTGTGGAGAAAAGACCACACGGGACTCAGTGGTCAATGTGCTGGGTACAGGTGTCCAGACAAAGAGAGAGTCTTTATCATCAGTCCCTATTTCCAGCCAAAGTTGACTTCTGGGGCAAGGCCGAGAACGTACACCTTCCACACACATCATAGCCCTCTGCCTGCTACCCGCAGGATATCCTTAGTATCAGAGAAGGATTGCAAAGAGCTCCCCTCGGTGTGGCTCTAAAAGGAGCCCAAATCCTTCTGGGTATAAGACAATCCGAATACCTCAGGCCAGCGGGGATGCTAGGAGGTGTTAACACAACTGTACATGTGTGGTTAGGAAAAACAGTGGTCCTGAAAGACCAGAAAGAAAAACCAGGCAGGTTTAACGTTTGGTACGTCCCTTTGTAAAGGTTAAGTCCTGAATTAGGGACCTGGGACTCCAAATGCGGTGCCTACGGTGGACAGGGTCGCTTCTCCACCCTACTCTTTCCTGAAACAAGAGGACCTAAAGAAAGAAGGTAGTGGCCTTGGGAAAATAGTATTAAGTGAAGAAAACTCACGGAAAAACTAAGATCGTCACGGTAAACCTAAAGGGGAAAGTGAAGACGATGATCCCAGGACAGACTTCTAAATCTTCTAGGAAGGACCTCTTTCTTGCCTGAGAAATTTTTACATGACCCTGAAACATATGTCTTTTAAATATGTAGGCAAATCAAATATTACTGATGAGAAATCATAATTTCATTTTTAAACCATTATTTTATTATAAATTCATTAAATATGAAATAAATTTGCACAATAAAGAGACAAATGTACTAATTTATTCTTATATAAAGAATTTACTCTTAGATAGATATTTGGTACTTCACAGTATAGAGCATCCTCAAAGTTTATCAGAGTAGATCAATATTTTAATTTCATAATAGTCAATCCTAAGAACACTAATTTGCATAAATACATAGACCAAAATGGAAGTGGTATGTTTAGGGCCATTTCAGAAACATTCAGTCCCGACCCTAAGTCAAAATTCATTTGCTGATTTTTTTTTAATGAAGGTCAAGTCAGCAACTCAGCATTTTTAAAAAATTCAACATTCTAATACAAGACAATCCTAACATACACTAATTTGACACATCCCAGGAGCAGCAACATGAAAATGTTAAAGATCTGTTTCCTCAACAGAGTTTGCTGTCGTTGCCTCTGGCAGCCCACTATAACTAGATGGTAAAACCCCACTGCAAGACAGCACAGATTCTGGTTGCAGGACGTGAAGAAGTCAAGAGGAAAGGGATCCAGACACTGCCATGCAGGCTGCAAGGGAAGAAAGGACAGCAGTGGGTCCTGCCCAGCACTGGGCCCTGCAGGGCACATGACTGACCTGCCAGGCGAGATGTGTCCAAGGGTGCACTGTTGTGGGGGACAGCCAACAACTTTTTCAAAAGATGCATTTGAGACTGCTCCATAGCAGGCAATGTGTTCCTGGTGATGTAAATCTGGTCAACAGCCATGGCTGGTGAAGAAATAGGATGGGGAAGGTGGACTTATCATTGCTTTGCTAACTGGTCATGACGTCAAGCTATCACCTGAATATTCATGCTTACACTCACAGATTTATGAATATTCATAGTTATGCTCATAGATCTATGAATATTCATGATTGTGCTACTAGATCTATGCCGCTCTCAACATTGCCCAAAGAAGCTGCTTTCCAGTAGACAGTGGGGAATGTGGAGACTCAGAACTGGTAAAATGCAGAGATGAAGTGATGAGTTGTCAGCCCTGCATGGGACATCTAGATCTTCCTCTCTCTCTCTCTCTCTCTCTCTCTCTCTCTCTCTCTCTCTCTCACACANNNNCTCTCTCTCTCTCTCTCTCTCTCACACACACACACACACACACACACTCACACGAGGGAGGGGACTCTCAAGGAACACTGCAGATAAGGAAGCAGAAAAACTGTAGAGCTGGATAATGGGGGTGGGGGGGCTGTGAAATTCTCATTTGCATACAATACGACCAATGCCCTCATGAATTCACGTCAGCCATGATCACCTCAAGGGTCCTGTATAAAAGATCACGTCTGTCATATAGGGGAGAGAGGTTCACAGGATCTCAGTTTCTGACTGAGGAATTGCTGGCAGTCAGCGGTTGGTGGGTAAGGGAGTCAGGTTTTCTTTGAGGTCCAAAGGAAACTGGAGGGGTTAAATGGAGGTAGATATGAAAATACACTGTATAAATGTATGAAATGTTCAAAAAGTGAATAAGACATATTTTAAAGCATTATGCTTTCATACAAATACTTTCTATATGCATTTCATAATCTATTACACTCTCAAATCTGAGCCGAGGCGTTTCAGGCCATGTTTGTTGGTGCTATGTAGCGTCACCAAGTGCTGCGCACAGTGTGCAAGCTGTGCGCTCAGCCTCGAGACAACAGTAAGATCCATGATGCCACACAAGTAATCGCTGCTTAAAACACCCTGGATTCATCACTCATTTGCATAAGTTTTGGTCATCACCCATTCAGAAACCGTTTTCCATTGTCAAGGTTTCTGCTGCCTTCTCCATTCACATCTGTGACCTCACATGGGTGGTGACCCACAGTTTAAAAAGCTATGACCTAGAGAACTGGGCTGCCAGATCCATTTATGGCTCCAGAAGTTAAGCTGGTAAGAGAATATTAAAATGACGGAATATTTAAAAAACTAGTTACATAGGGGAGAAGAGGAAATCTCTATTTATTAAATGGGAGAAACAAGACTATTCTGGTACACAGTCAAGGGGCAACTGCCAGGATAAAAACGACCTTTGTGTAAGAGAACTGGATGAAGAGATGTAAAGAGACAGGCTGAGAACCCCCACAACCATGCTGTGTAGAGAAAGGCGGGACCTGAACAGGCTTGGAGACACTAATAACAAGATGCACTTAAGCAAGAGAAGTCTGTGATGGGTGCCCATGTAAGACATACAAGTGCTACCATTGCAGAAATGAGAAGGGAAAACTTCAAAGATAGGAAGGTTACAATACTTTCAAATATAACAGAAAGTTCCAGAAAAACAGCAATGAGTGGAAATGATGCCTGGATCTGGAGACTGGGTCATTGTTGGCCCTGCAGGGCAAATTCCCTATTTTGCTGGATGCTAACGTCCCGCCTTGCAGAGTGCTGCAAAGAAGACACACAACCTGCAACAGCAAAGCTCCCGTTTACCCTGAAGTAAGAAAAGAAAGGAAGGAAGGAGGAAGAGAAGAAGGGACAGAGAAAGGGAGGAGGGGGTGGAGAAAATTCCCGAAGCTCAAATAAGTAGAATTACCTACTATTTACAAACACTGTGCTCTGCAAACTGTCCCTCAGAATTCATGTGTTCATGTTGTCCAGAACACATCTGCTAAGTCTCTAGTGTGGTTCAGAAGCAACACAGAGCACCAGGGGTACCAAGATGAATTAGAGGTTAGCCCTGGATTTGAGGAACTTGCGGTTGTGCCGGAATACAGAGACATTCCCACTACTCCGTCTCTACTTCATCAGACACCCCATTAGAAAACAAAGAGCGATGGTCATGACAGCAACACAGACAGAAATGAGAGCCAGGGGCCACGGCAGTTGGAATTTCACATGAGATGATACTGGAAGTAGTGGGGTCTAATAGGTTGGGGTTGGGGTGGGAAGCTCTGGAAAGTGTCTCTAAGGAGCCCCCGACTGGCCCAGACTCATGTGAGCTTCAGTGGATTTCAGAGGAATTTTACATGAACCTACAGATTTGGAAGTGGAATTTGGGGCTTTGCTGGGTTATTTTGTCTGTGGATTTTGTTCCCTTTGCCTTGTCTGTGATCATGCTTGTTTCATGTGCCAGAACTTTGTGGTCATTTCAAAGGCAGACTCACTACTGGGAAAAGGGAGTGAGCAGGGCTGGAGAGGTTAGGAGCCTGGCTTTTCTTCCAGAGGACCCTGGTTCTGTTCCCAGGCCCCTCAGGGTAGCTCCTAACAGGCTGTAACTCCAATTCCAGGGGGTGTGATGCCCCCTTCTGGCTCCTGTGAGCACCAGGCATGCAGTGCACACACATTCAGGCAGACAATAAACACCCAGACACATAAAATAAAATAATTTAAGTGGCAGGGGAGGGAAGAGTCTAGGAGAAGTAAAAATAATTCACAAGATCACGTTTCTCCCCACCTGAGACCAAGCATGTACTGGAAGTTTTCTGTGATAGTTCACGCAACGCTGTATCACAACCAGGGTATGTTTTCCTGCTAAGCGATGCTTTGCCACCAACATACAAAGCTGCTCTTCAAGGTCACATGAAGACGGTTATTCTTCATCACGCCCCTTCAGATACACGGCCTGCAGGAGTCCCCTCCTCTAATGCAAAACGTGGGCTTCTAGTCAGCAAAGGACTTCAGGAGAGCAGCAGAGCCATCTGACTTGTTACCAGGAAAGGATGTTTTAGGGGGAAGCAGGTTAGAGTGATAAGGAAGCCCTACAGGGCTCAGGGCTTCAGGGTGGGGTGCTTTCCCTGATAACAAAACTGCTTTCAGTTTGGGTCTATGGGCACCCATGTCTATGGACACACAGGCTAATTTGTTTTGGTTCTTTTTCTGTTCGATGCAGGGTCTGGCTGTACACACCTGGCTGACCTGGAGCTGGCTACGTTGACCAGGACGGTCTGAAATTTGGAAGCCTTGGCTCCTTAAGCGCAGGGTTTCCTGGCCTGCACATGACAGGCTCCTACGAGCATCTTTGATCTCTTCAGCATTCTGGCCCTAGGACAATTACCGGTTACAGTGTAAGCTACCTCACATCTGTTTTGAAGGACGCCATACACATACAACACATGAATCAAGAGTGATCATTAAGTTCTGGAATGAGCAGGGCTATGAACACACTAAAACCCACTCTATTACATACGCTAAAGGCTGAATTGTATGTTACACTGTACTGTCCATGCAAATTATAGTTATACGCCAGTTTTAGAAAAACTTTAAAGCACAAAATACTATGCATATTCCTATTATACTATATAATATATATCCTAAATATTATATATATAGTTGTACTATATATTATTTAAATATACACCAACTAATTTTACTGGTGACTCACCTGTAATTTATATGATGATTCTAAGCTACTTAGCTACTCTTGAGAATGAGAATTGCTGCACTTTTTTCTATTTTCTAATTGACATAATAAGTGTACATTTGTTTAGTATGTGTGTTTGCTTGTGTGCATGTATGTAGCTGTGTGTACATGTGCCACAGCATACACGTGTAGGTCAGAAGACTACATGCAGGAGTTGGTTCTCTCTTTCCATCATGTGGGAACCAGGGATGGAACTCAGTCAAATCCAGATACGGCTGAGCCATCTCACCAGCCCCAATGTAGCATTTTGCTGGATACATAACAATTGTTTTTAAAATGTTAACTCCAAAGTGAGCTCCATAGTAACACAAATTTAAGAGCCAAGACAAAATGGGCAACTTAAATCAAATATGGAGTCCCTGTTCCCCCA
>LOEQ01001023.1:35278-46923 GCA_001685075.1 Bramus lutescens | reverse complement strand
CTCCCTCATCCCCCCCCCCGCACTTCTCAGGACAAAAAGCCCAATCTTATCAACAAAGATTTTCTTAAAGTGGAACTAATAGGAGGAAACAGCAACGTGTGGCAAACTCAGGCTATGTTAACGCTGAGCACAGGGCCAGCCAAGTGTTCACGGCGACTTAATAAAAGCCACGAGCGCACACGGTTCCCAAATGACTTGCTATGAAAAACACAATTGTTTTAAATTGTGGCTCATTGTGTTCACTCGTAAATTTTGAGCTTTTATAACAAAGAATGTAGCCAGAGAGTGGTGGTGCACGCCTTTAATTCCAGCACTCGGGAACTAGAGGCAGGCAGAGCTCTGAGTTGGAGGCCAGCCTGGTCTACACAGAGAAGCCCAGTCTTGAAAAATCCAACAACAAAAAAAAAATGTGTCTTTACCTTAAAGGAGAAACTTTTTAATTATTGCAAGGATTCCATTAGATTCTATTCCACCCCAAATCTTCTAATAGTACCATGAGACACTTTTATACCATGAATCATTTTGTTCCTTTTGTCTGTGGGTACTAAGGACTGAGCCCAGGGTCTCACACTTGCTAAATATGTCCTTCTGAGGTATACACACCACCTGGGAGAAATGGTAATTTGGTTTTCAATAGTTATATTTTGGCAGACAGGTTATCTGTTTTCTGTAGTGGGGAAAATGAAGGTGTTGTGCATTCTTCCAAGCTCAGTCTCTCTTGTGCTTATTTTTCTTCTTTAAAAGCTAATAAAGTAAAAGATTGCTTCCCAAATGTAATTCCTTCCCAGAAGGAAAACTGGCTCATAGCTTAATTATTGCATCTGTGAGTAGCACTTAAGATTTTAACCTAAAAGTTTTTACTTAATTGTTGGATTCAAATTCAGCAAATTTTATTGGTACTTCTGGCACCTTTTACAGAAGCCAACTCAAAGTGGATCACAGAATTAAATATAAACTGTTAAGCAACAAAATGTTGTGGGGTATAAGAAATCTTTATAATTGCCTAAGAAATCAGTTCAAAATGGATCACAAGCCTAACTGCAAAAGCAAAACATGCTTCTTAAAGGTAGCGCTAGACACCGAGGCTGGGGCCGCAGGCATGCTCTACCCTTGGGCTACACACTAATCCCCCAAATTCTTACAACAAACACTGAAATAAATTTGTAGCTGTAGGCTAGACAGTAGTTCTTAGATATACCATCAAATGCATATGAACCAGAAATAATTTAATCTGTGGACAACAAATTGGGTCTGCTGAAATTATAAATATTACAAATGTCACTAACCAGAAAGTATAAGACAACTGCAGGAATGAGAGAAAATATTGGCAAAGAATATATCTAACAAAAGGATTTACATGTAGAATATATTTTATAAAATCCCTTTTACAACTCAATAATAAAGAGATTAAAAGTCAAGGCTTAGTGGGTAAAAGTATAAGCCTGTCAAAATGAGTTCAGTCAGTGGGGACATGGACACACACACACACACATGGGTGTGGGGGTGCATAGGACATGCAGTGGCAGGCACCTAAAATCCCTGTCATCCCACAGCAAGATGGCGGGGAGCAGAGACAGGAGAACTACCCAGAACCCCAGAACCCCAGAAATCAGCCTGGCCTCAGCCTACATGTACATCAGGAGAATCAAAACAGAACCTGCCTCATCAAGGTAAAAAAGGGAGAACCATTTTCAGAAAAGTGGTACCCCACCACTGTGAATCAAGTGACATACATACATGAAATAAATCTTCAATTATTAAAATGGGCAAAGGAGGTAAGCATTTCTCAAAAAAAGTACTACATTAATTATTCCCATGGGTTCATTCCATACACAGAATGCATGCTTACATAAACTGTGCACAAATATCCAAAGTGATGTGATTTACTGAAATCGGATGGCTACCAACTAATAAATAACAAAACTAACTGTGGCCTAGCCACACCATGAAACATTACTCTGCAATGGAAAGGTAAGCTACAACACAGGTGAACATTGAAAGCACACACAAGTGAAAGAAGTCAGCCACAAAGACTGCATACTGTATGAATTCATTACATAAAATGTACAAAATCATCAAACCAATATGCACAGTGGACTAGCAAGTTGCTTACGTAAGAAGAAATGGAGAATGGCCAACAATGGGCTTCAGGGTTCTTTTACAGATGATAAAAATGTTCAGTTAACAAAAGTGATAGATAGCTGTACAATTTCAAGAAACACTGTGTTGTGCATTTTACATGAGTGTTGAGTCTGTATTTTATTTCAACAAAGCCACTCTTAAAAGGCACAGAAAGAAACCTTCATGACCTAGAAGGTTCTCAGAGCTGACAGCGAAGGCATGACTCATGGGGTAATGACTCAAACCAGACCTCAGAAAAATCACGGCCTCTTTCTTTGGAAAAGACCATGTAAAGAATGTAAGAACCTGTAAACTAAAAGGAATGATTTGCAATCCCCAACAAAGGCCAAGTACTTAAAACACTGTTCTTAAGTTCTCAACACTGCATGGGCCTACAACATCTGTAACTCCACTTCCCAAGGATCTGACACCCTCTTCTAGCTCCCTTGGGCACTGCATGCATTCACTGTACACAAATACAAGTAAGCAAAATATGCCAACACATATAATTAAATTGAAAATAAATAAATTCTAAAAAAACAAACAAACAGCACAACACATCAATCACGCACATCAAATATGTGTGTCTCATACGTTCCTCTATGACACAAGACATCACCCAGAGTCTGGTTGTCTGTGAAGAATGACTAGGTATTAAAAACTGCACCCTAGGCCCAAATATTTACCAAAAAGAAAGCTAGGCAAGGGAAGAGAGGAAAGGAGAGGGAAAAGAAGAACGGGGATATATACTTCCAAAACATTGATAGAACATTCTTAAAATGGCAAAAGTAGAGGTTAGTTCTTGCCAGGAAGAAGCAGCTATGGCTAAAAGGGGTCACACATAGGAGCTGTCTGTAGACAGAATTATTCTAAATCTTGACTGTGGAAGTAGTCTACACATGACTAAATTGTAGTAGTCATGAGTCCACACATGACTAAATTACTTAAAAACGCATGCACACACACGCATGCACACATGTGTGTCAAACATGCACACACATACATGCACACATGTGCACTAAAAACTCATGAAATCTCAGTAAGGGGTGTGGATTGTACTGCAGCTACTTTCCTGACCCGTTGTTTATGCAGGATGCTACCGTCAGAAAAAAAATAGGAAGAGCACTTGGGATATCTGTAACACAGATACATGTGAAACTATAATTATAGCAAAATGAACTTTCAAAGCTATAATTCAGTCTAAGGACCCAAGCCATTGTTTTCTGTAAACAGAGGGGGGAGGTAAGGCCTGTCCCGACAGTGGGTGAGAATCACAGAGCATTTTCATGTGTGTGGTAACTGTCGACATTTCTGCTCTTCCTGTGACTAGAGGACATATCTGCCTGTTCTCCTCAGAGCTCAAGAGCAGCAGCAGAAGGCGACATGGGAGCAGATCAGTCAACTTGACTACACTGGGTGAGTCTAGCTGTGAGGTGCGTGCTGGGGTGCGCCATGATAGTATCTCCACAGAGTCCTAGTTAAGGAGCTGGCACCATCAGTGGGGTGAGGGTCCAGGAAAGGCAAAGGAGAAGGAACCCACCTCCCTCTGCTTGCTGGCAACTCTGCACCATTCAGGCTTCCCTGCTGCCATCACAGTCCCAGGGACAAGGGCGCCAGGCAACCAGGGTCGCAACTGTCTGAACCATGAGCTAAAATAAACTCTTCCCTTATTCACTTGTCTATGTCATGTAGTGAGTCACTACCACTAAAAAGCAACTACAGCCAGGCAGTGTGCACACCGTTAGTCCCAGAACTTAGGAGGCAGAAACAGGCAGATCTCTGTGAGTTCAAAGACGGCCTGGTCTACAGAGTGAGTTCCAGAATAGCCAGGGCTACACAGAGGAAACCCTGTCTCAAAAAACAAAACAAACCAAAGTAACTACATACACTCTGAAAAGGAATGATGGTAAAACCAGACTGAATGATTACAGACTAAATCTGAATATCTTTAATAAGAAAGCAAAACTGTTTGACAGCTCTTTCAAAGCTAAGGTAAAATATGAAATGCCAAGGAAATATATAAGATGACCATATATCCTCAAGGAAAATTGTCATAATAGGTTGAGCTTCCATGGGGTCACCAGCCTACATCACAGAAGCAGATTAAATGGTTTTGCAGAGACTATCAGTTATCCATTAAAATCTCATTTTCTTCTCTTCTACAGAGGCTATTATTTCCCAGCCTCCACTGCAGTCATGTGACTGAACTGTAGCCAATAGGATGACAGAGAACCAGAGAGCGTTTCTAGGGCCCCTATAAACACTTGACTTTAGGTCTTTTGTTTTCTGTGTTCTAAGAATCCTGGGTTCAGTGGAAAGGAGCTCACGATGCTCCACCCAGCCCTGAGGAATTCTGGGTAATGAATGGTTGCTGGAGAGGGGGCAGACATTGTCTTCAGTGGAGCAGCCATGGATGAGCTATCCAGGGCCGGGCAAATAGTCCCTCACCCATGCTCACACAAGCAACCCTCCCACAATCACTTGCTGACAAAAGCAATAACAATGACTTTAAAAATGCAGGAAGGTCAAGAAGGACTACTTAAGAGCATGGGATCAGAGGGAGGTGACAGAATAGGGTAATGTAGTGTGACTATAATAACCAAAGCACATCATACACACAGAAACGTCATAATGGCATCCACTACTGTTTGTAATTAATATGTGCTAACCAAAACCATCTCTACTGTGGCGGAAAAGTAAATCCAAGACAGAAAGCAACACAACTTTAAGAAAAAGATTCCCAGCGTTCCCACTTAAGGGCAACAGCCACAGTTCTACAGACTGCCTGGAAGAGGCCTTCTGCTGGGCTGAGTTATCTGCTTTGATATTCCTAACAACTCTGTCTGTAAATATAATCCTCTAAATTAGAAGGGAAGAAGCCAATGCTCAGACACAGGAAGAGCCTAGGACCTGAGGTACCATCACTCTCCACACCTCCTTAATGTCTTTGTACATCAACAGGCCTCAAAAGGTCTATAGACTAAAGGATGCCCTTGAAAACCTTCCTGGAATTGTCTATGATTTGTATTATTTTAATTACATGTGAGTAACTGTGTGAGTATGTGCACACGAGTGTACTACCAGCCAAAGCTGAAGAAGTCAGGTCTCCCTGGAGCTAAAGTTTCGGGACGTTGTGAGGTGCCTGATGCGGGTGATGGGAATTGAGCTTGGAACCTATGCGAAGGCAGCATGCCCTCTTAATCGTTGCCAATTACCTCTGCAATCCCATCTATTTGTATTGTTGCCTGGAGTCTACTGCTCTAAGTCTCAAAGTTTCCTGACATGAAGAGAACAAACCTACTACAGGTTCTACCCAGGGGACTCAAAAACATGTGTGATTAGTCCACAATACACTCATGTCACCCCAGGAGTAAGGGCACAGGGAGCTTTCAGAATCAGGTTCTTCTGGCCCTAAAGCTTGTACTACGTATGTTCTGTTTCCCTATAGGCAAAACTCCTGCTACTGCAGACAGTATTGTTTAGAACTTACAGGTTCTAGGACTTGGAGAGAAGACTCAGCAGTTAAGAACACTTACTGCTTTGAGAGGACCCGAGTTCATTCCCAGAACCCATATCAGATACATCACAACCACCTGTAACTCCAACCTAAGGGATCTAGCGCCCTCTTCTGGATGTCAAGAGCAGCAGCACATACACTTACACAGACATACAAAAAAATCTTTTTTAAGAGGTCTAAGTCATAGCAAGAGCTTATGTTTTTTAATTAATACCATTTTAATCACTTGTAAGATAGGAGGTAGGCCAGAAACTTAAAACAAATAAAAAAATACAATACTAGGTATTTGGAGAAATTCCTTTGTAGTCTGACTTTTTAAAGCATGCAGAAAGCCAAAAACTACTCAGTAAAAACAGAAAAGAGAGCAGAGGGATCCAGACATTCCTGATGCGGAGTTATATGCCTTTGGGGTCTAAAAGAGCCAGACAGGTACATATTTAAGCAAGGAGGGAAAACACAAACAGCTAACTGGTGAGTTAGAACTAGGCCATGTCTCGTTTCTGTCCCAAAGTTCTTAATTTAGAACTCAACTTTAAACCAATCCTCCATAGGCCAGGTCTGGCCCTTCCAGTTGGTACCTGGACATCGAACTTTTGAGATAATCTGGAACAAATGAAAATAGCTTTGGGTATTCAAACTCTCACACAGTAAGGAAGGTCATCTTTGAATTAATGCATTTGGGGACTGAAGAAAACTCCAGTCTGAGAAGAAAAAAGAAAAGGGGAAAATGAAGGAAAGCAGTGAGTCACGCCCCAGTCAGAGTGGAGGAAAAATTTGTTTCCTCTTTATCTTGCTTCCAAGGGTTCTTGGGTCCTGTGGGCTGTTTTGCTCTAACTAACTGGAAAGTGATTAAATTGTCCACTTAGCTTTTGTTCAAGAACCTTCACTGCTAACCCACTGATGATGGGGGGGATCTCAATAGCTTTGTTTATTATAATTTGACTGTCAACTTGGCATGGTCTAGAATCCCTGGAGACGAAGCTCCATCGTGTCTATGAGGGATTACCTTGACTGAGTTAACTGGGGTAGGAAAACCCACGCCAAATGTGAGCAACACTATTTGCTGGACTGATGTCCTGGACTGAATAAAAAGGACACCAGCAAGCATCACGTTCCACTTCCAGACTACAGGTGTCCTGTGACTAGCTACCTGCTTGTCCTGAACCAAGACTTCACCTTGATGGATTGAACTGCAAACCAGAGTAAGCCTTTCCTTCCTCTAGATGCTTTGCCAGGTTTTCTGTCACAGCAACGAGAAGAGTAAGACACTACCTCTGGGGCTTTATTTCCAATTAGTCTCCATTCTCCTTCATTAGTCTCTATTAGAGTAGAAAGGAAAAACCCATGTGGAAAAACACATTTTCGGTCTAGCCACCAATACTAACGCCACCAGCAGCCCATCCCGCCCCTCCATCTTCCCTAAGTCCTTTCCATCTTTCGGGACCGGCCAAAGTCTCCGCTTCTGCATGAGTAATCTAAACGTATCTCAGGAAGCATGAAAAGCCCCCTTCCAGAAATCGAGTGCCGGATTACGTAAGCTCCTAAGGCACGATGCCAGCTGTTTCTCTCAGCACTGGCACGAAATACCAGGTAAACGTTCCTTAAAGGAGATGGGCTTTACTGTGGTTCACGGCTCAGGAGATACAGTTCCACCAGACTTAAAAGGCATGGTGGCTTAAATGAGTCTGTGCCATCCATCACGAGGGAAGCAGAGAGCTTGGCCAATCAGAGCTAGCCTATAACCTGCAAGCCCCGCCCTGGGACCCTACTTCCGCCGGCTAAGCCCCGCATCCAGAAGGGTACCACCGGCATCTGGAGATGAAGTGTTCAGATACATGAGTCTGTGCTGGATTCATCAGAACTCCCATAGTAAGACTCATCCCTGTGACTCTCCTGAAATGGATAACCTCCCCCAGGGCGAATTATCCTTGAACATTACTAACAAGGGCAAATTATCCATGTCCATTCTTTATCCGTGTTCATCACAAAACACCTAACCAGGGACAAATAAATGTTACCTGAGCTTCAGCCAACAGATTTTAAAGGTCTCCTACCAAGACGCTGAATAAAAGGCTGTGTATAAGCCCAAGGGAGGGGGTATGCGTCTGCAGAGAATTTGAACATACTATTAAACTATAAGGCAAGAGTCTCTTCTATCTCTTTAATCAAACACAACAAGAGGAGGTCGGCTCTGTTAGCAGGTCAGGAAACTTTAACTACTGAAGACAGCAAGGATTCCTTGCGCAACTCCACATAAAATGCGACCCTGCAGCCAATGGAAGAAATGGATTTCCAGAAGCTCGTCCCAAGATGAAGTCATATCCGGGCAGAAAGAATTTTCCTACTGTTTTAAAAATACTAATCATCTTTGCTCTCAATGCTGTCACTCAGCGCTGAAAATACAAAGTCGAGCTACGCAGCCGAACACCATTTCTTATTTGGAAACACAGCTCTGTGTGTATCCATCCTCCTTGTCCGCAGTCCGAGTGTGAGTGGTTATAAAGTCCTATTACTCTGTGTGCTGACCTTTCATCTTCTGAAGAAAATCTCAGTGTTCACGGAGTTCTCTCTGTGAAAACAGGGCAGGGCTCTAGACTGGGTCTATCTGTTCCCCAGCCCCGCAAGCTGGACTTTTAAGCCAACATTTGCCTGCTCCAGCATCTCAGGTATTGGGATTTCAGGTGTGTACCATCGCACACAGTTTCCAAATTCCCTCTTAAGTGAGAAGTGAGCTATCAGAAGAAAAGAATGGGGAGATAACAACAACAAAGTCTTAGATTCTGGCAATTGCAGATTGACTCACAGTAAGTAATCCAATTTAGCAAAATGAAATTCCTAAAGTTCCATCTCTGCTTGGATAGATTGGGGCTCTATGGTGGTTAACCTCAGGCATCAGCGTGACTGGAATGGTGTGTTCAGAGAGCAAGTCAAAGCATGATCCCTCAGTATTGCTCTCATAGCACTTTGGGGAAACATTCATATTCAAACCAATGGACTGGACCAAGGAACAGAAGCGCTTCCTTCACACTATACGGATGCCCTACAATTGACTACAGGCCCAGACAGAACGAAAATGCAGAGGATGGTGACTTTCTGAGTTACGACATTTGTCTTCTTTTCATAATGTTACTCCAGGTTCTCCTGCCCTTGGAATCCAGGATATACGAAAGAACCCTCCACCCCCACCCCAGGTCCTTAGCTATCAGATACAGCCTGAGAGAAACACCATTAGTTCCTCTGGTTCTGAGGCCTTTGAACTTGGGCTGAGTCACGACTGTCTTGTTCTTGAACTTACAGATGGTGCACTATGTAATTCCTCAGCCTCTGTAATTATGTAAGACAGTTCCTTAATAAATCTAGCCAGTTCCTAGCAGTCTGTGTCTCTCTGGAGAAATCTACTACATTAACTGTAGGACCTGGGTTTCTGTAGACTCAAGAACATTTAGGTAAGTCTTATGAAACCCAAGGCAAACTGGGATTCAAGGAAAATTTCCCCAGACTGACTAGTACACCCCCCTCCCCCTGGAGAATGCCACAAACACCTCAATTGCAGTCTTGCCACAGACTGGGAGGTACAAATACAACATCACATTTCCCAAAGGCATTAAAGGGAACAGTCTAAGGTGGCCGCCAGTCAATGAAGTGGAGAATCCTCCTTACCAAGTGATCCTCCTGGATCCCTCATTCCAAAACTAAAGATTCTAGGAAAGTGTAAAACAAAGACATAAGTTTATTTTCACTTAAGCCAGTTCTTCCCAAACTTTCCCAAATTCTATTTCCATGGGATTATCCCTGCCCGCCTCCACAGTCTATGCCTCAGTTCCTGGGGGTACAGGTGCCTCAGCTACACGTACCTTTTAACTTGGGTGCTTGGCATCGGAACTCAACCCTCGTAGCTATTAGGTAGCAAGCAGTTTACCCACTGGGCCATCTCCCTAACCCCACTCCACGGCATTTAGCCAAGTTTTCCTCTCACCTGTTACATCTGGGAGCTCCAAGGACGCTGCCCTCCCTGGACAATCTATGTCTGTTCTGCTCCAACCTCTGCTTTGACCTTCCTGCAGCAAGGACAAGCAATCCTTAACGCAGACACAAGGTGAGCCTCCCTGACAAGCTGGGTGGCAGAGTCATGACCCCAGGGCTGTGACCCCAGGGCTAGTCAATGAAGCAGGGGGCGTGAAAAGAGAAAGCAGCACAAGTATTTAAACACCATAATGGAATCCTGTTTGTTTAGACTCCCTTCTTTACCAGAACAGTTTTGCTTTGACAGCAACAGGGGCTTAAGGCCAAGGAAACTCACTTACTTGTCTTTATAAACTCGTGTTTCTATTCTCATTTATCACCTATCTAGGACATAAGCCTGTAACAGGGTCCTTTCTGTTTCTCTACTCTTTATTATTAGTATTAGTGTTATTCCTCTCTTCTCTAGACATTTGGTTAATAAATCCAGCTGGTCTCATGGCTCCCCAGACGATGATGACACAGGAGAAGCGTGGCGCAGATGGAACGAGGCAGCTTTTTCTCTATTTATGATCCCTTGACTTTAAAACAAATTGGTAACAACATCATCGCTGGGTGCTTCTGCCTTTTAATATGAAATCAACATTCATAACTTTCTCCTCCAAAGAAACTAATGTTTCTTTAACAAGTAAAACACCAGCCTGCACTGGCGTTGAACAGAACATCTTCTAGGGCTTCCACAAATCCTCTCACATGGAACTGTTTTGTTTTGTTTTGTTTTGTTTTTCCTTTGTAAAGTCACTAAAAGATCAAAAAGCCTTTAATGTTTAGCATGGTGGTGGTAATGTAAAATCACTTGTTAACTACAGCTAGACTAGTGAAGCCACTCAGTAAACACAGAAAACATCCAGCTAACCTCCACTCCACCCACGTACAGGGTGAATAGCATGGGACCCGGATCAAGGGAGAGATGGGACACTCTGGATTCAGGGTCTGGCTCTGGAGTGGGAGACTCACTTAGATTTTCTACATCTGTGGAGTGGACACCAGAATTTTTCAGTGTGGAAACCTTCAGCACAGCCCACACATGTCACATATGACAATCAGGTGAAAGGACTCACTCAAGTGCCCACGGAGAACAGCAGGCCAGGTCCCAGAGCACAGCGCAGCTGAGGTCCCGGTTCAGCACTCGGGCAGCTGAACTGCCTCTTCATTTCCTTCTGAAGAAAGCAACACGTATATTCTGATGCAGCTTCCTACTTCCTAAGAACACGTCCGGAACCTTTCAGGGTTTAGTTTCTGTGGAGTGACTGCCTGTAAGCAACAGACTGCACGCCTGTAAGAATCAGAGCCAAGTAGGCATTTCTAAGGAATAAGCTATCAGGAGAGAGATCAGAGTCCTCAAGTAGTCTCTGCCCCAGAAAAAACAGATACATTGATGTCTGGCCCAAACAGAGAAGAGTAAGAAGCTAAGGGATGCGCTTAAAAAATTCAATTTGAGTACTCTATCACTGGTCCTCCCAAGATAACATCACTATGATTCAGAGGAAAGCCAGAAATGCTTCAAGTGTGAATATTTCAAAGAGCTTGCCTCTGGAAAATGACTTTGGTTTTTATTTTTGCTGCTTGTTTTTGTTTCTCCCTCTCTTTCCTTTGTTTTGCCACAAAATCTCACTGTGTAATTGTGATTGGCTGAGAACCCACTATGTAGAATGACCTGACCTAGCTGCCCTCAAACTTGCTGCCATCCTCCTGCCTCAGCCTGCCCAGTGCTGGGATTAGAGCTGTGCACCATCATTGCCTGGTTTGTGCAATGCTACAGAGAGAAGCCAGGATTTTCTGTATGTTATGAATGCACTGGACAATTCAACTCCATCCTGAGCCTGGAAGGAATTATAAAACTCCTAACCAAGCCGGGTGCAGAGGACTGCACCTTTAATGCCAGCACTCTTGATGCAGAGGTATTTATATCTCTGAGTTCAAGGTCAGCCTGGTGTATACAGAGAGAGAGAGAGAGAGAGAGAGAGAGAGAGAGAGAGAGAGAGAG
>LOEQ01001022.1:242956-262956 GCA_001685075.1 Bramus lutescens | reverse complement strand
CCCTCATTTCTTGACTCTGCATCTTGTTTTTTTTTTTTCCTTTGGGGGGCCCAGCCCTGTCATTTTCCTCTGGAATAAGAGACAGGCTGGCAGAGAGTGACCACATTTCTGTGACCAGATCTGGCTCACCAGCTATGCTCCAGTGCAGATCAGGACACCTCTCTACACCTTGGTGGTCTCATCTAAGAAAGAGAAAATAATCGTTTCCCTTTGGTCCACTCAGCTCCCGGCACCAACACCCTTGGATGGCTCTCAGCCTTGTACAGGGACACTTCTGTCAGCAGTGAGCGCTGAGACACATTGGTCAAAATACTGAGACCATGAGACTGAGCACTCGGCTCTAAACAGGACATCTACATCAGGTCACCGAGGAGGAGACAGAAAGACGTTAAGAGCCAGAGGATGGGGAGGAGGACTGTGAAGTGCAGTCCTCCTTACCTGGGACCCGACACAGCTATTGCACTCATGGGCTCAGAGCAGCCATGGTCACCTGCACAGGAGCAAGCCAGGCCAAATCCTGGCACAGATGGAGCGGAAGATCTGCAGGCCTCATGCCTTACAGAGGAGCTATTTGCAGTTGATAGCTGCTGGGAGAGGGCAAAATCATTCTTTTTTGAGGACATGGCCACTGGTACGCTTCTCATGATCTAGGGGATGGCTCCACATCCATGCATGTATGGGCAAACTTACTGGACATAGTGAGCTATCAGGGAACAAAAGACATGAGATTAGAAGGAGGTTATGTTGGAAGGGATATGGGGGAGTTGAGAGGGAGAGGTGGGGGCTACGTGTGGTCATATTTCATTCTATAAAAGTATAAAATTGCCCCCCAAAAATGGAGAAAGGGAAGTAAAGTAGTTCCATTTTTCCAGATAAAGTGTGGAGATAAGTGAACTGACCCGGGAACAAAGGCCTAGAACAGGACCTTGCCATCACCAAAGATGAGTCACAATACTGTCATCCCCGCTCTGGTTTCACATGTTCCCAGGAACTAAAGTGGGATACATTTGCCATAGTTCCTGGCATGGGGCAGGTACTCTAAAGACTGGCATGGGGCTTTCCCAGTCTGGCCTTGGCCTGTTTCTGAACTCACCCAATTTTTTTTAACTCAAGAGCCCCTCCTCTGGCCAGGCTGAGAATTCCTGCTCCCGAGCATTTGCTTCTCCTCCCTTCCCACCACAGCTATCCCTTCCTAGGCCCTTCTTAGGTTTATTCCCAGGCCCTGTGACCTCCATGCCCCACCCACCCATCTGGAGGCCCAGATCCCTGAGTCATACCTGCAAGCCAGGAGGGACAAGCCTCCTGTGCCCTGTGAAGCTGCAGGCCCTAGCTCCTTTGGAGGCACACACTGGGCAAGGCGGTGGCAAATGGCAGGTGCATAAGGAAACTGGAGAGGGCAAGGCAGAGCAGGGCCTTTCAGCTCCCTGATCAGACATGTGTGTGCCGAGCAGAGACAATGCACCCTCACTGAGGCTATTTCTCAAGTGGGTCATTGGAAACGGGGACAGAGGTACCATAGGAAGAAAACCAAACAACTGCACAACCAGGAAGATGAGCCATTTGTACCCAAGTGTTTCCCAAGTCACAGATTCTCAGAGTTCTGTGCTGGGATGGTTCTGTTCTATGAGAGCTATGTCTACATTGATCAGCCTAGGGACAGAGCATACCAGGAGCCACCCCAGTTCCAAAGAGACCACTCTCCATGTCTTTGGGGACCCACTTGCACCATAACAAACAGGGAGACTGGTCATGCTGCCAGCCTTCTTCACCCTGCCTGAGCTGCTGGCTCTCTGTGACGAGTGACAGCACCCCAAAACTTCCCAGTCTATATCAGAGGATCCTAAAGGCTGAGGCACAGCCCAACTCAGCACACCACTCTCTGGACTCTCAGGCGCATGCCCAACCTACTGTATGCCACCTATGGGCACGTCCACAGGACCCCTTCTTTCCATCTAACCAGCTCTAGTCCAAACTGTTCTCGGTAAATTGGGGGTCCAGCCAGTCCAATAAGCACTGACTCTCTAATCCTACCCTTCCTGTCTGTAGTTTCCATTGTCCCACTGCCTCTCATTCTCCTACCTCCAGCTTCTCTTCAAAGTATCTGCTAAATGATACCCAGGATCCTTGCCTAGAGACAAGACCTTCTGTATTACTCCTGGGAAAGCTCAAACCATCAGGATCTCCCTGACAGCCAGTGTCCACATTCCAGACTCAGACCCTGGGCTGTTTTGATCTGGTGGGCCCCTCCTCAACAATGCCCTCTCCTCCTGCATATACCAACCTTGCCCTGGTGTGGAAGCCAGGTTGCATCTTGTGTTCACCTCAGATTTTCTCTTCCACATTCCACTTTCTGGAGTTGCTAAGCTCCAGGAACCCCATACTGCTGGCTTTCTTCTCTTCCTCCCAGCCTGGACTGCCACATCTGCAATTCTGTGGACCCAGGACAGGAAGAACATCATGGGAAGACCACATGCTAACCTCTCTATTTAACCTCAAAGAGCTCCAGTTTCCTGGTCTATAAAGTGGGGTCTTCCTGGCCAACCAGAACCACAAATTGGAAACTTGACACAGATGTCAAGCAGATGTAGCCAAGCTTGCTTATTCCCCTGCCCACAGTCCCTTCCCACTTCTGTCACAGGAGCAAGCAGCTCCTCCAGCTCCAGGATCCTAACAGGTCTATCCAGCCACTGTCTCAAAGGCTCCTGAGTCAGTGTAGCCAGTCTCACCAGCTCCTATGGACCTCTGCAAGAGCAATCAGAGGAAAGCTGAGATTAAATCCAGAACACACACCACCTCATAAAGATTAAACCGCAAATCCCTGGCTTTGGAACACCAAGCCAACAAAGGATTCATAAATAACTACTCCATCTTGCCCTGTGTACTCCCCAAATGCCCCTAAAATTGCTTCTAAAAGATTTGAAAACCTTCAAAAGATAAGAAATCTATGGAGAAAGCCTCTCAGGTTTCCTGGGGATTGAAGCCATTCCTGTGAATTTTCACTCTGTGAAGCGGAGGGTGGAAGGTGACCTCACCCAGTGGTGCACAAAGTACCACAGGCAAGATAGCTCCTGTCTTTTTCTAGGTGAAAGTACCAATAGCCCAGTAGCTCCCTGGATGCCCACTGCCCATATGGAGTTCATCTCTTGGTCTTAGAGATCTCTTCCACAACTCCAACATAATGAACTCCACGTAAGGGGCACTTGGAGGAAGCTCAGAGCAAGGCCCCGTGAGTGTGTTTTCTAGACGGTTGGGAATTTGGAGGGCTCTCTTGTGAAGGAGTGTTCAGATCGAACAGGGGAGAGAGCCTGCTCTGGCTGCCAAAATGATTTGCTAGCATAATTAATGTGCTGCTGAAAGGCGAGAAGCCCATCCAGATCCCAGTGACTATTTTTAAAGGCCCGCTAACGGTGAACTCTTTGCCTTTCAACCACACAGCTTTCTGTAATTGGAAGCAAGACTATTATTCAAAGCATATTGTGCTTTTCTCTCAAATTTCTATGCTTTAATCCGATGCTATCACAAAAATACATTTACTTGGGTTCCCGACAGCACTCAGAGCAGGCAGTACCCTGGAAGAAACAGGCTAGTGCCCAGTGCTCTACAGTGTGCCCTTACTCTTCCCACACAGGAGGGAGGATGACGTCACCACCACACCAAGTCCCACCCTGCCCCTGCTGGGGGTCACCTAGGCAGGTGGGCCCCTCCAACGGCGCTTTCTCTAGGGAACTGACTGACTGTTGCCATCTGGGATGACAAATGTTGACTGTCAACTTGGCAAGATCCAGAACCACAGAAGGGTACCAGGATACGGGCATGTCTGTGGGGGAGTTCCTAAACTAAGTTAATTAATGGGGAAGACACCTGAATTGGGGTGGCACTTCCATGGGCTCTGGTCCAGGACCACATTTAAAAAAGAGAAAACCAAATAAATAAATAAATAAATAAACAAACCAGCATCCATTTCCCTCTGCTTCCTAAGTGTGGATGCAGTGTGACCACCCACCTCGAACTCCTGCCTCCCTGCCTTCCCCAGCATGATGGATTACAGTCTCACAAACTGAGCCCAAATAAAGCGTTATCTATTGCTCCAATCACGGAATCAAAGATGCCTTCCCACAGGTTAACTTCCGCACCACCGAACAATGAGCACTTGTTGTGCCAAGACAGGACAGGGCCCTTGCAAATGACCAGTGGTGGTGGGTGCCAGAATATGGTGTCTGCCCTCATGGAGTTTACATTCTATTAGGAACAGGGGTCCTAAATAAATAAGCTAAGACATCCATGACATATAATTCAAGGAGAAAAGGAAGGGCAGGACCAAGCTGAGGGGGAAAAAAGAAGGGAACTGGGTAATGTCAAAAAAGAAGAGAAAGGGCCCATTAGATGGAGAGGAGTAGGATTTGGAATGGCTGCTCTGCTATCCAAGTAGGTAGGAGTGGGTGCAGGGACCATGGAGAAGGAAAGAGGGGGCAGACTCAAGTCAACTGATGTGGGAAGAGTCCGGAGGAGCTGCTGGTATCACTATAGTAAGTAGGGAAGGGGATGCGGAACTGTGGATTTCTGTTGGAAAAAGAGTAGGAAGCAAGGAAGTGAGACCAAAGCTTGAGCAGTAGCTATTGACAGAAGGTGCTAGATCAAGTACAGAAACCCTCTTCTTTGCAAATGAGCCAGATCACCCGCTGGTTTTTCCATTTATTCACTCAGCAAACATGGCCTGACTACCGGCAGGCCTAGGGAACCTAGCAGTAGGACCTCCACCAACAGATTCACAGATGGAGGCCCCTTTACAGGGAAGTCAAGGGGATGCTAAGTCAAAGGGATATGGGTGAGGAGAAGAATCACCTGGTCCTTCTTGGCGTATGAGGAGTGGCTACTCCGGGGCCAGACAACAAAGCTATGTCTTGAAGAGCTGGAGTTTGGCAGCACCTGTCCATGTGCTCCGAACTGATTGAGAAGATGCATGGGAACCACCACATAGAAAGCTCCGCACTATGGTTTAGGGTGTGTGATAGTCCACTGAAACTCTGTAGACTGTACACCCAACATCTGCCTTACCAGAGACAATTCAAAATAGGTAGATTGAACCTTAATCTTTAAAAGTTAAAGTAGTAAATACAAAAAAAAGCCAGGAAGTCCATCGTTAACTATTGTTTACACTTAAGTGAACATTTTCTTATAGACATTTTCTTATCAAATTTTTCTTTCTTTTAAAATAAGGGCTTATATAGCCCAGGCTGGCTTCCACCTCACCATGTAGTCAAAAATAACCTGACATTTCTGATTCCCCTGCCTAAAGCTGCCCGGAGCTAGGATTGCAAGTGTGCCACCACACCTGGTTTACATGGGGCTGGGGTTCACCCCCAGGGCTTTGTTCATGCTAAGTAAGCCCTCTAAGTTACGTCCTCAGCCCCTTGACTTTATCTCTTATGAGGCAGTTTTTTGTTTTTATTTTTGGTTTTGGTTTTAGTTTTCTTTTAGAAACTGTTAAATTCAAGCTGTCTTGTTTAAGCTTGGGCCACTTTCTGGCATTAACCTCAAACACTATGGTCTCCGCACGAAACGACATACAAACAGGATTTGTGCAGCGTGTGTGGGTCTCAGTTGAGCCACCTTCTCCCCTCTTCCCAGCCCAGCCCAGGCCTCTGCATCACCATTTTACTAGGCCTGCCTACAGGACTTGCTCTTAGTTCCTCCATCTGCTGGATGTTATGTTTCCATACACTCAGGTGGCAGACTGCCCTAGGTTTCATGAGCAAGCAGCCTTTGTCAAAGCACCGAATCTATGTTGAATAGAGCAATTAGTTGGCAGCATACCCAGGCATGCCGTGTCAATTACACCTTGTCTGGTCATGCACGGGGCCTGTATCACTTCCTCTCTGTCCTTCATATGGTTCTGAACGTCCCCTCCCCCCGGGTTGCTCAGCTCTGATGTTGCCTAATTGCTACACTGTTCAGAACCTCCAAAATATTTCTTTCTGTTGTTTAGTCTTTGTTGACAGTTCCCCAACTACAAGAGGTTGACAGCCTTCAACATCTGAGGCATGACTCAGACAGAAAGCCAAGAAAAGCTCCCCAAGGGACATCGTTCAGCAAGCCACTCTGGTTTCGTACACTAAGTCAGAAAAGGCTAAACACAAGAGAATAACTGCGACCAC
This sequence comes from Bramus lutescens, assembly GCA_001685075.1. Taxonomy (NCBI): domain Eukaryota; kingdom Metazoa; phylum Chordata; class Mammalia; order Rodentia; family Cricetidae; genus Bramus; species Bramus lutescens. The sequence continues at coordinate 256,801 of LOEQ01001022.1, read as the reverse complement.
GATGCCCTCGCCACCATCCTGTTCTTTGAGAGCAGAGGCCGTGCAGCTCACAGTCTGAATCTTCCCCAGTATCCACAGGAAGTATCCCCATATGGTCACCCATAGGATTACCTGTGAAGGCACCCTGAGGACAGTTTCATATACCAGCCCTTAGCCGCTTCATCTGGTCTCCCAGAGTACAGTCTCCAATCTCCACATTTCGGGCCACTAGGTCCCCCCAGTCACTCCCTCCACAGGCTCTCGGGAAGGATACTTCCTGTTTCTCCCAGTTTCTGGGGTCACGGGTGCTCCTGACTGCGGCCACTTGCCTCCAAGCTCTGCCTAGTCTCCCCTCAGCTTCTCCTCTGTGCTATCTCCATGTTTCCAAGTGGTACTCCCCAGATGAGACTGGGCAGTAGCCATCTTCCCTTTCCTAATACAGACATCAGCCCTCTGAAGTCTAATGACTTCATCCTTACTTCATGATGTCACCAAAGACCCTGTTTCTGAGGATCACTACCCATGCACTCACCAGGGCTCAGAGCTTCAGCATTTTTTTTTTTTTNNGGACAGGGGTTTCTTTTGTTCTGTCCAGCGTGGTGGCTTTCTCTCAAGCACTGTATTTAGTAAGCACATATGGGGCAGATACTTAGTCCTGTGCACAACGCTATATTAGATGCTAGGCACCCCAGTCCCCAGTGGAGCTGGTACAGCAGACAGGTGAGCAGGCGAATCCCATGAAAAGTGCCATGGAATACCTCGATCCCACCTTCTGGGCTCCTGTCATGGTCTTGGACATCAATGAAGTTCCTCAGGAAAACAACAAATGAGTCCAAATCCAAAGTATCAAATAAGAGGCCAGGAGCCAAAAGGATCTTTCTGAGAATCCAGAGAAGAGAGTTTTTCATCTTCAGGGCTCCTCGGATGTTTTGCCTTAGCAGACAAAGAGCAAGAAATGAGCCTGAAGAAACAAGGGGGAGAAACACACAAGGCACTTACTTAGGTGTTACCAGGAAGGCAAGACACCCCCAGGGTATCTTTAAACCCCAATCCCAGGTTTCATTCAGAACACTATTCCCCACCCCACAGTAGCCTATGAAGGAGGAATGCTCAGGTCTGTTGAATACACAACTCTCTCACCAGGTCCCATGAGTCACAGAAGAGACTATGCTCTGGTCTTCTGCTCACACGTCAAAGCCCTCATCTGCAGACAGGCCCTCACAGGACATTGCTCAAGAAGTAGAGGAGAGGCTGGGCTGGTAGTCATGCTGCCCTGGTGACCAGAGCATGTTTTCACACATGTTACCCTCTTTGGTTCTTTAATTGTTAGCTTTGCATCATTGTACCTAAAACATCTGACATAAACAACTTAAAAGAGGAAAGATTAATTCCAGCTCACAGTTTCAGAAGGCTGTGTTCCCAGTCACATGGCCCCATGCACTTGGGCAGACTATCACAGCCTGACAGAAGGAGCCCATGGTGTAAGAACTGCTTTACCTCACAGCAGACAGGGAGCAGAGAAAGAGAGAAGGGATCAGGGACAAGACACTATCAAGGACCCAACCCCAATGACTTACTTCCTTCAGCTAGGGCCACCTCCTGAAGTTTCAGAACCTCCTGCCAGCTGTGAATTAAGTAAGTGTCCAGCACATGAGCCTCAGGGGACATTCTACCCTGAAACTCTAGCAGATGATCACCCTGAGGGTCACCAGTTGAGGAAGGCTCAAGAGCACAAGGCTGGACATACCCATCTGATCTCTTCCATGCAGTGAGCATCCAGAAAGAAACGAGCTAGAAGCATCCTCAGCCCTCATCCTAAGGACCCCCAGGGTCTGTCTAGCCATTTATTTTTGAACACAGTCTCCATCCAGGGAATTGGCTGAGGGTCATTTTGCCTCTCTGATGTAATCCAAGGGCAGTCAGGTTCCTGGTGGGGGTTGGGCTTTTGCCTTGGTTTAATTCATGACTATGGAGTTTGGCAGAGGCTTCCTGGAAGATTTGGGATTGGTTACATGTACACATAAAAAAAGAGGCAATGATTGTATTTTTAGCTGAGCATGACTGACAGCTATGTTTATTAAGATAGGAGCAATTATGCCCTAGCTGTTTTAACTTATACACAGATCTGCCAAAGTAGCGGTGCTTTGTCTAAATGTGGAGTTTCAGGACAGACACGAAAAAAAAAATCCTCACACTCCAAATAGCATTTGGTGAATGACAGGGTAAGAAATAGTTTCCTCAGTTTCTTATTCTTTTCCTGATAATTGCTTGAACAGCACTGACTCGGTAAAAGAGCACAGGATCATTGCTTCTTAAATGTGTTTATGTGTGTAGGTGGGTATGTGGATGCAGCTAAATGAATATATGTATGTATCTGATCCCTTATTCCCACAAAGGGAATTAAAGGTGGCTAACAAAGCTACATAATAGAATTTTCCTAGATTTTTTTTTCCTGGATGAAGAAATCAGGGCAAGTGAGTTGGAAAATGAGAAATAAAAATAGAAGAAAAGAAGCTGAGGGAAGGGAGCAAGTAGGTGGGAGACAGGAAAGAAAGGATGGGGGAGGAGGAGGAGGAGCGAGAAAAAGAGGAGAGGAAGTGGTGAACAAAAGCTTTCTGTTGCCATGGTGACCAACAGCTCCAGGTCCATGGAGACAAAGCCCTGAAAGATGCTGAGGACAGACTGTTAACCCAATGCTGTGGGCGTCCTTCCAGGCATGGGTCCAGCTCAGAAGTCACCCTAGCTCATGCTCTAGAATCTGCTTCTAGTCCAGATACCAGACAACTCCTTGACCTTGGGCCACACCTGATTCACCAGGGTAAGCACTGGTCCATTAGGCCAAGCGCATCCCTTCCCTGGGGATCTGGAGTGCATCCTGAAGCACTTGGTATCTGATGACTTGGCCTGTGGCATGGCACATGCAAGTTAGGAGGACCTCTCGCCAGCTTCGTGGATGGAGGAGGAGGGAGAGTGAATGTTGACAAACTGAAGGTCAAACTAGTGCTTGACAAGGTCATCTATGGCTGTCTACTTCTTGGCCAATCTCTCAGGAGGGCATTTTAGCACTGGCCTCTTTCTGAACACCCTCCCATACTATATTGCATGTGCCTGGGTTCTGTCACTGCTTCCTGGGCCTCCCCAAGACCAGCACATCTGTGCCTGTTATGCTGGCTTGTAGCCCTTCTTCTGGGGTTCCTTGTTCTTATTCCATCCATGCCTGTGGCTTCATATGACGTGCATGTAGATGTCTGCTCATACAGCTGTCAAGCTCAGCTCTTCCTGAGTTCTTAATTCCACTACCCACACTCCATATATCGCTGGAATCCCCCTGTGGCAGTGATTTTACTAATCACTGCGAACAAAGCACAAGAACACAACAGGAGACAGAAAATATTCCATGGATATTCTGGTTCCAAGTTTGGTGGCTTAGGAGACTAGCGTGCACCCCTATCCCTGGGGTCTCACTGAACCCTCTTGGGATTGTCCAGCTACGTCCCCACCAGCCTTGATCAGTGTACTGCCCTGGAAACTGGCACCTGGCAGCAGGATCCTGACCTTTCCTGGGACCTCTAAGCCACCATATCTGGAAGCTGGTAGAGTCCAGGACTTGTGGCTTGTGACCTACTCTTAGGCATGGAGTTCAATACTACGTTTAGGCTTTGGGGAGGAGAATTATCCATGCAAGATCTAGCTGCTACAGAAGGGAAGCATCAAGGCTGGCCTTCCACCTTTAGCTGTTCCACAGTGCCTAATACTGATATTAGTTGTGTGCCAGGGAACTAAGGATGAGATATATACTTGTGTGAGCAGGGTCTGGATCCATCGAGAGTATCTAAGTGTTCTAGACTAGAGGAGTCCCTCTGTGGATGAGCTACACATCAGATAAGACTCTGTGTCCAGTTAGCCCTGCATGATTGAGACAGCCAGAGCCATAGAGTCAGCCAGTTGGCATCCCTATTCCTCTCCCACAGATATGTTAAGAAGTTCTCCAACACATGACCCCCAAGTAACACAGTCCCTAGGCATTCCTGTCCATGCCATTGGCTGTTTTCCTTAGATCGTGACACACAAGCTCTTCTGAAGAAAGTGTGACTCCCGAGAGTGCCTTTGAGACTTCTAACACAGATGTTTCTGAAGGCCAGTGGCTGTGAATCGCTCTCACCATGCTCAAGCCCTGGAAAGCAGCAGGCATCAACTGAGAGCTCACTGGCTCTGCCTGACTCAGTTTGCCCAAGGATGTCTTCAGTTCCTGCTCACACTGGCTCTGCCATTCCATTACTTTCTTGATTCCAGTCGCTTGCTGGGTAGAGTGGGCAGAGACAGAGCTTGGCAGATGAAAATATGGGGGCAGGAGAAAGGCAGTGATGGGAATTGGATATGGAGCTCTAGAGGCTGAGGCTGGGTGGACCTCATGGTCGTTCAGAAGGCACCCAAGTCAGAGAGGGAGGAAGAGAAGGTGAAGACAGGTCTACACAGTCACCAGATGCTCCGCCACTCAGAACATTCTAGGATCTCTGGAACAGCTCTCAAGAGAGGCCCACGGTAAAGGTCTTTTTATTCTATTGCTAATTAAGGATCAGCTCTGATGGCTCAGGCACAGGAAGGAAAGTTACAGTGACTAACATTTTAATGTCACTAGAAATCATTAAATCACAGAATCGCTTCTTACATCCAGCCTTCCTTTTCAAATGGAGCATTGCAAATCCATCAGGGAATTGGAGAGGGTTTTGGAAAAAGCCTTAGATTTTACTGCCACACTGTGCCAGAGGTTGGCAAGGGCTCCACTGGACGTTGCAAGTTTTCCTATTATAGCAGCCGAAACAAGGCCTCTCACTGCAATGGCACCATTGCTGCTACCAGCTAGTGTATTCTTGGCCATGTGATCCTTTGCTGCATCAAGGAGAGAAAAGGATTCCCAGCCCCATTTACAGAAGGAGCAAGCTGAAGATTCTACTTGAACCCTATGTCCCTCTGATGGCCACCATGGGTGCTGAGCCCTTCTGTCACTTACTTTTGAGGTCTGGGCAGTCAGACCAAGACGACACTGTCTTAAACACCCCAGTATTACTGCTCAACAAGGCCATCCTCAGCTACATAGAAAGTATGAGGCTAGCCTGGGACACATGAGACCTTGTCTCTAAATAAATAAATTTTTAAAATTTCAAAAACTAGGTGAGGAAAAGAGAGAAATTAGCTGTGAAGACGTTGGGCTGACAGGATGTACAGTAGGTGACAGGAGAAGGGTTGGATGCTTTTGGAGGAGCTAAATGGCAGGCAGGTCCTCTTGTGGGAAATTACATCATTGAGTATTCCAGGCAGCAGAAAGCATAGGGATCCAAAAATGTCCACATTATTTGTTGCAATAATTCTATTCCCACATACCTCTTACAAGAAAACAGTTTTTTTTTTAAAAAAAAAAAGCAGAAGTCCCTTGCTTATTTTTAACAGGGTAAACAAATGGAAATTGCTTACAGTCCAGCAGGAGAAACTTCCAACAGGCCATGACACATGTGCTTGCTGAAATGACAAGCAACCACGAAAAACAATTTGTCAGACTTTGATTCCTACCAAACCTTCTTCTGCAGAAGGAAATTAAAGCCCATGACAGAATGTAAGCGAACCTATCAGAGTACAACGAAGAATAAACAAGGACATCTGACATGGGGAAAAACATCAAAACTAGGAGAAATACAGTTACAGCCGTGGGTGTCCTGGGTCCTTGCCTCTGTATTACCCAGCTAGGCACCTGGGCAACAAACCCTAGAACTTTGCAGCAGGTGTGGACTGAGCAAGTTCTAAGAGAACCCTTCTCTTGCCTATAGAAAGATAGAGAGGCATCTTCTCTGCTGGGCTTTCAAATCTGTTGCAAAAAGATGATGTGATACACACAGAGTAGTGGTCGTTTGAGAGACTGTAAATTTCTCACCAGAAACCATGGCATCTAGAAGACAGTTGCAAATTGTTTCTGAAGTTCTCAAAGACAAGAATGCTATGCCTAACAAGAACTTCCTTCAGGAATGAGGATGAAAATAGGACATACTCAGATCCTTTATGACCAATCATAGGCAAGCTGTAAAGGTTCTTATTTTGAACTCTTTGTCTATGTGTGAATGTGCATGTGGGTGCAAGTCCTTGTGAGGCTAGCATAGGGCATCAGACCCCTTGGAGCTTGAGTGACAGATGGTTGTGAGGCACCCATCATTGTTTCTGGGAACTGAACTCAGGTTCTCTACAAAAGCTATAAGCTCTCTTAAATGCTGACCCATCTCTTCAGCCCCCATACACACAATTCAAAATCAATTTTATAAATTAAAACAAAACAAAGTTACTTTATAAAGTGTTCATGGTGACTTTGAAAATCCTTTATGATCTAATGCTTAAAAAGCTTGTGAGTTTGAATTTAGAAAAAAAAAACAGTATGATTGGAGTTGTATCCAAAAATATTCTTCAGAGAAAAGAAGCTAAGTGGGAGGAAATCTCTACTTGTGAATTTTTTTTTAACTTTTGGTAACTGAGACAATAGTAATCTTCTTTATTTTAATTTCTACAATTTCTAACATTTCAACAGATAACAAGCCATCTTATAACAGTTAAAATTTTTTTGTAAATGCACTATTTAGTTGAGAAATGTATTAGAAAAAAATATTTCTTAGTATAAGAAAAACAACCTGCTTCAAACTGAAGATTTCTTTTTTTAGAGAGAAGTAGGAGAGAGGGCCCACCAGATGAAGAAAAGGATCAGCAATTTCAGCTTTTACTTATTTTTGTGAGGCTTCAAATACCTAAGATAATTGGGTTTTCAAAAAACAAAACAAAACAAAAAAACACATAAAGTTTAAGAACTGTTAAACATTACACTTTTTGCCTGCCTGGTAGGCCTTGATTCATTTTACTTAAAGGAAAAGAATATTTGTGGAAAAGACTCCTCCAGGAGCTCTCTCTGCTACTGATACTGTCATCAACTCAAAACATCTCATCTCAAATGGCAGAAGGAGACTTAAAAAAATGCAAGGTACACCACACAGGAGACCAGAGCAAGTAACCTCCATATCCCCAGAGACAGTGGACAGACAGCACTCAGAGAAGAGCCCAAGGCCAGGCTGAACACTGCACATGTGGCAAAGGGATGAACTGCAGATCCCATGGGTACCCAGTCATTCAAGGAACCTGCTGGCTCGTGAGGGAGACAGCCGTGCATGGCATGTTGGCTTGGGTGGAGAGGAGAAAGCCAGACTTTCCCAAAGGTGGAAAGATCCCCAGGGAGAAATGGCAGTTTGGTTTGCTGGCAGCTTCTAGCACTAGCCAGAAAGCTGAACTGCTGGGTCAGATCCTTCCAAGAGCAGAGAGAGGCAAGCTGAGGTGAAGACTGAAGGGCCTTTACTAGGCTTTCTTCACCCACTTCATCCTTTCTTGCACGGCTCTGATCCTTTCTCCTTTCTGTCAGAGTCTCTATCCTGTTCTAGCGCTCCTCAGAATGAGCATTTATGACCTGTAGGGCAGGCATTTATGTATGGTCAACCCATAAATGTTGACCAATATGTTTTAGGATGGATACCAATATTCTTGACCTCTGACCCCAGATATCTATAGCTCCTATGCCTTACATCTGTGAAACCTGACATGTCCCCACATCTCCCAATGGCACTGATGGAGCAAAGTCACTTCCACTGAGAACCTCTGTCCTGGACATTTTGAAATTGCATGGACAGAAAATCCTGAAGAAGGAGGGTGTGGCTTTGTCTTACTGTAGATAAGAAGCACAGGAGAACCTAGGAGCCACAAAATGCAGGGTTTCTTGTTTGAGACAGTTTCTGATTATACACAAAATGAGAGACTCCCTCAGTCACTTTCCAAGCCTTATCTTTTGAGACAGGGTCTTTCTGTGGGTTTGATATTCACCAGCTGTCTATGCTAGATGGCCAGCAAGCTCCAGGGATCCACCTAGGGTTGCAGAGGTGTGTGATCATATTTACATTCTACATGGATGCTGGGAATCTGAACTCAGGTCCTCATGTTTACATGACAAACTCTACACTGAGCCATCTCCCACACAGATTTTTTTTTAAAGAATTGAAAAGAAGAATTTGGCTGAGTGGTAGCCTTATGTAATCCTAGGACCTAGAAGGAGAAAGCAGGAGGATCATGAGTTCAATGCTATCCTCACCTGCATAGCAAGGCTTACCTGGCTATTTGAGACCCTGCCTCAAATTTAATCAATCAATCAATCAATCAATTCTGTTTATAATGTAGGTTTGATCTTGTTAAAAATGTACTGCTGGGCCAAGGAGATGCTCAAGAAGTGAAAACACCAGCCACCCAAGCCTGATGACCCAAGTACAATCCCCAGAACCCACAGAAAAGGCCAGAGGCAGTGTCATGCATCTGTAATCCCATCACCCCTACAGCAAAATTGGAGGCGGAGACAAGAGTTTGCTGAAAAATTCATGGACTACCTCACTCAGAGTACACAGGAAAGCAGAAACAAGAGAGAGCCTGCCTCACTGGAAGCTGGAAGGAGATAACTGTCTTGTGAAAGTCATACTGTGACCTCCAAATGCATGCTGTGGCATGCATGTGCACAGACATCATAGATAAAGACGGACAGACTTGCTGTAGCTCCTGGACAGGTTTTAGGCACTTGGTCATTGTTCATCCATTGGGGTAATACTCACTAAATACCAGGTTCCTGTGCCTCTCATTTGACATAGCTGACCAAGAGCATCTACAGAGCACCCTGCGCATATACATTTGCATAAACACATGCATATTTGCATAAAAAATACAAGCTGCACACTGCTTTGCCTCACCGACTCTCCCCGTTTCCAAGAGGAGGGATTGAACTTCACAAAAGAAAGCTGAGAGAGCTGAGATAATTTTCCCATGAAGCTGGAACTGGGGGATAGAGAAAAAAGCCTTTCTTGTGGAATGTCACCAGCTGCACGATGTAGAAGGGACAGAAAAGCTCCACTTTGTAAGCACAGTGTAGCGACTGAGTCAGGCCAGCGTCATCTCTGGGTGACAAGCTGTCAGGAAACAGAATGTTCGCACCTGCCAATGTGCCACTCCATGCAAGCCTGGCTTCCTGCAAGGAGGTGATTAAGCTCAGCATAGAGACATCTTGCTGTTAGCATCTCAGCCAAGCGATCGGATCACCAACTGCTCGGTATTGGGATGCCCAGTGATGCAACGTGCCACGTCGGTGATGCGCTCACCAAGGACATCAAAGCAAATCTCCACACCTCCCTCACAGCTTAGAAGAAGTGCGGGCGACAGAAGAATAGAGAAGATACAGAAGACAAATCATACGCAAGCCTATGTGGCAATGTTTGGAGACAAGGACGAGGAATGTGGGGCATCCTGCGAGATACCTGGCCTGTGGTCTTCCGAAAGTTAAGGCCACAGAATAGAAAAGGTGGAGAGATCATTCTAGATCTTCAAAATTTTAGACCTAACCACCAACTACAATATGTTTGCTTGAATCAAATTACAGTTTTTGAAAAACTAATTGTGAAACATAGTCTTAGGATAGATAAGTGTATTTGAATATAAACAATATTATATGGCTTAAATGATTATTTTATCAGCTTGAATAATAGTATTGTATTTATGTAAGTGAAAAGGGAAGAGGTCCATCTCTTTATCCTCACTATACTCTCACAGCTTTCCATTCGGGGAATGAAACCACGGTTTTATTGGTTGGTTGGACACCTTCACTTTTGACACTACAGTTTTAGAGTTTCTATACCAAGCAATTCTCTGGGGCTGTAGAAATCAAATGGCTTTTCTCCAATTCAGCTATGACATTAGCCACCTGTCACGAGGGGAGATCTCTCTGATGAAATATTCAATCTCACAAGGCTGCCTCTGCTTCAGATATCAACCACAAAGAGGGCTCAAGGTTGCCCACTTCTATCTGACTTGACTATAACCCAAGGTTTCCTCTGGCCCTTCCACCTACCACACAAGCACAATAACTATAATATCTCATAAAACGCAGTGATGCATACATATACTACTTGATCATAAACGAGTGATTCTCAGCCTCCCTAATGCTGTGACCCTTTAATACGGTTCCTCGTGTTGTGGTGACCCCCAACTATAAAATTATTTTGTTACTACTCCATAACTGCAATTTTGCTACTGTTATGAATTATAATGTAAATATCTGATATGCAGCATATCTGATATGTGACCCCACCGGATCACAACCCACAGCTTGAAAACCACTGTGATAAGCTATAGGATGAAGAGCCAGAGGAAGAGGCATATGAGATGAGATCCGGAAGGAGTACTCGAGTTTCTATCCTATACCCTTCTCACCCCAGGGTGGGTTCGTCCATCTGGAAACCCTCTGAACCACGTTGCTACCGATTTCTGTGCCTACACCTTGCAGGAATGCTCACGTAACTAAGCCTCATTCACTCTCTTATTCCTGGCTCCTTCCGGGAGGAGAGGGGATAGGACTGAGAGTTCTAGATTTCTAATCACAGCTTGGTCTTTCTGTTGTCCAGCTCCATACAGAAACTCTCCAGGAGTCACCAAGACTCTCCTGACTAGGACAAATGACACCTAGGACACACAGAAAATTCTAAGAGATTTAGGAGCTCTGTGCAGAAACCAGCTTCATGTGGGGTATTTGTGCCATGATTGGTGTAACAAAAAGCTGAACAGCCAGTAGCTAGGCAAGAAGTATAGGTGGGATTTCCAAGGACAGAGAGGACTCTGGGAAGGAGAAGAGTGGAGAAACCAGGAGACATGGAGAGGAAACAGAAGGTACAAGATGGAAGAGAGATAATCCCAAATGATGGAATGTAGACTAATATAAATGAATTAATTTAATTTATAAGAGCTAGTTAGGAACCAGCCTAAGCTATAGAACAAATTTTCATAATTAATAGAAGTCTCCATGTTGTTTCTTGTGAGCTGGTGGCCTACAGAAAAATCCACCTACAGAGAGCAAAAAAAATATATGTTTTTATTACATAACGCCAAAATAAATGTTCTTTCTCCCAGGAGGTATGTGCTGAAGGATGAGGATTTAAAGTAAAGAATCCTACTAGTTGTGACTTATCTTTAAATGATTCATATATATGAATATGTCTATGAGTCATCTGAAATACGTACTCAGGCCAGTAATGATATGGTCAGCAGGTAAAGGCACTTGTCACCAAACCTGATAATCTGAGTTTGATCTCTGGAACCCACAAGATAAGAGGAAGGAATCTGTCGGTTAACCTCCATACATCATTGTACACAGCACACACACACATATACACACACACACTTATTATAAATTAACAAGCAGAAAGAAAGCAAATTGTTTAAATTGAATCTAGATTAATCTAGATTAATTAAGGGTAAAAGTTGTCAATTAAATATACATTTAACAAATCTTGTTTAAGGCTAAGGAGTTCATTTCCCAGGGCAATCCTTTCCTTCAGCACATGACAGACACGTACCCACCATAAACAGCCCAGTGCTCTGCATGAGACTGGTGACCCCAAGCCCAGCTGGGTTGGGTCCTTGTTCTAAAGGGAAATATGGCCACAGATTGTCATTAAAACTGGGTGCTTTTTTGCTGCGATTTCACACATAAGGTTCTAACAGCAAGGGGCTTGAGGGAACAACCCAGAAGTTATTTTCCTTTCTCAGTTAGGTGCCATCTCTACCCATGAAAATCAGCATCATTTTTAAAAGCCCGAGAAGGCAGGCCCGAATGTCTGCTTAGCTCCCTGGCAGAGTTCCAGGCCTCATTAAGAAGTGGAGATTATTAGAAAGAATTGTACACACTTACTAATTTTGTTTTCCAAGGAATCAAAGGTCATCTTCGTCAGTCTTCACTAAATCTGCAGAACACATCAGCAGTTTGATTGCTAATTAGTATGGAGAGAGAGAGAGAGAGAGAGAGAGAGAGAGAGAGGCTTCCACAGCAGTCCCACATAATAGAGTGCACAGAATCTCATGGTATAAAATCCAAACACACTCTAACTTGTCAACACCCTCTTGGAAACTTTACACTGTGCCAAAATACTGGAAAGTCACAAACACCCAATGGAAAGTGTCACCTCCGTCTCCGTGAGGCAGGGTGTGTAACATTCCCACACACCGGCTTCCTCACCCTACCCACACATACTCAGGGTTGACCCCTCTGATTACCTGTCTAGGTCTCCCACACACGTAAGCCATGGATTCATTAACTCGACAAGTATCTACTGACAGCTTTCCTACCTTTCAAGACTGTGGCTAGAAGCTAGAGATGAGGTAGTAAACAGGCACAGGGGTTCCAGACTCATCCAAAGCCCACTCTAATAGCTTCAGAGTAGAAATCAGAACTCACAGAGCTCAACGATAAGCAAAACACCCTGTTTTCAGTGATTCCCAATGAAAACTCAGTAAGACAGGCATATGCATGCGATATTTAAAGTCCATCAGAACCTCAGAAGCAGAAAACCTCTAGGGATACACACACAACGGCACTGATTATTTTCTTGTCACTGCGACACAATGTTTGGTAAAAACAGTTCATGGAGCTGGACAATGGTGGCGCATGCTTTTGATCCCAGCCCTTGGAAGACAGAGGCAGGTGAATCTCTGTGAGTTCAAGGCCAGCCTGGTCTACAGGAGCTAGTTTCCCGGACAGGCTCCAAAGCTACAGAGAAATCCTGTCTCAAAAAAACATACATAAATAAATAAATAAATAAATAAATAAATAAATAAATAAATAAATAAATAAATAAATAAATAAATAAATAAATAAATAAATAAATAACTCAGGGGAGGGAAAGTTTTTACTTTGGCTCACTGTTCTGAGGATTGCAGTCCATCTTGGTGGGAAACACATGGCAGAGTCCATAGTGTTAGGAGTGGGTGGCAATGGCTTCCTTCTCACAAGGAAACAGAGAGCAGCTGGAAATGGGTGTTGGGCTCTGATCTTTGAAAGTCCATCCCTAGAGACCTGCTTCCACCTCCTAGGTCCCACTTCCTAAGGTAGCCATGGCTTCCCAAAGCAGTGACCAGCTGCTTCACTAGCCCTTAAACCATGCATCTACTGGGGACATTTCATCCCAAACATAGCATACACCTGAACCTCATCCCCTTAGGGAAGCTGTTTAAGCCAAGCTCTTCTCAGCGTGGGTCCCAGAAGAACCAGAGGGAAAGCCAGGCAGAACCAGGGCAATGTCTATCACATCCCATAGACAAAGCAAATCATCAGCCAACCCAAATCACCACCCCAAGGAGCACCAAAGGACAGGAATGATGATCCAGTGACCAGGGACCACTTGCAGGCTGTTCCCTCTGCTCCCCCCCAACACACACACACTTCCTCAGCTAGCTGTTGCCTCTGACTCCTCCAAAAAGTCCCTCTTGGGGGTTTTTCTGGGCTTCCCCACTACCCTGAACATCCATCCCTCTGCAATGACATCTAGCACTGTTTATTGGCTCCCTCTGACCACGTCTCCAGTTCCTTCCCAAACATCTTTGTCTTGTCTTGTTTAGAACTTCAGCAAATACAGAGGTCCCCCGTGGGGGATGGGAGGAGGGCACTACTCCAAGAACATCCACCAAGGTTACTCAGGTCCATGGACAGACCACCTCCCACTGTGTGTATCTTCCATCTCTCCTGCAAAGGCTGTTCTGGCCACAGGACAAGGGGGTCATGAGAGATTTGATTCACTCCAAAGACTCCGGAAACTTGAGTTGGCCAGTCATGATCTCTGGTTCCTGACCTGATTAGGACCCCTGTTAAGACAGTCAGAGCAGGAGCTGGGCCGTGGTGGCACAGGTCTTTAGTCTTAGAACTTGGGGGCGAGGGGGAGGCAGAAGCAGGCGGATCTCTGTGAGTTTGAGGCCAGCCTGGTCTACAGA
>LOEQ01001022.1:190331-216453 GCA_001685075.1 Bramus lutescens | reverse complement strand
CCTTTGCTTTACAGAAGCTTTTCAGTTTCAGGAGGTCCCATTTCTTAATTGTTTTTCTCAGTGTCTGTGCTGCTGGGGTTATATTTAGGAAGTGGTTCCGTGTGCCAATGTGTTCAAGTGTACTTCCCACTTTCTCTTCTATGAGGTACAGTGCGGCTGGCTTTATGTTGAAATCTTTGATCCATTTGGACTTGTTCATGGTGATAGATATGGATCTATTTTCGTTCTTCTACATGTTGATATCTACTTTTATTTTAACCATTTGTTAAACATGCTTTCTTTTTTTCCATTTGATTTTTTTTTTGCTTCTTTGTCAAAAATCAGGGGTTCAAAGGTGTGTGGATTAATATCTGGATCTTTGACTCAGTTCCATTGGACCGAGCTTTTTAAGGGAGGCCAGCCACCTACTCATGAGAGGAACTCCCCTTCACTGCCAGGTCGAAACAGACGATGGAAAGTGAAGGAAGTGAGTGTGGCCTGTGAAATGGCACTGGGCCTGCAGTTCCCAGATTAAAATGGACCTCCAGGAAAGGCCCTGGGAACCAAGAATCTACCTAAACCCTCAGTTTCACTAACCAACCTCAGCAGAAGTGTCCAGGCCCCGCTTACCTGTTCTGGAAAATTCTATGTTTAGAGAGTTGCATTCTTCTCCCAGCCAACTCTGCAGAGCTTTGGAAACTAGTTTTAGTTCTCAGAGTTTGGGAGGAAGGGACAAGCAGATCTTCAGTGTAGTTGGCTCCTGGAGCCTGAGCCCAGCAGCCCTGAAGGAGCCTAGAAAGAGAAAGCTGTGCACCAGCAAGAGCAGGTTTCCATGGAAACACGAGTCCAAGACCGGAACCCACATACACCTTAGCTGCTCTGAGCTGCCCGTGTAGCTCACACCTGTGCAAGGGCTTCCTGCCCCTCTCCACCTGGAGGCAAGTCTCCCCACATGGAGGCCTGGTCCATGGAGCTGATCCAAGCTGACCATGGCTCACAGGACAAAGTCCCATGGACATGATCCATTTAGCCCTCACTCTGACAAACCAACAGGACAAGAGGAGGATGCGAAGAAGAAGCAAGAAACTGCAGATTACTGTTGCGTTCCCAAGCTGGTTCACAGGAGAGAAGGAACTAGCTCCAGCTCCAGCACCCTCCACTCTCCACTCCACGCAGCTCTCCCGCTGCTCACAGAAAGTCGCAACACCGGTCCAGTGCTTCCATTAGCTCCTGAAAGGCCTCCAACACCATCCCTCAGCTGCCCATGAGCACATGTCACTTTCCCAAACTTTATTTTTTCACCTGCCCTATTTGTTTGCAGGTGGCAAACAGGTTCCCCCGTTTGCTCAAGAACCCTCAGAGCACCCACATCTGCTCTGAACCCCCCGGGCCACATCGCTCCTTTCACAGCCCGTCCCAGGAGCCTCCAGAGCCCATGCCCTTCCTAATCCAAAGACAGCTGCGGGCTCCCTTTTGGGTGAATGACTCAATGTGGGAGGGAGGAGCCTGTGCCCTGCCCAGCCCCACATTCAGATCAAGGGGTCCTCAAGCTGCCCCGTTTCCCTTCCCAGAGGGCCCATGCCCTGCCTGGCTTCCATATCATTCCTTGGTCTTAAAAGAGTTTTTCCATTTGCAGAGAACTCAGAACCCCAAATGGAAGTTGTCCATACTGGACAGAAAGAAGCAGGGAAGAACAACGATAAGGTTCAGGAGGCCCTGCAGCAGACGGTGACCTACAGCAGGGATCTCCCTTCCCAGCCCTGTTCCTAGTCTGCTAAAGGAAACACACTAGAACCGCCCCCTCCAGCTTGACAGCCCAGCCATCTTTATGTAATTAATATTTCAGCTGACTAAGGCCATCAGTGGAAACCAGACAGAGCAAAGAGGGTAAAAACAAAAGAGGCTATGTTGAAATTCGCAGCGTACACTCCCAGGCCCTGTCCACGATAAAGACTCTCTTAAAATTGGGGCAAAACCAGCCAAGATCTGATCTCTACCATTGAAGCTAAGGGGGAACCTGAGATCTTCCCAGGGGCTTTGGCTGGGATGAACTGGGGTGGGCACGGCAGGGAGGAGCCAGCACAGAAGCTTGAGGACAACTCTGGTCTCCAGGGATTGGGCCCAACAAAAGAGCCTTGTGAAGTGAGGAGCTTGGTGCCTGGTTTCCTATGCTTTGGTGACCCACACAGAATAGTGTATGACTGCCCCTGGACATGGTTGCCATCCCTCCCATCATGCTCTGGGCCTTGCTTGGCTGGAACTCAAGCCCTGGCCGTGTCCATGGTCTGTGCCCAGGCTGACCCATCACAGGGCAGCGAGGAAGGCTGGATGGCTCTCAGGAGTTTTCAGAAGCCTGGCATGCCTCTAGGGGCTTCTGGAATCAGCCCCACCTGTATAAAATTCCAGAGTTTCCTTCCTTTTCCAGAGTCTGAGCTGAAACTCAACCTCAGCATTTAAAAGCAACAACAGAAAACCTTCGTCCTCATCTCTCTGCAGCACACAGGGACAAGAGCCTCACAGTCTGGAATCTCAGTGGAGGAAACTCGGAATCAAGGGCTGGGCCAATGCTGACCTAGGAGGGGCTAGTCCTGACTTGGGAGGAGTCAGTCCTGACCTGGGAGGAGTCATTGCTGACCTGGGAGGGGCCAGTGCTGACCTAGGCCTCTGACTGTCAAACCAGACCTAGGTTGGTTCTGTCTGGTGCCCCACCCTACAACAGCATTGTGAGGCCCACTGGCAAGCACCAGAGGAGAGAGTGTCCCACAGTCTCCCAAAACTTCAGGCGTCTATGTCAATAACATCTCTCACATGTCTAATGCTAAAGCCACCGTCTAAGCACTTCACAGAGAACTATTTAGTCCCTTTTATCACTTCCTTTTTAAAAAAGTAGGTGTATAGCCGGGCAGTGGTGGTGCACGCCTTTAATCCCAGCAATCGGGAGGCAGAGGCAGGTTGGATCTCTGTGAGTCTGAGACCAGCCTGGTCTACAAGAACTAGTTCCAGAACGGGCTTCAAAGCTACAGAGAAAACTGGTCTTGGAGGAAAAAATTAGATGTATATGGGCATTATCTGAAAGAATGCAAGCCACATGTGTGCAGGGTATTGGGAGGCTAGAAAAGGGTACTAGATCCCCTGGAGCTGGTGTGGAGCTGCTATGAGTCACCCCATGCAGGTACTAGGAGCTGAACTCAGGACCTCTGGGTGAACAGCAAGCATTCTTAACGGCTGAGCCATTTCCCCAGTCCCTCCCTGCCCTATATGCTCGCCTTGTGACAGGTTCTCGTGTAGCCCAGGCTGGCTATGTAGCCTTGAAAATTCTGACCATTCTGCCTCCATCCCCCTACTGCTAGAATTACATCTGTGCCCACCATGCGTGGTTTATGCTCAGGATTGACCACGGGGCTTCACACATACCAGCGAACTGTGCTATATCTTTTGCAGCTCTATGAAACAAAATGTCAGGTAACCCAGGATGGCCTAAAATGCTTTAATTTGCCCAGACTGACCTTGAACTTCTGCTCCTCTGGCCTCTACTTCCCTAGCCCCGAGATTACAGTTGTGTACCTCTAGGCTCTGTGTTTAGTCCCATTTTACAGGTGAGAAAATTCAGTGCATAGGGAAGGTTGCACTGGTCCTGCATAGGTTGGGCCTGGAGGGGAAAGTGGTGGCAAGGGCTGGTTCAGGTCTAACTGGGAACCACATTCACCATGGGAACTGAGAGAATGGTCTCAAAGGGGCAGGGGAAGGGTAAAGCAGGGATCCAGCTCCATCAGATGCTGGCTCAGAGCCCCTAAGGGACAGATTCCAGGCCCTGGGACAGGAAGGGCAGGGGATAGGACCTAGCCCAGAATACCAGAGATCCCTCTCTGGTGGGGAGGAAAGCATCCTGGCCCTAACTGGTGGAGGGTGGGGCTGTAGAGGATGCCAGCCCCCACTTTCTTGGGGGTTGGGGGAACTGCCTGTTGCTGGTGGAAAGGGAGCATTTTGAGTACATTCCCGGGCCCAGCCTGCCCCCTCCTGGCCGTAGTGGAGGACATAGAAAGCCTCCAGCAAAGGGGTTCTTTTTAGCATTCTCAGATGCAGGTTTCAAATCCAATCCAATTTGAAAGCTTGTTAATTGTGTGCTGTGTACATTTGCACCATCCTGTGCAACTCTTCACTGAATGGTGAACTTTCCTTTCCAGTCCATGTGTCAATGAACTCATTGCACAAAAGGCATGAAATGTTTGGAATAGTCTGTCACACCCGGGGCTAGCAAGGTGAGCGTCAAAGTTCAGGGATAAATGAGCTGGACTCCAGGGCCCCTCATCCTAGTGTTTCTGTGTAACTCAAGTTACATGGAACAAGACCGTGACTTGAGTGCCAAAGACTGCCCATGGCCCCATGTCAGCAGAGCCTTGGTGAGGGCCCTCCGACATGGGTGGGATTCGGGGTCCAGAGGTGCCTGGAGTATGCCTCTCAAGACATAAATACCTGAAATCTTCCATTCAGAACTCAAGAGCAGAGTCTCAAGCAATCTTAGCTGGGTTAGCTGACATGCATCCCCTTTCTGTTCGCGTCATTGAGTCAGCAGAGGTAAAAGCCCTTTCACAGTAATGTGATCCCACAGGCTCCTTAGAGGACCATAAGGCCAGCAGCTGTGTGTCTTTCATTGATCCAAACTTAATTACTAACAGAATCCCAGACAGGCTTTCTGCCTGCTGCTGGTATTGAAGTGCTGGCAGCAGAAACTGCCATGTTGCCAGCTGTTGGCCAGGACCCTGGGCTTCTATCTAAAGCAGGAATGAATATCTAGGCCACGAGCAGAACAGGTGCTCTGTCCTTTAAGCTAGACTTACCTTGGAAATCAAGCCCCCATCCACCAAATACCAGTATTATGAGCCCCCCAAGGATGGCTCCAATCTTTGAGAGGTCATAGGATCATAAACACCATGACTTCACCCCATTACCAGATGTTGCTGTCCAGGCCTAGGATTTCCGTGTTCTTGGAGCCTTATTCAAAGAATTAAAGGAACATGAAGATTTCAGAGTAATGAAGAAAGGTGTTTCAGAAGCAAAGCAATCGTGCAGACTGGATGTGATGCAAGTGAGCAGTGGGCTCCCTGAGCTGTACTCAATAGCATTAGTCATTTTCAGGACTTTCTTTTATGGGGTCTGTGGAGGAAGACTTAGTTACCAAGTATGGGTATACCATGGGTGGATCTCTGGGTTAATTGATGGATTTGAATTATGTGCATCTAAGCTACCTGTGCAATCCTTTCCCGTGATGCAACTGATTTTAACCACATGCATACCCAATCAAGCACAAGTATAAAAATGGCGTCTTCATCAGAGTTTCTGCTGCTGTGATGAAGCACCCTTACAAAAAGTATGGAGGAAAGGATTTATTTCATCTTATATCTTGTAATCCATCATCCAGGAAAGTCGAGGCAGGAACCTNCTGGAGGCAGGAGCCGGTGCAGAGGCCATGAGGAATGCTGCTTACTGACTTGCTCCTTGTGGATTGCTCAGCCTGCTTTTTATACAAGCCAGCATCCCATGCTCAGGGGTGGTACCATCCACAGTTGACTGGCCCTCCCCTATCAATCTTACGGAGGCATTTTCTCAATTAAGATTTGTTCTTCCCGGATATGTTGAGGTCTGTGTCAAGTTGACAAAATCTAACCAACACAAATGAAAAATGGGAGGCCCAGTTTGCCTCTGCACCCCAAACTAGTTCAGGCCATATCAGCCCCCCGCTTCCTGTGCAGAAATATGTCCTGATGCGTACTTGAAACTAAATACAAAACAAAGAGTTACTCAAGGTTGCAGGCATCAAGAAAGTTCATTCCTCCCTCCTCCTCCTTCTTTCTGTTTCTCCCTCTTCCCAGCCCCTTAGATTTCAAAGACCCATGATAACTTGCAGAAAGTTCTCAGAGTCCTGAGGTGACCCTGCTCCCAGACCCATAGCTCATGGAATTAGGACAGCAAAGGGGGGGCCTGGCTCCCACTTCCCTGTGTGACCTCCAGCTGGGGTGACTGGCCCTGATGAGGCTTCCTGGAATAAGGGACTTCAGTGCTGAAGTCACAGAACTCCTGGATAACCAATGGCAAGTCAGTCACCCTAAGGCCAAACACTCTCTGTGGTGAGAGCAGTCACCCAACAGTACTAGGCCCAAAGAGAAAGGAAGCCTGCTGGGAGGAAAGGTCCCTCCTCCTCTCCCTTCCCCAAGGATGTGCAGGCTTATTTCTCTCGTTTACACTCTATGTCTGTATGTAAACTTATCATATTCAACTAGGTCTGGAATATGCTTCACTCTCTTGGATGCCCTGTTATTTATGAATTTCTAATCTGGAAGCAGTGGATTTCTGGCGAGGTTGCTGGCACTGGCTCTATCCAGCTCTTGTAGATCAAGACGCAGAGCCTGCAGGACAATGGGGTCTGGCACATTCTTTCCCGGGTTTTGGCAAGCTCTGAGCTGTGCTGCTTTGAGCATCTCAAGCCTTGTCATCTCTCATGTATTCTCTTGTCTCCCTTTGTGTTCAGGACTACTGCTGATGAGCCATGCTGACTTACTGAGCTCCTGGGCTCACACTGCTCTGAGCTGTGCTGGGCTCCTGTGAGTTCTGGTGTTTGACCTGCTTCCCTTCTGAAGGCAGGTGTGCTGGCCTTAGTCAGAAATGGGGCTGCCTTTAAGAAAAGAGGAATTATTTTCAGATCTTTCTGAGTCTTTTGCCTGTTCCTAGACAAGGTTCTTGAACCTAGGTAGCGTTAACATTTCATTTTAGTATTGGTTTATCATGGAGTAGTTGGTATTGATTTACTCTGGTTACAAAAACAATTTGCGTATTAGGGAAGTTAAGAGACTGAGAGGAGCTGGGAGTACGGCTCACTTGGTAGAATGCTTGTCTCGCACACACAAAGCTCTGTGTTCTGTTCTCAGCACTGCATAAACTGGGCACGGTGGTGTATGTTTGTAACCACCAGAAAGTAGAGGCAGGAGGATCAGAAGTAAAAGGTCATCATTGGCTGCACAGCAAGTTCAAGGCCAGCCTGGGATACATAGGACCCTCTCTTCAAAAAGAAATGAGCCTAGTGGCTATTTTTATTTTCTATGTCCTCCTGCAAGTGACACAGGTGGCTCTGCCTGGCTTACCTTCCTGGATGACTCCCAGCTTATGATTCCTCTCTTAGAAACAGAACAAGTGCCCTAGTGCCCTACCCTGACTATGAGTGGGCATCACCCTCTTTTAGGGTATGGCATCCTCTTGCTGGATGTGGTACCCTCTTGCTGGGTGTGGCACTCTGCTCACTCCTTTGACTCCGTGTGACTTGCTTTGTCTAAGCTGGCACAGTAGAAGTTAGAAGCAACAGTGGCTCCTAGAGGACAGGCAGCATGAGACAGAGCCAAGTGACCCCAGAATTCCTGCCACATCCCTCCTAGACCAGCCAGCCTATGACTGACTGCTCAGCCAAGACCAGGAGAACTGCCCAACTGAGCTTGTTCACATCCCTGACCCACTGACCCTAGTTACAACTAACACTGTGACATCAAGATGTTGTGGTTGGTGGGTGATTTTGTTTGTTTGGGGGAGATTGAGAGTTTAGGTGGGTGTGTGCGGGTGTGCCAGTGTGGGCACATGTGTGTGAGTAAATGTGAATACAGGTGCATGAGAAGGGGGACATGGACTTGTGGAGACCAGAGGTCAACGCTGGGTGTCCTTCCTTGGGACCTTGGTTTCTGTGACAAGGTCTTCTACTCATCTGGGGCTCATTTATGGCTAGGCTGGCTGGACAGCAAGCTGTAGAGGTCCCCTTGTCTCTCTGTGCCAACAGCACTGGGAATGCAAGCATGTACAGCCATACCAAGTTTGTGTGCTTTGGGTCTGGGGATGGAATTCAGGTCCTCACGCACATGCAATCAACACTTTACTGAGTGAGCCATCTCTCTAGCCCTGGGGCTGGGTGCATGTCTTCTCTTGTTGGGTTGTCTCATCTCTGAGTGATCTTTGCAGCTAATAAGTCTGATAACCACTCACGGAGCAATTGTGCATCTGGAATGACTTAAAAAACTTTGTTTAGATATAGCCCCTTAAATTTTCACCACAGCCCAGTAATATGGAGCTGTTTTGCCAATGGGAAGACAGAGCTACAGTGAGATTAACTGAGCAAGCTAGGGAACATAGCCTGTGCTTTGGGTCTGTGTGCATATTTCTTTGAGCAATGTGTAGAAGTGTTCATATAATGGCATATGATATGACATAAGAAATGATACAATTGACATGACAGGGTCTTTTTACATAATATGACATAATATGGAATGGTATAGCATGGCATTGTGTGGTATGACATGACATGGCATGATTTCATATGATTGACATGATCTATGATCAACATAACATGGTATGCTACAATATGGTTAACATATTATGACATGACGTAATATGCCATGGCATGATATAATATGACCATATGCCATGATATAATATGACAAGGAATGAAAAGATATTGTTGACAGAGGTTTCTGTCCTGCCTGATCCCACAGGCATGCAGGCATTCAGTCTCAAAGAAACACACAGAGGCCTACATTAATTATAAAATGGTTGGCCTGTTGGCTCAGGCTTCTTATTAACTCTTATATTTTGCATTAACACATAATTCTTGTCTGTATTAGCCACGTGGCTTGGTACCTTTTATCAGTGAGGCATTCTCATCTTGTATCCTCTGTGTCTGGGTGACAACTACAGACTGAGCAATTCCTCTTCCCAGAATTCTCCTGTTCTGGTGACCCTGCCTATATATACTTCCTGCCTGGCTACTGGACAATTAGAATTTTATTTAAACCAATACAAGTGACAAATCTTTATAGGGTACAAGACCATTGTCCCACAGCAAGATAGTATTGGCATGATAAGACATTTGATTGACATATGGCAGGACATGACATGATATGGTATGGTATGATTTACACAACATGTGATATGATATGGTATGTTTAACATATGGCATGATATGATATGGCAAGACATAGCATGAGATACAATATATATTCTTGACATGTGACATGGCATGATATGGTATGACATGATCAGTGTGACATGAAATATATAGTTTACATAATATGGTATGACACTACATGATGTGGTGACATAATATAATTGATATGATATGATACATGATTGACATAATCATTGACGCTATTTAAATAACATGATATACATGGTGAGGTATGGGTGACATGACATGTTATCAATTAAGCCAAATGCATAGGAACAACTGGAAAATGAGATATGTAAGTAGCAATTTCCTGTTCATACTGGGCTTTATCCTTTCCCTTTCTGTTTATGTTAATCTCTTGGAGGCAAGTATTATCCTTATGTAAAGTGTACCCCTGGGATGGAGTGCTGAACAGCATGTCTAAGCTTGATTTCCAGGACTGATAAACATCTTAAATGTTCCTCCCCTCCCAGCATTTGACTCATTTCCTTTATCTTACAGATATCATGGATGTCTGGTTTTAGAATTGTTTAGCCTTTGGATTTTATGCCATGTACACAAGAACCATCAACTTGGGAGAATGGCTATTGTAGGCTACTTTCTCCTAAAAGCATATTCCTGTGTACAGACTGAAATTTGTATCTGGTAGAGGAGGGCTGTGTTAGGGTAATGCAGAGGCAGAATACACTATGGCCCAAACACAAGAGGGACCAAACACAGCCTGAGAGAGGCCACACCCAGAACACAAAGTGATTCTACCCCCAGCAGCCATCAACAGCCAATGACTCTCAGTTAGGAGGTGGGCCTCTGCTATCTGAGCTGGAATTCTGACTGGCTTGACCTTGTGTGGATCTTGTTTAGCAAACACAGTTATTGTGAGTTCGTGAGGACAGCATTTCACAGCAATCACCCCCACCTCTGCTCTTGTACTCTTCCTGCTCCTCATCTGGAATGTTCCCTGACATTTTTGTGGCTGTTGTTGTTGTTTGGTGGGGGAGCGGCATGGCTGTCCCATTCTTAGTGATGTAAATTTGTCTTTGCTCTTCAGATTCAGTCCTGACAGTTCAATTCCAGGTATAGACACCACACACCCTGAATAGCTTTCCCAGTTCTGCTGCTCTCACATTTGAGGCCCACTTGCACTTGTCTCCATTGCAAACCCCATGTTTAAAGTCTTTGTATCATTGTTTCTGTTAATGGAGTTAATTTGAGTGCTACTCGCAAGGTTTGAATTTCTCTGAGATGAGGGGCTGTAACTCAAGAGTCCCTGGAGCCTTTAATCCTTGGGGTGATCTTGATCCTCATGGATCTCTGTTTGCCTTTGTCCCTTAGGTGAGCACCTTCTCATCAGAATCGAGACAAACCTTTTTATATCCTGCTCTATAAAAGCGTCTATTGGTAAGGTCAGTGTCTTCTTTTAGGTTCTCTTATTTTCAGCTGTCTCCAGATGATGCTGGGAGAATTCAGGTTTCAGAGAACATTCTTCCCACCGAGGACAGAAATATGGATGCATTTGTCAGAGGTTCTGGAGGGTTTTGGAGGCCCCGAGATGGGGAGGCCACGATTCCACAAATACTGGCGAAGATGTGGGTGGAAGGACTATTTATACACTGCTGGTGGGGGCATGAATTCCAGTCCCTCCGGAAATCAGTAAGGACATGTCTCAAAAAAACAAAAAAAAATCTAAAAATAGAACTACCATATGATCTTGCTGTGCCACTCCTGGGCATGCTGCCAAAGGCAGCAAAGTCAGCATATCACAGAGAAACTTGTACATGTGTGTTTATTGAACATCCTTCACAGACCCAATGTATGGAACCAGCCTAGGTACCCATCAACAGATGAATGGATAAAGAAAATGTGGAGTATATATCCAGTCCATCTTCATTTCCCCATATAGAAGAACAAAAGTAATTTGCTCTTTCCTGGAAAATGTAAGAAAATAAGCCAGGCTCAAAAGATAAACACATTCTCTATCATATGCGATATCTAGACTATAAACAAGTGCATGCTTGTACATATACTTTTTGGAATGAGGAAAGGGACCAGGGAAAGGGTGGAGGTGGAATACGAGAGGGTGATGGGGGAAACGAATAGGAGTCAAGTATAATAATATACCTGAATAAATGTATCATAATGAAGACCAGAGTTTTGTACAGTAATTTTAAAAAAGTGAATAAAAGAATAATAGCTGATAGTCTTCCCAAAATGGAGACATTGATGTGATGTGGGATTCCCCTCTATATGCTATGAATATGTTTTATTATCATTAGTTAATAAAGAAGTTGCTTTGGTCTATGACAGAGCAGAATAAATTCAGGTGGGAAACCCAAACAGAGATATATAGAGAGGGAGTAGGTGAAGTCAGGCAGATGCCATGTAGCTGCCCAAGGAGAAAGATGCCGAAACCTTATCAGTAGGCCACAGCCTCATGGTGATACATAGATTAATAGAAATAGGTTAATTTAAGATGTAAGAGCTAGCTAGGAGTATGCCTAAGCTATTGGTCAAACAGTGTTGTAATTAATATAGTTTCTGTGTGGTTATTTGGATCTGGGTGGCCAGGAAACAAACTGCAGTCTCCCTTTACATTAAATGCACAGATTAAAAATCACTGTATGACCTAAGCAAGATAAATGTAAAAGAAACCATAACTTGCTATAGTTGAACTGATAACATAATACAGAAATACATTAAAGTTGCTGCAGGAACTGGGCATGGTTGGTGCACACCTTTGACACCAGCACTGGGGAGGCTGAGGCAGGCAGATTTCTGTGAGTTCACCACCATGTTCATAGTCATGTCAATGTGGCAAGTTCCAGGCCAGAAAGGAACGCAGAGTGAGATCTTGCTTTTTGAAACAAGCCACCGAAATAAGGAAAACTCACCTGTAATTCTATGTCCAACAAAATATCATACAGCCTTCAAAAATAAAGGGATTTGAGTTAGTTAGGTTTTAGTCTTTGTGACAAAAACACAAGATAAGTAATTTAAAGAAAGAAAGGTTTTCTTTGGCTCTCGTCTTTGAGATTTCAGTCCTGGGCCACTTGGCCTGGGGTGAAGCAGTTCATCATGGCAGAGCAAAGAGTTCCCTCATGAAAGGCAGGAAGCAGAGAGAGGCAGCCAGGAAGTGGGCAGTAACCAAATGCCCTTCTAAGGCATGCCTCTATGATCTACTTTCTCAGACTAGGGCCCATCTCTGGCTGTCTCCCAATCATGATATCAATGGATGAAATCATTGATGAGGTCAGAGCCCCTAGTGACCCACTTCCTCCCACAAGGCCCCACCTCCTGAAGTTTCCACAACCTCCTGAAACAGCACCTCCAGCTGGGAGCCAAGTGTTCAAACATCTGAACATGTGACCTCACTCATGTGGAGACATGTGCACATGCACCCGCACATACGCATGGCCACACACGAACATGTACACACACATACTATACCTACAGAAAACAATGCTGAAAGAGGGTTGGGGATGTAGCTCAGTGGTAGAAGGCCTGCCCCATGTATGGGGGCCCTCGATTCCATCCAAACAGAGTAAAAGTGATGGTAGCAGCTATGGGCGTGTTTACAAGTCAGCACCACAGGAGCCAGGAAAATGTCACAGGGACACATATGGCCCTAAGCTGTAAACTGCACCTTAAACGCCCGTAAGGGAAGCGTTGGCCTATATGAGGCTGAGAAGACCTGGGCAGGGTGTGCCCAGCACCTTCTACTCCTTTCAAGCAAAACCAGGTAACAACACAGAAGGCGTACCCAGGACAAGCCCCGCTCTGCCCAAAAACGGTACAGAAGAGCGTTCAGTTCAAAGGGGAACCCACCCTAACCAGATCCCTCCAAAGCAAGAAAATTCCTCCCACTTCCAAAGAAACACTGCTTCTACAGCTGGGTCTCATTCCAGCTCCAAAGGCCCTCCCGTGGGGGTGCATAAATGCCCTTTGGGGAAAAAAATCAACAGCACTCAAGAAAAACCAGAACTTCTTCATTGTTTACTCATTTTTCAGTTCGCATGCAAAGCAATAGGTTTCCTAACAACTTTTTCTGCCTGTTCCTCTCCTTTCTCCCAGTCTCCCCAGTCCCTCCTACCTCCCGGTATCTCCCTTCCATCTTCTCATCACTTCTTTAAAGTTCCAGGCCTCGCTTCCCACTCGGAATAGGGGAAGTAAGTAGATGCGATCACCAGGGTAACTGGGTCCCCCAGCACTTGCTAGCAATGGCCCAGATCAAATTACAAACCAAATATGTCTAAAAAGATTAAATGCATAAGAAGGATTACAAAATATATTGAAAGAGCAATATTCTATGAAAATAAAATAGCAGGCAGGCTTGAAAATGGACCAAATCATAGTTTGGGAACTAAAAGTAATTCCCACCCCAAATCATTTAAATTTTAATAGTTTTGATATTACAATCGATGGTATAAAGCCATAGCAGGCATTAGCGACCTAGGAGGTAAATGCTTGGAAGGCTACAGAGGCTGTGCAGATAGGAGCGAGGAGGCAAACAGCAAGAGGTGGACGGAGAGGAGTGAGTGGGGGGGACAGTAGGAACACAGGAAGATTCTGAGCACAGCGGGGTATCCGTGTGTCCCTCTATGCTGGGATGAGCACAGCCTGTCCACGGGAGAACTCAGCACAGGTCTATCTCAGGATGCTGAGAAAGTACTTAATGGATCACTGCTCAGTGGAGCAAAGCAGGTTCCCTTTGGGTGCTAAGCTAGGAATGCTACTCCAGAGGGTGCTGAGGAAGTTAGGCAGATCTGAAGGTGAAGAGCCTGGACAGCTAGACAGACAACTAGACAGACCCAAGGCCGGAAGCCCAGGGTCACAGACTAGACCTTTCCAAAATGGTCAGTGTTTAGTCAGTATTCACCCAATATCCGGGCATCTGGAATCGGGTCAGTGTGGGCTTGGCTTGGTTTGGCTTCTTGTGGGGATGTGGGGACTGTGGGTGCCCCTAAATCTGTACTGTTGCACTTCTCTAGCACCTCTGCCCTGGGGTACCCCAAACCCAAAGCCATCTGTAATGATTAACTTTGACTGTCAACCTGAGTGGACAGAGAAGTAACCAGGAGACTAGGAAAGCCTCCCTCGGGGGGTGTAGGGAGAAGAAAGAGGGGTGACCTGCCCCGAATGTGGGCAGTGCTATCTGAAGTCCCAGGAGGAGGCCAAACAGAATGAAATGGAGGAAAGACAAAGACCACAGTCCTTCCTCTCCCTCCCTCCTAGTCACCATGATGCAAAAGGCTCTTCTTGGCCACACCCTCCCTGCCAAGGTTGGCTAAAGCCTCTGAGTCTGTCAACCAAACAACCTACTTAGGTTGTTTGCATCAGGTGTTCCGGCCCACAAGGAGAAAGCTAACCAAGACTACAGCCCAAGCTTTTTAAGCAAACCTTGTCACTGCTGGAGAGACAGCAAGGGGTCATGGAGGGGGGAGAACCCAAAAGCAGATGGTCAAAGAAGGATGGGTTTGCCCCACATGGTGAGTTGAATAGAAATGACCCCACAGATTCATAGGTTTGAATGCTTGGCCCATAGGGAGTGTCACTTTGAGTAGGTTCAGCCTTGAAGGAAGTGTGTCCAGTGTAGGGACAGGCTTTGAGGTCTCCTGTGCTCCAGCTAGGTCTAGTGTGGCAATCTCCTTTCGCTGTTTACGGATCAAGATGTCGACCTCTCGACCTCTCAGCTACCTCTCCAGCACCATGTCTGCCTGCATGCCGTCATGTTTCCCGCCTTGACGAAAATGGACTGAACCTCAGAACTGTAAGCCAGTCCCAATTAGATGCTTTCCTTTATAAGAGTTGCCATGGTCATGGTGTCTCTTCACAGCAATAGAAACTCTAACCAAGACACTCACCCCACCTGGTCATTGTAACAGGCTGAGAACCCAGTCCAAGAAGATAGTCCTGGACCTGTGTGTCTACACTAGGCTGGATGGATGGCGAACTAACGCAGGAAAGGGGTAGGAATGGGTGAGTCACGGTTCCCTGGGCCTGCCGAATCTCTCCCCATTTGGGAGGGAAGAGCCGGAGAACAAAGACTAAGAGGTCAGAGGAATAGAAGAAGTTGCCTGGAGCGAGGCAGTCTTTCCACAGGGTGGGGAGAGGAGAATCCAGAGTAGAGGGAAAGTTTGGAAGAAGCTGAAAAGAGAGGTTTTAGGGAAAAGCCCTGCTCACTGGGCAGGTAGAACCTGATGGCACCACAGGCCCTCTGTCCTCACACAGTCCCCTGGCAGGAGGAACAATCTGTAAACAGTGGTGGAGAGCAGTCAGGCCTGCATCTGTGTACCTTCTCCTAGCCTTACAGTCCTGAGGGTGCTGTTCGGATGGCCTTACAGGGTTCCCTGTCACCCCCTCTGGGAGCAAGTAGCCTGTGGGACTCGCTACTGGAGGATCGACCGTTACTGCTGGGCCTCTTCAGAACCACAGCCAATGGCTGGTCTTTACTCCTGGCCCAGGTCAAAGATAATCTCTACAGTTAAAATTTTTGGTCCTGTCTTGGTGGGGTTATTTATTCAAAGATTAGGGAAGGCCCTTCTGATGCAATACCTGAGTTGACCACAAGAGGGCAGCACGGGGACGCCTTTTGGGTCCTCCTGGTCGCTGGGAGAAAAACTCCAAGGTGCTCAGGAGGGGACTATCCCTCCCCGCTACACACACACACACACACACACACCACNTCCCTTTCCTCTTTTTACAGTTTTGCAAAAACATTGTAGGAGTTAGTGGCTTTACAGACGGGGCAAGTGAATTGCTTTCAAGTTGGTAAAGAGGCAGATCTGCTGAGGCTCCATGAAAGCCTCTAGATTGCACCCCAATCAGAAGCCCCCAGTTTAGCCCTTTCTCCAGGCACCCATCCCTAGAAACTTTGCTGCACTGCTGTGTGTCTGGGGATGGGGCAAGCCAGTCAGCTCTTTCAAAAGCCGTAACCTTTGAAGCTGGTCTTGGGATCCAATAAGGAATCAACTGTGTGGACCCACAATGTGGACAGAAAGCATGGAACATGACGGGGTGGGGGTAGGGGAGGATGAAGGATGGATAGGACATTAGCCTAAGCTGAGTCCTTGCAGGCTGCCTGGGTCTCTGCCTTTAGAACAACTGCTGGCTCCCTTCGGAAATTTCCAGAATTCCATTTTGCTGAAAGTGCTGTCCATGGCAGGAGTTCCCCAGATTATCTCATATTGGGGTGGGAGTAAACAAGCGGTTGCCATGGCCACTGTGGAGAGGTTCAATGGCCCCTCTGTGGGCTGGAGGGCAGCCCTGGAAGAAATTAACTTCAACTCCATTCCTCCACCATGATTTGAACTCACCGCAGTTCAAACTGACTACAACTGACTGACTGTGGCAGCCCTGGGTTACTAGCCTCTATGATGGCCTCACCGGGGAGGGACCACATCTGGGTATTTCCTCACAGGATCCGCAGCACGGTGCACAGAGGCTGCTTACTATTCAGGTTCAAGCAGGTTGTGGAAAGGATGTGGCAGGGACAGTGAGGCCACCGTGTCACTCCTGCGGGTACAGGATGAACTAGAGTCCAGAGGGCTCCCAGTGGCCATTTCTAGGCTTTGTGAGTGAATAGCATTGAAGCTGCAACCTGGCCTACACTCGGTCCCACTGCCTGCCCACTGCTCTGCTCCCAGCCCACACATGGTCCAAAAGGCACCTCCTGCCTCCTTAAGAACCTTCTTCATGCTGGGCAGGTGGTGGTGCGCCTTCAATCCCAGCACTCGGGAGGCAGAGGTAGGCAGATCTCTGTGAGTTTAAGGCCAGCCTGGTCTACAGAGCTAGTGCCAGGACAGGCTCCAAAGCCACAGAGAGAAACTCTGTATCAGAAAACCAAACAAATAAAAAATAAAAAATTTTTGAGAAGCTGGGGTCAGGACTGTCTCTGAGCCAACAGACCTAAGCTCGAGGCCCCGCTCTGTTTCTCGTGGCCTCCAGACCTGGCGATGTTCTTTGGCCCCTCTGAGTGTCTATTCTCAGGCCTTTGTAATGGAACCAGAGTACGGACAGGACCTGACCCAAAGGCTGTGGAGAGTCCAGTAAGGAACTCATGGGTGCCCTTTCAAGGGGCCTGGTGCCTACCTTGTGGAAGCAGTGTTAGCACGTCTCATTCCCACCTGCTCACCACAGATGCCTCACAGCTGGTCTCCCCAGTGACAGGCTTCTCACCACACCAGGAAACATCCCAGATGATGCTAGGGACATGCGTCGGCCCTCCTGGTTTTAGGCCAGTGTGCAGAACGCTCCAGTCAATTTTATGTTCACCACAATTCAATTATATCTGTCCCCAGGCCTCTTCATAACAGTTGTTTTGGACATTATAAATATGCTATTTAATTAAATATTAGATAAATCAGCAGTTTTCCAACTGGCTCATCCCAGGAGCCTTTATAGTCTTGACATTACTCAAGACCACAGGAAACAGCATGTATTATATGTGTATGTGTGTCTGTCTCTCTGTCTTCTGTCTCTCCCTCTCTCTCTCTCTACACACACACATACAGAGAGAGAAGGGGGCAGAAAAAGAGAGAGAGATAAGAAAAGAAAAAGTGGGGAGTGATTGGAAAGAACACCAGATGTCAACCTCTGGGCCTCCACAAGCGTTTGTGCACATGAACTTGACACACTTGGGCACACACAAAAGACACAAGAGCATGAGTGAATTGCTTGCTGAAAACCAGGCTGGCAACTTCGGAAAGCCATGCTCACAGGTGAGGAGTAGAACAGCAAGCAGCCAGAGCGCCTGCCTCAGTGGCTTTTCAAACGCCCCCTGGTTCCCAGGCCCGTTAGAAAAGCCGAAACCTGAAACTCGGGCTGACTCATTCCACGGGGTTTCTCTAAGGCAGGTAACACCGCATGTAGACCTATGCTGGGAAGAGGCTCTGGCCCCACACCAAGAGACTGGCAAGCGAGAGTGCTTTAAATATCTCATTTAGTAGCATTGCAGGGCCCTGGGTTCAATTTTTTTTACACTATTTAAAGTGTTTGAGAAATGTCTGTATGTTAGGTAAAAGTTGCCAACCTGTCCGGGTTGCCTAGTATTCTAGGTTCACTCTGCTGCTGTGATCAAACACTGACTCAAGATCACTTGGTGTGTGCGGAGGTGCGAGCTCACATTTCTAGGCCATGGTCCATCAGTAAGGGAAGGCAGGACAGGAAATGAAGCAGGAAGTGAAGCCGAAGCCACTGGCTCATGTTTAGCTTCCTTATACAGCTTGGGAGCACCTACCTAGGAAAGGTGCTGCCCACAGCAGGCCAGGACTTCCTATATCGATTAGTAATCAAGACAGTCCCTCCCAGTCATGCACACAGACCAACGTGATCTAGGTAATATCTCACTGAGGCTTCTCACAGTTGACTCTAGGTCACATCAAGTTGACAATTAAGGTTAGCCAAGACTCCAAACTACCTCCATTTACAGATGATGACCCAACCAGGTCCGGTCCCATCTTGGCGAATGGCCCTCCTTCACCTTGGGCTGGACACCAGCTCCAAGTCTCATCCTTGCCTTGGAACATTTTGCCTTTCGCCTTGCCTTGACCCCTCTCCCAGCTGTTCGACACTTTATTCATCAGATAACGGAAGCCAGCCTTGTGTGTTGGAAAAGCACTTCCTTTGTGACTTTAAAGAAGCCACCTAACCTCTCTGAGCCCCAGCGTCCTCTGCAGTGAAGCGGGAAATCACATATAAGCATGCATGTAGACTCACTCCCAACAGCCAACTGTTCCTGCAGTGTGCTGGTGTTCCCACTGTGGATGTCACATCCCACGGGCACAGTGCCTCAGAGATGATGCTCACACATCCACCCCGCCCTCTTCCCATCCCTGTGACCAGCTAGAACCATCACAGGCCATAACCTCAGTCTTCCCTGGGCTTGTGCACACTCCATCCGTGATGACCCAGAGCTCTGCTCTCATGGAGTAGCTGACTGTTTAGAGTGTCTGGCAGGGGACAGGTGGCACTCTCTCACCCAGCCCTCTGGCTTCTGGAGTTCTCATTTCTCTGGTGGAGCCTCACCTACTAAGCTCAATGCTGATCTCTCCCTGACTAGGATATAGATGCCCAGACCTAAACTGCTTTCTGGGACCAGAGACTTAGCACATCCCATTCTGCAGGGAAGAAGGCAGAGGCACAATAGCACCAAGTCCCCTATATGGAGCCGTACATATGAGCTAATGGAGGTCAGTCCGCATGTCCTTGATTCTGAACACCGCATTCTTGGGGACACTGAGTCTCTCCAGCTCCTGTGTCTTCCCACCTCCATCCCAGGTCCTCCTCCTAGGCTGATCTCCTTGCCAGCCTTCAGGACTCTGCCTGAGCACCATTCCCTTATCTGACTGCCTCAACGACTGGCAGCTCCGGCCATCCACAGTCCCTGCCCGTGGTCTAAGAGCTCCAAAGATCTCCCTGCCAGTTTCTGAGGACATGTCCCTGAGTCCAGCAAAATCCCAAGGCCATGCCTTACTCCTTCATAGCCTGGAGCACCACTTTCATTTCTTTGCTCTGAGGCTGCTCAGTCTAGGCTCCCAGGATGCACTGTTGCCAGAAATATCTTCCACCTAAAGCAGTTGATGGCTCTGGTGAGAGGACAGCCAGTAAGCAGCAGCAGGACACAGGTGACACATTTCATGTGACTGTTACATGATGAGTGCTCTTAACATAGCCAAGCGAGCAAGGCTGAGATGCACACCGACACATCACATACACAAACACACACACCGCATACACACACATACACAAACACACATGCCACACACAAATACGTGCATAAACACACACCACACATACACAAACACACCCATATACAAACACACATGCCACACACATACACACACATACATGCACAAACACATACACATACCACATGCCACACAAAAATACATGCACAAACACACACACACCACATTGTAACATGAGGACCTGCTAGTTGGGGTTTCTGTCCTGCCCAGTTCCCACAGCTGGTAAGCCCCAAAGAAAATCACACAGAGAGTCTGATTTGCCCATTAGCTCAGGCTTCTTATTAGCTCTTGTAGTTTATATTAACCCATTATTCTTATTTATGTGAACCACATGGCTCGGTACCTTTTTTCAGCGGGGCTGGTAATACCTTGCTTCTTCTGTGATCTGGGTAGGACTTGGGTCCTTACCCGAAGGAGGAAGGGTCTTAAGAGGACAAGAGTAACGGGGACCTGTACTTCCTGTCTGGTTGACCTGCCTATACTCCCTGCCTGGCCAATCAGTGTTTATTTAAAACATGATTGACAGAATACAGACAATTTTCCTGCACCACCACCCATACACGCACATACACAAACACACATATATAAACACACATGCCACACACAAATACATGCATTAACACACATATGCACATACATATACAAACACATGCCACACACATATACACACAAATACATGCACAAACCCAAACACACACACACATATACACACACGTGCTCACACATGTCAGCCACCAGGTCTCACTGTAGGACCACAAAGGCCTAGGAAGGGTGTGTGAGACGAGTGCCTGGAGCACTGAGTGAGTTGAGAAGCTGAAGTCTGAGTCTGAAGGAACGCCTTGGTAGAGGGACAGGCCTTCATACTCTGTCCCGCATCCGCTGAGGATACCCGGGCTTCAGAGAGAGTGCACAATTATGGCAGTATGTGTGTGCATGTCGGGGGCTGGGGGCTGGGGGGTAATGGGTCCAGGCGAGCCATGTGGGGCTACTGTGTTGCTGCGGGAAACAGTATCGAAATGCTTCCTAGTCCCTCGGGTTTGAAGTGTCAGGGATCCCTTAGGAAAACAGCTTGTAACTCACAACTCCACCTGGAACTGGGCCACCCTACACCACGCCACCCAGGGTGTGTCAGGAGGGAGGCAGAGAATAACCTTGGCTGCCCTTTCTCTAGGGAAGAATTGGAGACAATCAGCTGAGCAGCTGGTTGCCACTGGGCAGAGTTTTATACGGGGTGCTAGGGTACAGGACCTGCCTTAATTGTCTGGCACCTACCTGATGTAAGGGAGGAAGGAGGTAGTGAGAACCCCCTAAAAGATCCATGAATGAGGGGTTTCCTGAGCTTTGCATTGATGTCCTTGCAGGTGAGTGGCTTTCTAGGAACTGGCCAGCCTAGGAAGTTCCCGGGAACAAACTGGAAATCATTAGGTACCAATTAACCGAGAGAGGATTGTTCTCCAATGGCACTGATGGCTTCAAATACAGGAGCACAGCATGTTGGCATGGGTAGGCCTGCTCATGAGAAAGGGCTTCCTTCCAGGGTGGGCAACATTCCGCTTGGCAAAGCTAGTGCAGCCTCTCAGGTGGATGGCAGGTGCCCTCCTGCTCAAATGGCCTTCCCACAGCTGCTCTTGACCAGTCCCTGATGCTAAGCTTCTCTTGCTGAACTAACTCCCAGCCTCAAGAGTTCCAAGCCGGTGTACCTTCTGGAGTCAACAATGGCCAATCCAACCTGAGTGACAGGGCAAAGAGCTTTGGCTCCATCCCCTCCCCTCCCCCCCACAGAACCTACCTTAGCCTTCAGACTGAGCTCCCTGGCAGGACCTGCTACCTCGGGGGCCAACCCCTACACTTCTCTCACCCACCTCTTGCTCCCACAAACCTTCACTGGGAGCCTCTACCCTTGAGAGCTTCCTTCAGATCAACCTCTGTGCCTACACCATGTTATTACACTTGGGTATCTTGGGCACTTGCTGATCAACTGGCCTTTTAGAGCAAGAAGGTGACTGGTACCTCCTGAGAGCAGATGGGGCAGGTGCAATGGCTCTCATGGAGGACAGAGAGTGGACACCCAGAGCAGGAGTCTAGGGCCTTGGGGTGATCTGGCCAGCATGGACTCTAGCAGGACCTGGGCATGTGGGGAAGCTATGCTTACCCTGCATGGAGAAAACCAGATCACTGGTTCCAGCCATGCTTGGTGTCAGGTTTGGTCTGGGGGTGAGCACACAGGGAGGTGACCAAGTACAGACGCTAAGGAGGGTTTGGGAGCCTCAGATTGAAGGTGTCGTTGCCCCATCACCTCTATTCATTGCTGCCACAGCTCTGTGCTGCTTTGGGCAAATGATGGATTCCTGTCCTCAGCAGCCGGCTCCACATGACTAGGGCTTCTTCTGCTCTCTCTCAGATACCAGGCTACATGGATGACCCCCCAATCCTTACTGAAAACAGAAAAGATCAGCACATAGGCACATGAACTACAGGCCAACCTCGCCCCATTGCGGGGCCCAGGGCTTTGTGCGAAGTAGATGTTCAGAAAATATTTACTGAGAAAATTAAATGTTAGCTCTTTGAACAAGTTCTAGCTAGGGTGTGTACCTTGGTGCCGCCCAGGCAGGCCTGGGGCCAGAGGGTGGAGCTGTCCTCTTTGGGCTGTGACTCAGGTCTTGAAGGACACCTCCCCATAGGTCAGCCTCCGGTAGCCTGTCTGTGCGGGAGGCTTAACCCATGGGCCAGCCAGTCGGGGGCAGGAAAGGGAGGGCACCTCTGCCAGCCAAGACTCAGTACAGCAAGTCTTTGAGTGGAACAGGTGTCTTGAATGTCCTTTGGTTCCCACGAGGAAGCTTGTCACCACTCAGACCCCCAGCCCAGGTGACACCAGAACCAGCCCTCCTTCCTGAGGGCGTTTGAAATGAAGCCTGAAGAAGTGAGTCAGGACACTCAGAATGCAGACAGCCCACCAACCAGGGGCACCAGGGTGCTAAGAACATGCAGTGTGGCACCAGGGCTAAAAGCATTGGCATGGAAGTGAAAGTTTAAGAACTCCAAGTTGACATTGTTTGACCGCTTTCTGGGGACCCGCATTTTGTGACTTCGGCTTCTTCGATACTCAGTCTGCATTGGTTAACTTTGATGCCCACTCATGAGGACAACAGAAAAGCTGCGTCCCCATGGTTACAGAATGGATAAACTGGGACTCTGGCCTTTAGATCCAGGACTCACTGTCTTCCTCCGTGATATTATTCTGAGGGTTAAGAAGGGGAGCTGGAATCTGAGGATGCCAACTGGAGCATCCTTCTTGGTAGAGAATAGCTAGGTCAGGGGAAGTGCCACCTCCTCACCTCCATTCCCAAGACCCAGCCTTTCTCGGTTTTGCCAGGAAGGGTCTTCAGGGACCTACTGAGTTCGGTCCCCATGGTCACCCCACTATTTTGCCTTGGGTAAGCCACAAGTGTACTTGTGACCTGTACTTCATCCTTAACTGAGGCCCACCTGCTTCTAGATATGACCAGGGTCTGACTCTCTTGAGGACTTCCAAAGCACCCCCAGAAAGCAGGTAGGATCCTTGTGACCTCTTCACTGAGAAGCCAGATGAAGCTTGACGTCCCCCAGACTGCTGCCCCAACTAAGGATTCTCCACTGTGGACTAGAAAGTTTCTTTCACACGCTTAGCTGTGCCCTGTCACAGAGCTGCTGCCACGTGCTGCCCAGCAAAGAGGGTATTCCTCTCCCCACAGCCCTGAAGACCTTGCACAGAACAACCCACATATCAGTGGCAACCGAGGTACACCGTTGCTCCTCTCCAGCCCATATGCCTGATTTGCACGATCACCTGAAAGTCCCATCATTAATCCTACATCACTCCTCCTGGGACAGCAACCTGCAGTTCCAAAGACCCCATGACTGCTCACAGACAGTTCTTCCGCCTGAGTCATGCTCAGGAGCAAAGGAAGAGAAAGAGGAAAAAGGATGCTGGCCAGACAGGCAGGACTGAGGCCAGAGCCTGTGCCAGGG
Source organism: Bramus lutescens (assembly GCA_001685075.1). NCBI lineage: Eukaryota > Metazoa > Chordata > Mammalia > Rodentia > Cricetidae > Bramus > Bramus lutescens. The sequence continues at coordinate 192,747 of LOEQ01001022.1, read as the reverse complement.
CAGAGGCAGAGGTCATGAAGGCAAGGCCAGCCTGGGCCATTACACAGATGGATGCCAGCGGGGTTGGAGGTCAGCCTTGCAGAAGTTGGGGCCAGGGAGGTTGTGAGCTTGAAGATCTCTTGGGAACTTAAGAAAGGATTTTATATTTTGCAACGTTTACGAGCAGTTGTCTCCGCAGAATGACGACCTCAACAACAGCCAGACTTTGGAACCTCTTAGCTGCCTCACAGCTGCAACTGGGGGATGGCAAGAGTAGGCTCACAAACACTAAAAAGCAAAGGCAACCATAAGCCCTTAAAAGATGCTTCTCGTAGAGCTCAGTAGTCTATCTAGGTTGCACAGCAGTCAGCCAGGTGAGCATCTTTGGGGGAAAGGCACAAGCCAAAGGGCTTACACTGTGACTCCTGTCCCACTCACCCCATCACAGAATACTGGAGTATCTTCTCAGAGCCTCTACTGAGCTGCTGTCCCCTCAGTCCTGCTAGGGCTCCATAAGGTAGAGCCACAGGCTCCCAGGGCCACTCTCCTGCGGTCAGCGGCACGACAGCCTCCAAAGATGTTCACATGTGGGCCCCAGAACCTATTGGTATGTTCCCCTAACACAGCAAGGGAAACTTTGCAGGGGGGGGTCTTGAGATGGGGAAGTAACTACGGATCATTCCATGTAACCTCAAGGGTCCTCATGAAAGACAGGGGGTGAAGAGAAGCCACCTGACCAGGGAAGCAGGGGCGGACAGAGAGAGGAGTCTAAATATGCCACCTGAGAAAGGGGCTTACAGTTCAAAGCAACTGGCAGTCTCTTAGAGCTGGAAAGGCTTGTGCATAGCTTGGTCTGGGTTCCAGAAGATACAGCCTAGCTGGCACCCTGTTTAGAAGCCTAAGATGCCTGGTGTGGGATGAGAAACTCACTCTGTTTGAAGTCACTAAGATGACCTGAGGGATTGTTGGGAAGGGGCTGGGGTCATGGAAACAAGCCAGAAGCCATCACAAGGGTGGATGCTGGCGAGGCTGAAGGGCATTCTTCCAAAGGCCCCGACTAAGGAGATTACTGCCCGAAGCTCCCTCTGGGATGAAGATCCATTCCAGTCGAAGTGACTTGTCGCAGCAGTAGCTAAAACCCTCACTCAACTCTGCCCAACCCCATTCCTTCTCTGGTGCCTGCAGGGGAGCTGGTTCCAGAGTTCAGGGAAATCTGAGCTCCTTGAAGCTAATTTTTCCTGCAAGTCTCCACTAGATTGGCGTCACACACGGGGCACCAGGATGTCCTCAGGATGTGATTGCTGTCCCAACAGAGAAACGCCATCCTGCACAGCACCACCCAGGCTTGAGGCTGTAGTTGTGTTTCCTAGCAACAAGGGTAGGAAGAGCTCCTGCAAAAGGGAGCACAAGCCCTCAGAGGCATACTCTGGCCTTGGCCTGCTTCCTGAATCCCACCATCCTCTGCCTTCTCCAGCCAGAAGCATTTTCACAGAATAAAGCCAGCCCCAGGTTGTGCTGAATCTAGCCCCACACTCAACACACCAGAGTAAGGAGCCATACTGGGAGACAGGGCCCAGAACTGTGGGGCAGACCAAAGGGCCATTCTGTGTCCAGGATGACCCAAGCTTCTAAGTGTGGAATAAGCCCTGTGGAATGAGTGGTTTCCGTCCCCAAATTCATCCTGAGTGGGTGGAGCCTCTGAGTATGACTGCATTTGAAGGGGAGTCCTTTAAAGAGGCAATGAAGTTAAATGAGACCCCTAGGGTCTCACTGTCATTTTTACAGCAAGAGGAAAAGGTATCGGGGACCTGCCAGAGGGACACCCATGTGAAGAGGAGGTAAGAGAATAGTCACTAATGCGCCATGGTAAGAGGTCCCGGAGAAACCAATGTGCTGGTCCCTTGAGCTCACTGGAGCACTGACAGCCTAAGCATGTGTTGTGTGGTGGCTGAACATGAAATGTCCCCACTGGCTCCTGTGTTTGAACACGGTCTTCAGCTCTTGACATTGTTTGGGAATGTGGAACCTTTGAGGGCTGGAGCTTCACTGGGAAACGTGGCTCAGTGTGTAAAGGACCCATTCTGAGTTACTATGCTACCGAGGCCAATGCTGAATGGGACACCCTCTCCTTCTTCAAGCTTGCCCATCTTCCTCAAGCCCCAGCAGGAGACCCTGCCTACCCAGTGATAAGATACACTCAGAGGCACCAAGCATCCAAACTCACCCCTCTGAGGCCAGTGGTCTCTTAATCTTAGATTCCTATATCTGAAGACCATGTGAGGGCCGCTAGGAGCTGGACAGGACCTCCCAGCCTGTCTGCCAACCACCGCAGGCCTCCACAGGGATTTCCCCAGGGAACAAGTGTGGCCCTGTGACTGCTCTGGGGTTTTCTTCTGCTATGAGGATCATGGGTGATCCCTTTGTGATGAGGAAGGCG